>JARHVA010007025.1:180000-405000 GCA_037957365.1 Torreya grandis
ACTTTTAAGGATCATATGGTTGTCACTTTATCACGACATTTGATTGAATGGAGTGAAGATAACTAGGAACTTTAGTTTTAATATACCACATCTTGGATAATTTGATGATATGTGCTTACTCATAAGGACTTGATCAGATAGAGTGAAGTGTAGTTAAAAAGTCAAAAAGATATAGGGAGCTTAAAATATGGACATGTGGTGCCATTACATGTGAGGATTAAAATGAAGAGGGACCCACTTTGACATGATAGATAATCAAAAGTGAGTCTCTATATTATGATCAATGGCTATCACTTAATCATGGAATTTGATCAAACAAAGTTAATTAACACTAAAATCCTAGGAATCCCCACAAAATTAACAAGTATCATCCTCACATTTGACCCTAAATATTTTAATGAACTTAAATTCTACATTCACATGACCATCATTTAAAAATATAAAAAGACTAATTTGATTCTCGTGCTACTATCTAATTTAAGTCCATTAAAATCAAAACTTCACTGGCTTAAACTTGACATCCATGTGACCATCAATTGACACTTGTGAGAATGTATTTGATGTCTATGAGACCATCAAATTTAAACCAATGAAAATATCTTGATTAAGTGTTCAAATAACATCCCTAAACCTTTTTTACTCTAAAATGGCTTACCAAGCTGAGGGAAATGCTCAAAATATGCCCAAAATGGAAGGCCTCAATCTACAAAACAAAAATATATGTAATAAATATACTTATCCTAAGTCTATGCTTTAAGGATCCACATGTAATTTTTCATAATGGACCTTAAATCACAAACTTATCTTATGTAAAATTCATTTCATATTGAACCTATTTTGAGCATGGTTTGTGACACATGGCATAAATATTTTAGCCTAATGTATTTCATCATGTTTTCTAAACACAATGCATACATTAACCTAAAATGATTAAACCTTGACCTCCTTTCAAATCATAAATTAGACTTAAATCCCTTAGCTTAAGGTTTGTCCCATGCTTAATAAGCACAAACCAAACTTTAGCCTAAGGGATGTAAGCCTAAGTCTTAACTTTTAAGAGTATACTAACTTAATATTTAGGCATATTTATAGTTCAATGGTCCATGATTTATCATTAGATTTGATTCAATGATGTGAAGGTCCCCAAATAATTTTCAACAAAACCTTGAGAATCTGTGGACCCACCATGTGGCCAATGATTATTTGACAAGGGACTGATATAAGATTTGGAACATGGGAAAGATGAATAAATACACCAAGTATCAAAACCATATTTCTTAAGGCCCAGGAACCAATTAAAAGATAAGGGATTGGATTATAATCAATGGCTCATGCTAATCTAGGATTTTGATCTTATGGAGTGAAAGGAAGGAGGTATTTTTAAATACCAATAGCTAGTGTTGAAATGATATATATGAAAAATGTTGTGAAAGATATAGTCCAGTGATACATAAGCTCCAAGTAATCAAAAAGGGATAAAAATAAAGATCTTATGGGCTCAAAAACATAAAAGTATAAAGGCAAAGGTCCAAATCAAATCTAGAACATGTATAAGCCAAATCTTGGATATCTTTTACCATTAAAGATCTAAACCCTAAACCCTACATAAAGGCAACCCAAATGGATTTAATTTTCTATAATTTAATCAAGAGATAGCTTAATTATGCTTCTTATCATGAAATATATCTCATAAAGAATGTCTCAAAATCTAGTGTGAGGAATTAGAAAGAAATAGAGACTATGGTAGCTAGCAGACAATAATTGAAAGAAGAAGTTGAGATTTATTTGATGATAGATAGTTAGGGATAGGTATTCAAGGATATATAACTATACCTATCCATGTTAAACATCCATGGAATTATGAATTGGATTGAGATTTTCTTTATGATATAAGAATTTTAACCCATCTCAAAAGAAGAATAGAGAAATACTACACCAATCGATGACACCGACATAAATCCAAATGGCTGGACTCCACCATACCATGGTAAAACTAGAGGTAATATGATGCATTCATGTCTTTACCCACTTTTTTTATTTCAAGATTAATGATGAGTGGATTATTTAAGAGGGTAACTCAAAATAGGTAGCATATATTTCCCCTGTTGATTTTGAAAAATACTACAAGCTCCCTATTTCCCATGTGGACCTTCCCAAAATGAGATAATGAACCAATAAACATGATTTGGACTCCATCCTAAGACCCTATCTCCATCAAGGGCCTCACATATTTATAACCCTTGATGGAAAAATCCCTATCATCTAGTTAAGAGAAGGCACTAGGGTGATTATGACCTTGTTGAATAGAGATTTTAGTGCCCATTTGACCACTTATGTAAATAAGGTTTGGGTCTCATATGTACACTTCCTAATAAAATAAAAACTTACCCTTCCAATTGGATATTTGATTAGCATCTTGCTAGCCAAGAAATTCATCACCATAAAGAAAAAGACCTCCAAGTAATTCTATATGATGTCTTACCTCTTAGATGCCTTTTTCACTTAAATCACCTTCCCTATAATTATGAATTAGTCCTTAGAGGTTAAGACAACTATTTCACACCACTACTCTAAGTTTCACATCTTTAAGTATAGGAATCATATGTAGTTTATCTATGACTACATTTTCACAACAATATTTGAGGCCATCACAGGTGTACCCATGCCTAGGCTTCACCCCATCATCAAAAAATATGTGGAGATGATTGGGGATGTATGGTATTATCCTAATTACATAGTCATCAAGATATAAGGAATCATTTCATAATCCTACAGCCTACCAATGTATGTCTCAAATAAGCTTTCTAAGTAGGAGATTTCCTCCCAGCTCATTCTTGGCATTGGAAAGGTGTGAAAAAGAAAAAAGGAAGGGTTTGATTCACCCTTTCCCCTTGGACATTAGGAAAACCATAAATAGAGATTGAAAGTAGGTGGAGGTTATGGTCACACATAGGAATTCATTTGTATTTTAGCTATATGAACTCAAAATATCAAATCCAAAGAATAAGGTGGGGGATCATCCAAAGGAAAAGAAGATCAAACTTGAGTATGTACACCAACTAAGTGCCCATGACACCATATACATCAGAGCCAAGAATTATGAGGAAGTGTTGGCCAGGATCTAAGACCACATCATCCATCTAAAACATAGATTGGTTAGGGAAAACAAGCCATCTAGTGAAGCTTCGTAGATGCACCCCTTATAGTATCACCTACTACCTAGGCCATCTAGGATAACTCAAAAAAAACCTAAAGTAGAGTAACCACAATAATCCCAATAGTAGGGTGAGCCAATTTAGGATGATCAAGGCAAAGGAAAGGATAAGGTTAGAGAAGTAATATTATAAAAAATACTTGGAGAAGGACCCTTACCTTCAACCATGCAATAAATACCACCCTCTCCAATCCAATACATTAACATGATAGCCTTGGATCTAGAAGAGACACTTGAGGGTATCCTCAAGGAACTAGAATAATCTTATAGCTCAAGAGGAGAATAGGACCCTTTAGTGGAACCCAAAGAAGATAAAAGGAAGAAACTTGTCTTAGTTGCCTCCCATGAAAAGAGGAAGGAAGAATTGGCCTTGGTCTTAGTAGAACCAAGGAAGAAACCTATATTTACATTCACTCATCCCACTAGTGAAGTCAATCTCTTCAGTGATAAATTTGCTTCATCTATGGAAAATTCTAAAAGATCCCATCTCTCTCTCCACTCATGGGCCATAACAAATTTTGGTGTGGATTTACATGATGATGTGAAGCCCTAGATAAAGGCTATAATGAAGAAATATGAAGTGAGAAGAATCATGAACTCCCAAAGATCATGAGGTAAGAACATGGATGCTTTAGGGGCATCTAATAGCTTAGGAGTGGAGTTCCCATAACCTCCCTAGTTCAAAGAACCAATTTCATAATTCATTTTAATCTTGAGACAATAAGCTTAGAGAGAATAACAACCAGGATAACCATGGTTAGGATGTAAGAACTCACCTTTCAAAAGGTGGAACCTTTTATAGGTTTAACCCCTATTATAGGATAACATCTTGGTGAGGATTCAATGCATGAAGATGTGTAAAGATTAATGGAAGCACATTCACAAAAAGCCAAGGCTGGAGTTTAGGGTCTAAAAAAAAGGATCTAGAATTTGGAAAGGGAGAAGGAGAACTTGAAAACTTAGGCAATCCTATCGGTCCCACATGACATGATAAAGATGTTTGATGAGTCATTATATGACATATTTGAGGCATTAAATTCAATGAATATGAGGTAAAGTACACTAGAGGACCAAAACACATTAGCCAAAGACCTGATCACTAAATGGCAAGCCTCAGAGGATAATATTGCTCAACTCCTCAACATTCAATCAAAGAAGTAGATCCTAAAATTTATAACTATAAGTATGGAACACCTAGGAATAATATTGAGGATTGTTATTGATAAGGTTTAAATCTTGAGTACTTGGTATAGAAAGGTAATGAGGCCTCTTAAAGATGATAAAGGGATCATTAGCAAAATTGAGCAACTTCTTGGGACCATGCTTGTCAATCTTATGTAATCTACTACCCTTGGCCTCCTTAGTGATGAATATTTCAAGCATAGGGCCACTTTGGTGACTCAAAAAATCCAAGGGAAAAGAAAAGGCCAATCTAGATAGGTAAACAGTAATATCTTATATATGATATTTAATATAGGTGATAGGATTAATGAAGCTAGGAGCATCAAGGAGACCTTGGCTAGAAATGACAAAGAATTTGATGAGCTAGAAGACCAAGAGGAGGAGTGCTTCATGAAACTTATTATGTATCTTGAGATAGTTGATGAACAACATGATATGACAATGATCATCCTCCATCAACAAACAAGGGCCCCACCAACAAGTTATAAAAATATTCTATTCTAATAGAAACTAGGTAATATTTTATAATAAAATATTCCATTGTGAAGGCATATGCTAGTTTGTTAGCATATTTTCCTCTCGGTTAGTATGATTTGAAAAGGCACGTGTATTATAAAGCTTATAAGGACATATGTCCTTACCTTTGTACAACTTTATTTTGTAAGTAAATGGTATACTACCTATTTTTCCTATAAAGGCATGTATCACCATTATAAAATGAGAGATTTTTGAGAAAATTTGTATACTTAAAGCAATTAATAGAATCAAGGAATTCTACAAAGATTGTCCATTTTTGATGTGTTAGTTGCTAATATATTTTCTCTCAATTGTTAGTAGAAGTCTTGAATTTGAATAGTATATTTGAATTTTGAATAGCATTATTTAATCACAAGGTTTATAATTTGTGTTTATGCTAGATTAGCTGAAAAATATTAGGTTCTACTTCATTTCATTTTTCTCTATATTCATATGTGCAATGGCTATTTTATTGTAGTGGTAAATCCCTAAAGCAGACCTGGTTATTATTTGTCATTCTTAAAATGTTTTCTTATGAAATTTGCTTGATATATAGTGAGATTTGAGCTTAGGCTATGTTGCATTGTATATTTTTAAAATGTGTATTAAATTGCCTTTAATACTTTGTCACAATGTTCATGATTAAAACTGGCAATCATTTATTTCTTTTCTGCCATACCTTTCTCTTTGCTCTTTTCTACATGATGATCACTTTAGTTTAAACCACATTATAAATATCCATTTAGATTAGTTTATATCTTAAATTAGGAATATAATTCACTAAGTATCAACAAGGATTCATGTATAATGGGCCAAGGTGGCTCCCAAACACCAAAATTATATAAATATTGTGGAACAATTATCTTACTCTACTGCTATTTCACCACAGACAACCAAATTGTCAAAAACTAAAACTCACACTCTTAATTTTATAAATTATAAAATGAGAAGTGCTATTTTAAAAATAAAGTAACCTATGGTATACTTAGAAACATCAACAGGATAGCTCCCACTGGTACTATAAGGAGGGCCAATTCTTTGGACCTTGGGTGATCTTAGTTTGCTTTACCTAAAGATCCCTCTATCTTTATGTTTTGAGTAAATTTTTTTATTAGAATATATAAATATCATTGATATTTTTTGTTTGAAACACATCTTTGAGATTACTTTGATGTTATTTGAGAATTGGTGTTTGTTTCTATTAAATTTGGATTTAACTTTGAAAATATGTAGTATTTCAGGTTAGAATGGTTCATTTTGATAAAAGGTGGGCATATCTTTCATAGATATGAGTTCCTTTATCCTTAGACATGCAAATATAGGCCATCCTTATGTAGTTGAATGCATCTTTGAGCCAATTCAGTCAAATATCAATGTCCTTGCAATTCTCTGTGCCACCTTTACAAAATAAGGTCAATGTATAGATCTAACTCTTATTCTTTATAAAAGTTAACTTGACACATCATATTTTAGGAAGGATCTTAAAATTTCAAGCTATAATTGCCTAAGATTAGGACAAGATCACACTCAAAAACCAAAGAACCTTTACTTGAAATTGAGGTTCATATAAAGGACATGCATGATAAAGGTACATGTAGGAGATCTAAATCTCTTCCAACTTCACTAATTTAAGGTACCTATGCCTTCCACCATCACCTAGGTATGGCATGGTTAGGGGATTTTTTTTATTAATGTGCCAAGGGTGGTCCATGATCTTCCAAGAAAACCTAAGAAATATCTACATGCATTTATTCTAATAAGAGTAGTGACTACTGAGGAACATTTAAAATCCTTTAAGGCTACTTTAAGATTACTTAATGTTTTGCATGAAGATGTGAAATGTAGGTTGTTTCCATTTAATTTCAAATATGTCACTTATGAATGGTTATTGAATTTTTTTGATAACTATATCACAATTTGGAATGATTTTAACAATGAATTTATTGATCAATTCGGTAAAATTATTAGTCCTTATGTTATTTACCACTAGTTCACTACTATTAGAAGGGATGCCAGTGAGCCCATCAGGTCCTTCAATGATAGATTTTAAAATATTTATAGTAGGACCATGGAACCATACAAGCATAATGATCTATTATCCCTAAAAATCTTCAAATATTTGGTAGATCTTATGACCTGTGTGTTCCTAAAGAGGTCTATCCTAGTTATAGATTCATTAACCCAAGCCTATTCTAAATTAGTAATCATTAATGATTACTTGTAGCCCAAGGGAAAAATGGATTATTTAGTCCCAAATGTAAACCCACACCTTCTTATGATGAACTTGTTCTCCAAAAATAACCAAAATCTCCCAAACTTAAAGCAACTCCCAAATTTGACGTAGTTTCCATTAAGTCATGCAACTCCAAATCAAAGTTTGGGATTCTTGACTCATCCCATTAGTGGCTAAAACCCAAGTGATCAAATGGATTTAGTACCATCTATTAATAATAACTAGGTACATAATTCTAAAACTCCCAAAAATGATAATGAATCCATCTTGAAAATGGTTTAAAAATTAAGCACTAATTTCCTTCAATTATAGAAATAAGTGGGCAATACTGGAGAACACTCTAGTAGGAATTTCTGATTTCAAAGGTTTAATAGGCCAAGTAAAGAAATTTAGAATGATATTTTTCATAATAATAAGGCTAATGAACCATATTTTAGTAATGATAATATGGACATTAATCTTACTAAAATTTCATTACCAGACTATTATATGGTACATTACGTCACCAAGCATGGGGAAATTAACTGTATACAATTATAAAAAGCCTTTAAGGCTTTCCAAGAAGAGATGGACACATTTGAAGTGGTCCATAAAAAATAAATTGGTGTAATCACCTCTAGATCTAATCCATCTGAGTTGGCCTTCATGGTGGACACCTTTGATTTCCCCTTTCAAGAGGAAAAATAACCTAACGATGTCCCTAAGGAAATCCAAGCCTTTCAACAGTTCTTAAAGAAGATTTATCCCTTGAGGAATAGAGAGTAGAGGCATCCCTTGACTACCTCAATGCCTCTAAATAACTCCTCATGACACCTCTTTAAGCAATAATTTAAACCCACCAAAAGGGATTACTTCTAAACCCAACATTGATATTCCTAGTTCTTCTGACAAAACTTTTTATAACATAGTTGAGGACATAAAGAAGATAAAGTATAATATAAAATTTCATGAACTCACATATATTAAATAACAAAGGGATCTCCTATTGGAATCCTTTTTAGGAAAGCATAGTCCCTTTAAGACTTCTCATGCTAATGTAACAATTCATAAAACCAAAGCTAAGTCTCCTCCTTTCTTGCTCACTATCAAGATGTTTGGTAAGAACTTGCATAATTTATTATAGATTTAGGAGATTATACTAATATCATGCTTATAATAATATGCAAGTAACTTGGTTTAACACCAATAAATTTTGATAGGGTTGTCACCCAATTAGACAAATATAGTGTCAAAGTTGTAGGACAATTATTACATGTTCATATTCAACTAGCTTCTGAGCCTAGGGTACAATAATTCATTGATATTCATGTGGTTGAAATACCTAATGTTTATAGAATCTTACTAACTAGGGAATGGACTAAGGATTTGAATGGTTACATGGCTACGGATTGCTCACATCTATGGTTACCTTGGAAGGGTGTCTCTAATCAGATCAAAGTTGAGAGAGAACCAAGAACGAAGCATATGATAACTGAATACAATGCTATGAATGGGAGGGTTAACATAATAGATCAAACTTGGGGGTTTTCACCATATAGGCTAAAAATTTATGTGATACCAATGATGCTTATGTTATTACTAGATTATTTAAATAGTACTTTGATTATGCTAGGTGTAATGTTGGATCAGGTGTTAGTATTTTTTTAACTGACCCCACTGACAAAAGTCACCATATTTCTTATAGACTCTAATTCCCTTGTACTAACAATATCACTAAATATGAGTCCCTTATCCTTGGTTTACAATTTAATATAAAAAATAAGGTCAAAGTACTACTAGTTTATGGGGATTTAGAACTAGTGGTTAACCAGGTTAGAAGCAAATACCAATGTAAACTTTCATATTTAAAAGTGTATAAATTTAGAGTTTTGGATCTGATTAAATCCTTTGATGCTTTTGGCATCACTTCCATTCTAAGGGAATAAACTCAAGTAGCTGATCAATTGGCATCTGCTACATCTAACCTCATGTATAATCATGATTCCCCTAATTTCAACATTAAACTGATCCCTTGTCCTTTAGTACCAAATAATATCAACCACTTCCAAATATTCAATAATAATCATTATATATTAGATTTCATGACTAATTTTAGAGAATTTGATGCTCATATCATTGATGAAACTGGTGAAAGCACATCAACAGAAGATAAATTCAATGGCAAAGTCATTCAGTTGAATGACAACAAGATCCCAAAGAGAATTACTGCCTTAGAGAGACTATTTGATAAGGATAAAGCTATTGAGGCTTCTACGGTTCTCAAGGTAAATGGAAAGGACTATAATGTTATTGATCTAGGCCTTCATGATTAGCCCCAACTGGTAAATGTTGGGAAGGCCTACACAAAATTTGAAAACAATAAACTAAGGAACTTCTTGCCCAATACAAGGATGTCATAGCATGGTCTTATGATGACCTAAAAATCTTTCATCTAAGGGTAATCATGCATAATATACCCCTTAAGAGAGCTAAAAACCCTTCAAGTAGAAACAAAGGCTTGTGAACCTAGTCCTAGAACCAATGATCTTCAAGGAGGTCAAGAGACTTCTAGATGCTAGGACAGTCTTTCCCATCAGACACACTACTTGGGTGGCCAATTTGGTGCCAGTCAAGAAGAAGAATGATGAGATTAGGCTTTATATAGACTTCATAAATTTGAACAAAGAATCAAAGAAGGATAACTACCCCTTGCTTACCTAAACCAAGTAATTCAAGTTGTTTTAGGATTTGCTATGGTTTCCTTTCTTAATGGATTTTTAGGTTACAACCAAGTATTGGTTGATAGAGAGGAGAGGATGAAAATAGCCTTCAAAATAAAATGGGGAGCCTTTAATTACAATATAATTCCATTTGGATTCATCAATGTAGGAGCCACCTTCCAAATATATATGGACCATGCCTTACAAGGCTTGATTGGTAAGTGCATTATCATATATATAGATGATCTAACGATTTTTTATAAAAATAGGGAAGATCACTTCATGCATTTACAACAAGTTTTTGAAAGATGTAGAAGGTATGTCATTTATTTGAACCCTAAGAAGAGTATCTTTTGTGTGACTGAATGGAAATTATTAGCTCATGTTATAACTAAGGATGGAATATCTATATATCCTAAAATACTGGAGGCCATATCTAGAATAGAACCTCCAAATAGTAAAAAAGAGTTAAAGCCATTTTTTGGTAATATTAATTTTGTAAGAAAGTTTATTTCTAGTTTTGTAGAAATTTTCAAACCACTAAATGACATGCTAAAGAAGGATTCCAAAGTCACATGGAATGAAGATTCCAAAAAAGAATTCAATAACATCAAGAAGGCCATAAGTCAAGCTCCATTCCTTATAAGTCTTATTTTTTCAAGGGACTTCTACCTCTATTATTTTGCATCTAACCACACTATGATGTAATGTTAACTCAAAAAATTGAAGGTTGTGACCACCCAATTACTTTTATGAGTACTAATTTTAAGAATGATGAGTAAAATTATTCATTTATTGATAAATATACATATGCATTAGTCAAGGTAGTTAATAAATTCAAGCATTACATCATTAGAAATAAGGTATATGCCATATTACCTGACCCTACCACCAAATTTATGTTAAGTCAAAATTAATTGGGGGAATGTAGAGGTAAATGGATTTCAATCTTGCAGGAATATGACCTAGAGATGAAAACTATAGAGTTGGTAAGGTGCCAAGGTTTGATTTAGAATATTGCTAATACTAATGCTAGACTAATTATTATGTAGGTGGATCAACAAAACTTTCAAACTAGTGAGTGGTATGACCCAATCATACATTTTATAATCAATGATACTTGTCTTGTAGGTTTATCTAGGGAACAAAAGAGGGCCTTGAGGCTAAAGGAAGCCCACTACTTGATCAACAATGGAATATTGTATAGAAGGAACTTTGAAGGAATCTACTTAATATGTGTCTAACAAGAAGAAGCCACCCAAATTTTGAGCACTTTTCATGAAAAGCTAGGTAGTGGGCATCCATCTGGGAAAACCACAACCCATAAAATTCTTAGGACTAGCTATTATTGGCCAACTATTTTTAAAGATGCTCACAGAGATGTGAGAGAATGTCATTCATGCCAAATTTTTAGCACCAAGGAGCCAAAGGTAACAATGCCTCTACAGTCAGTCATGATTGAAAAACCCTTTACTCAATGGGGGTTGGAATTATTAGTATAATCAACCCCAACTCATTTGAAGGTCATAAATATGTCATTAAGACCATAAACTATTGTATAAGGTGGACTAAAGCTATAGCCACCAATCAATGTATAACTAAGGAAGTGATCAACTTCTTAGAAGAAAACATCTATACCAAGTTTATGACCCCAATATCTCTAGATAATGGATCTACCTTCAAATCCATAAATATGATTGAATGGGCTTATGATAATGGCATCACTCTCAATTTTGCATCCAACTATTATCCCCAAGGGAATGGAGTCTCTGAGTCAATAAATAAGAACCTAATGAAGGCAATCAAGAAGTCTACTGAAGGCAAACCTAGAACTTGGCACAATCTCCTTAAATTTACACTTTAGGCTGATAAGATAAGGATCAATCAATCCTTAATATCCTCACCATTCCTATTGGAATATGGACAAGAACCCATCTTTCCTATCACTCTCAAGTTGCCCACATACATATTTGTGCAAGAATACATGGGGGAGAGCCAAGAGATGGATAATTCTATATTGTTGGATATATTTCAGATGGAAGATGCAAGGGATAAAGCCTTTGTTGAATTTAGTAGGCATCAAACCATAGTCAAGACATGGTTTGATAAAAGATCCAAAATCAAAGTGTTCAAACAAGGATAACTAGTTTTCCTCTAGGATAAAGCATCTGAACCAAAGGGTAAACATTAAAAATTCACACACTTATGGATTGGCCCATATTATATTTTGAAAATATTGGGCAACAACACTTTTAAGATCAAACATTTTCAAGGAGCAGAGTTTATATTTCCCACCAATGGGTAATAACTCAAGCATTATTTTTTTTCTGGCTCCTCTTAGGGTCTTCATGGAGTAAACTATAAGATGATTAGATTAGTTTAGATGAGCTATTTAGTTTATTTCCATGTTATTTATTTCTTATCCCTTTTTTAGACATAAGCATGCACTTTTTACTTATTTTCCTTTATTGTTACCTTTATTTATGTAGTGTGTTTATTTCATGTTGCTTGGTTCCTTGATCCTAATAAGTCCCTAAGGACAATCATTGAGCTCATAAGTTATGAAGTTTTCTTAAAATATGCCCCTCAATTTAGGAATGAAGCTATGAATCCCATACATGGAGTAACCATGGCTCTAAAATATAAAGCATAATATTATATCTTAGAGAAACTGACAAAGACCAATGGAAAGGCCAATCATTTCATTGGAACTTAACCATTATCTTAACCTCAAATTGGTTTTAAGAAGACTTAAACTTGGGAAATGGAGACTCAAATTATCATGGTATACCCTAAAATAACACTTAATTATAATCCTTTCTTTGGATAAGAGTTATAACCATAGATGATTTTCCAAAGATCAAATACTTGACCAAATCTTAAAACCTAGGTATCCCAGTTCCCAACCTTGTTAAAAGCATAAAGGTCTAAGAAAATAAAAAATAGGACACAATGAAAAATCTAAAGCTTTCATGTAAAGGAGATTCTATAAATCTCCACTAGGGTTATAGATGCCTAAATGGTAGTGAAGCAAGGCCATGAATGGAGCCAAAGGTATCTCTACCAGATTTATGGATGCCTGACTAGTAGTAGAACAATGCCCAATCCTTCCCTAAGTTAAATAATGATTCATAATGAACATTTTAGTATACTATAAGTCAATTTAAGTGATTAGGGAAATGAAACTAGAAGTTGTTTTTTGAATCCCATGGAAAATAGTAAGTAGAATCAAAGCACACACATAGTTTGAGTATGTCCTGGTATTTGACGTTAAGTATACAAGTGTAAGGTTTTTTTCCACCATAATATAATCCAGAAGGTGGTTTTGATCAAGTGAAGTGGATGACCTAATATTTTTTATAAACCTATATTCTATAGGTTCTAACATATTATTATGTTTCCCCAATGAGTCGCTATTTTTAGGAACCAACATACCCCATTTTTTTGAATTAGGACCATTGAGAAACCCTTAGAATAAAACATGGAAATTTTAGCATGTCAAGGTCTTTTGTAGAATTTGAAGATCATCCACTTTATTAAGAAACAAACATATATGTTCTTGATTTACTATATCTAGACTAACCTTGATAATTAACTTCATTTGACTCTAAGTGCAAATTCTATGGTGTGCATCCCTAAGAAGCCTGTATTACAAAACCCTAACAAACCCTTGGTTTAAATTTGAATAAAGACAAGAACCCAAATTGGCAAGAATAATTTTTATGGATTATTAATATAAAATGAATATCCTAGTTTTAGTAATGCTTTTTAACATAACTTGAATAGAAAACTTGACCACCTTTTTTATTTTCCCCTTTTTAAAGTTCCTTATGGCCTAGATAAATGTCATTATGAAATTTCCTTTTATATTCCCCAACTTAGCCTAAGACTTAACTAATAATACCCTAATATATTCATTAATACCATTATGACCCTAGTCTTAATGCCTTAAGTCTAAGTTTTTATTACCTCCATGGTCCTAACATTAACTTCCTTGTACTTTTTAGGATCTTACCGTTGTCACTTTATCATGAAATTCAATTAGATGGAGTGAAGATAATTAATAAATTTGATTTCAATAGCTTTCATCTTAGATTATCTGATGATCTACGCTTACTCATAAGGACTCAATTGGATGGAGTGAATCATAGTCAAAAATTCAAAAGGATATAAGGAGCCCAAAAGATGGACACATGGTGCCATTACATACAAGGACCAAAAGGAAGAGGGATCCACTTTGATGTGATAGCTAATAAAATTTGATTCTTTGGATTATGATCAATTATTGTCACTTTATCTTAGCATTTGATCGTATGGAGTGAATTAACACCAAAAACTTGGGAAGTCTTGAAAATTTTCCAAGTAGCATCCATGAATTTAACCCTAAAGATTTTAATGAAATTAAAATTTATGTTCATGTAGCTATCATTTAAACATATAAAAAGACTAACTTGATGCCTGTGTGACCGTCAAATTTAGGTCCATTAAAATCAAAACTTCACTGCCTTAAACTTGATGTCCATGTGACCATCAAATATTGACACTTGAGAATATGTATTTGACATCTATGAGACCATAAAATTTAACCTAATGAAAATATCTTGCTTAAGTGTTCAAATAACATCCCTAAACCTTTTTAACTCTAAAATGGCTCACCAAGTAGAGGGAAATGCTCAAAATAGAAGGCCTCAGTCTGCAAAATGTAAATATATGTAATAAATATATTTATCCTACATATATGATTTAATGATTCACATGGTATTTTTCATAATGGATCTTAAATCACATACCTATCCTATGTAAAATTCATTTCATGTTGAACCTATTTTGAGCATGGTTTCTGACACATGGCATAAATATTTTAGTCTAGTGTATTTCATCATGGTTAATAAACACGACACATACATTAACCTAAAATGCTTATACCTTGACCTCCTTGCAAATCATAACTTAGAATTAAATCCCTTAGCTTAAAATTTTTCATGTGCTAAAAATCATGAAGCAAACTTTAGCCCAAGGGACGTAAGCCTAAGTCTTGAGTTTTAAGAGTGTACTAACTTAATGTTTGGGAATGTTTGTAGATAAATGGTCCAAACCTTGTCCCTAGATTTGATCTAAGGGTGTGAAGGTCACTAGATACTTTTCAACAAAACCCTAAGAACCCATAGACCCACCGCATGGCCAATGATTATTTGATAAGAGACTAACATAAGATTTGGAATAATGGGAAGATGTGTGAGCATTCCAAGTGTCACGAATGTAAGTCTTAAGGCTTAATAACTAATTAAAATATAATGGCCTAGATTATGATCAATAGCTCACACTAATCCAAGATTTTGATCCTATAAAGTGAAAAGAAGGAGGTATTTTTAAATACCAATAGCTAGTGTTCAAATGGCATTTATGAAAAAATCCATGAAAGATCTAGACTAGTGAAACATAAGCTCCATGAAAGTAGAAAAGGATAAAAATAAAGATATTGTGGGATTGAAAACACAAAGGTATAAAGTCAAAGGTCAAAATAAAGTCTATAACACATATAAGCTAAATCCTAGATATCTTCTACCATTAAAGTTCAAAACCCTAGACCCTACATAAAGGTGACCCAAATAGATGAAATTTGCTAAAATTCAATCAAGAGATAGCTTAATTGTGTTTTTGAACATGAAAAATCATTCACAAATATCATCTATAATATAACATGAATAATTAGCAAGAAATAGAGACCATGGCAACTAACACACAACAATTGAAAGAAGTCAAGATTTATTTGATGATAGATAGTGTGAGTTGGGTATTCAAGGATACAAAACTAGACCTAGCCACATTGAACATCCATGGAATTAGGAATTGGTTTGAGATTTTCTTTATGATAGAATAATTACATCTCATTTCAAAAGAAGAGTAGAGAAACGCTACCTCTAATATATGACATAATGACCTATTTTTTATCCATATGGTTGGCCTCCACCATGCCATGGCAAAACCAAAGGTAATACACTACATTAATGTCCTTTACCCCATTTTTGTTGATTGCAGGATTGATGGTGAGTGGATTATTTGAAAGGGTAACTCAATAAAGGCAGCATAAATTTCCCCTATTGCTTTTGAAAAATAATACAAGCTCCCTCTTCACCATGTGGACCTTCTTAAAATGAGAGAATGGACCAATATCCATGAGCTAGATTCTATCCTAAGACCCTGGCTCCATCAAGGGCATCACATATTTAGAACCATTGATGGAAAAATATCTATCATCTAGTTTAGAGAGGGAATTAGGGTGATTATGACCTTGTTGAATATATATTTTGGTCCCCATTTGACCTCTTATGTAAATAAGTTTTGGGTCTCATATGTACACTTCTAGTGGAATAAAAACTTACCCCTCCAATTGGAGATTTTACTAGCATTTTTTTGGCCAAGCAACTCATTGCCATCAAGAAAAGGACATCTAAGCAATTCTACATGATGTCTCACCTAATAGACTCCCTTTTCACTTCAATCACATTCTTTGGAATTAATAATTGATCCTTAGAGGGTAGGACCACTATCTCACACCACTACTCTAAGATATACATATTCAAGTATAGAAATCACATGTAGTTTATTTGTGACTATGTTTTCCTAGTAATCTTTGAGGCCATCATAGGTGTTCCCATGCCCAAGATTCACCCCATCATCAAAAAGTGTGTGGAGATGATTGGGTACATATGGTATTATCCTGACTACATAATCATTAGGATAGAATTAATCATGTCACAACCCTATAGACTACTAGTGTATGTCCCAAATAAGCTTACTGAGTAGGAGATTGCCTCCCAACTCATCCTTGGCATTGACAAGGCATGCAAATAAAAAATTAAGGGTTTGATTCACCCCTTCCCCTAAGACATTTGGAAAACCCTTATTAGATATTAGAATTAAGTGGAGGTTATGGTTACATATAGGGATTCATTTGTATTTTAGCTAGATGAACTCAAAATGTGGGATCCAAGGCACAAGGTGGAAAATCATCTAAAGGATAAGAATATCAAGCTTAAGTATGTATAATAATTGGGTGTCCATGACACCATATACATTAGAGCTAGGAATTATGAGGAAGTATTAGCTAAGATCCAAGGCCACAATATTAAGTTATAACACAAATTAGTTAGGGACAACAAGCCATCTGGTGAAGCTTAGAAAATACACCCCTTATAGTATCACCTACTACCTGGGCCATCTAGCATAGCTCATAAACAACCTCATGTAGAGCAACCATAATAGTCCCATTAGTAGGATGAGCTAATTCAAGATGATCAAGGAAAAGGAAAGGAGAAGGTTGGAGAAGTAAGATTAGAAAAAGACCTATAAAAGGACCCTTACCTTTAACTATGCAATAGAGACCACCCTCTATAATCTAGTACATTGACATGATAGCCTTAGAGATAAACGAGACACTTGAAGGTGCCCTTAAGGAACTAGCAAAATATTATGGCTCAAGAGGAGAGGAGGACCCTTTAGTGGAGCCTAAAGAATATACAAGGAAGAAACTTGTCCCAATGACCTCTCATGAAAAGAGGAAGGTAGAATTGGCCTTGGTCCCAATAGAACCAAGGAAGAAACCTAGATTGACCTTCACTCATCCCACTAGTTAATTCAATCTCTTCAATGATGAATTTCCAATCCATGGACCAACATTCCCTAACTGGTTTGTTTATGGAAAATTACAAAACACCACATCTCTCTCTCACTTATGGGCCATAACAAAGGTTTGTGTGGACATACATGATGATGTGAAGCCCTAGATAAAGGCTATAATGAATAAAAAATAAGAGAGAAGAATCATGGTCTCTTAAGGATCAAGAGGTAAGAAGATAGTTGATTCAAGATCATCTACTAACTCAAGTGTGGAGTTCATAGAACCTCCCCAATATAGAAAATTAATTACCATAGATCATTTCATTCTTGAGATAGTAGGCTTAGAGAGAATAACAACCAAGATAACCATGGTTGGGATGAAATAATTCACCTTTCAAAAGGTGGAACCTTTTATAGGTTTAACCCCTATTATAGGAAAATAACTTGGTGAGTCTATAATACATGAAGAAGATGTGGAAAGCTTGATGGAAACACATTCACAACAAGCCAATGTTGGATTTCATGTTCTAAAATAAAGGATCTAGAATTTGGAAATGGATAAGGAGAACTTACAAACTTAGGAAATCTTATCAATCCCATATGCCATGATTAAATGCTTAACAAGTTATTCTATGACATGTTTGAGGAATTAAAGTCAACGAATATGAGTCAAAGTGCACTAGAGGACCAAGATACATTAGCCAAAGATGTGATCACTCAATGGTAAACCTTAGAGGATAATATTTCTTAGCTCCTCAACATTCAAGCAAAGAAGAAGATCCCAAATTTTAGAACTATAAGTATGGGACACCTACGCACAATCTTGGGGATAGTTATTAATAAGGTTAAAATATTGAGTACCTAGCATAACAAGGTAATGAGGCTTCTCAAATATGCTAAAGGGATCATTATCAAAATTTAGAAACTTTTTGGGACCATGCTTGTCAATCCTATGTAACCTATTTCCCTTAGCCTCATTAGTGATGAAGAGTTCAAGCATAGCGCCACTTTGGTGACTCAATAAATCCAAGGGAAAAGCAAAGGCAAGTCTAGATAGGATAATAGAAATATCTTGGATATGATAGTCAATGTATGTGAGAGGATTAATGAAGCTAAAAGCATCAGGGAGTCCTTGGCTAGAAATGACAAAGAAGTTGATGAGATAGCAGACCAAGAGGAGGAGTGAATCATGAAGCCTATTGTGGATCTCAAGCTGGTTGATGAACAACATGATAGGGAAATGAGCATCCTCCAAAAACAAATAGGGGCCCCACCAACAAGTCAAAACAATATTCTATTATAATAAAAACTAAGTAATATTTTATAATATAATATTCTATTGTAAAGGCATATACTAGCTTGTTAGCATATTTGTGTCTAGGTTAGTATGATTTTAAAATGCATGTGTATTATAGAACTTGTAAGGATAGTTGTCTATACCTTTACACACCCATATTTTATAACTGACTAGTATACTATGTATTCTTACTTTAAAGGCATGTATCACCATTGTAAAAAGAGAGATATTTTTGAGAAACTTTGTATAATTGAAGCAATTAATAAAATCAAGGAATTCTACAAGGCTTGTCCATTTTTGATGTGTTAATTACTTATATATCTTTTCTCTCAATTCTTAGTAGAAGTATTGAATTTGAATAATATCTTTGAATTCTGAATAAAATTCTTTAATCATAGAGTTTTTGATTTTTTCTTATACCAAATTAGCTAAAATATCTTAGGTTCTGCTTCATTTCATTATAGTATTTAGATGTGTAATGTTTATTTGATTATAGTGTTAAATCCCTAAAGTAGACTTGGTTATTACATGTGATTCTTAAAACATTTTCCTCTAAAGTTTTCTTGATATATAGTGAGATTTGAGCTTAGGCTATGTTGCATTATATATTTGTTAAATGTTTATTCATTTACCTTTAATACTTTATCATAATGTTCAGGACTAAAATTGGCAATCACTTATTTATTTTTTGCCTTATCCTTCTCTTCGCTCTTTTTTACACCATGATCACTTTAGTTTAAACCAAATTATAAGTATCCATTTAGATTAGTCTATAAATTAAATTAGGAATGTAATTCACTAAGTATCAAAAATGATTCATGAATAATGGGCCAAGTTGGCTTCCAACCACCATAATTATATAAATATTATGGAACAATTATCTTTGCTATTATTTCATCACAGATAATCAAATTGTCAAAACATATAACTCATGCTCTAAATTTTATAAATTCTAAAATGAGAAGTGTTATTTAAACACTAAGGGAACCTATGGTATACTTAGAAGCATCAACATAGTCCTTAATAACTATAATGACATCAACATAGGTATGTCAGATAAACAAAAGACCAAACCCTACATATTTAATACTATTGAATCAGATTTTATACCTCCCTACACAAAAGAGACTTTATTTTCTTAGATCTCCTCTTTGTCGACCATGGCTTGCTTGCATTCCAAAAATCTTATCATATTTTATTATTTCCATAGCCATTTGCATCCCACCTAAAACCCCTAATTTCATGGTGAACCCTTCTGCATCCATAAATTCCTAATAATATCCCTCCATAACACCATAAATTCCTAAAATGATTTAACAACTTCTAGCTTCAATCACCAAAACAACATAATCACTATCTATCCCAACTCAACACATAATTGAAACCTAACTCTTCCATGTTTGCATGGATCAACCAAGCAAAACAAATAAAATGATGACTCCCTAATTAGGGTTGATAAAGGACTTTTTCAATTAACATAATAATTATGTTAATAATAATTCAAATGCATATCATAATTTTAAACATTAAATAATAAAGTTTCATACCTAGTTTAACCCCTTAGGCATTTGAAAACCATGTCACCCTAAGTACCACATTAGTCACCTTCACCTATGATCTTGGTTAGATAATGTTTATTTAAAAATTGATTTATAAATGAATATAAATGTAATTTATTCCCATGTCATTTATAAATGTGTTATAATGATATTTTCTCTATTGAATGCTTATAGGTACACACTTGTATGGAGTCATGAAGTCAATTTATTCACAAGTAAATTCATCTAAAGAACATATATAACTGTAAAATTCCACCATGGAAACACCATCATAATCATAAAAAAATAGTAACAACTACAATCATAACCAAATTGGCATCCAATCATGGATAAAAAAACCAATCAACATGATCAAGCATGAAGTAACCAAACACAAATAAAATTAAATCAATCACATTACTATTCACTAATAAATAATCATGCATTTATTTTTACTATGTGGTGTGTATAGGGTTCCTTGTCAAAATTCTCCACCTCTAACATAATCATATTTATCACCCTACCTAATGATACTCTCCCTCCATATCTATCTGGAGAGTGGACTATCTACTGCATCCACCTCATAAATGTAAATGGTAGTTAGCCCATAGCAATGATAATCAATAAAAATGATAGTAAAGCACAATAATATTGAATGATCATAATCCATATATATATATATATATATATATATGAAACTCATGTAAATCTAACAAACAAGTAATGAGGCACATAAAATAACTATTATATTCCATCAATACATCAACACAAATGAAAATAGTTAGCTACAACAAGAATTAAACAACATTAACCCCATTAGTATCTGTTCAATAAGAAAATCAAATTTAGTTAAGAAATCATGATGTAACATTATATATGAATGAGCTTCATAACTTGGGACAAAAATTAATAATAAGGTTTCCCATAATAACAACTTATTCTTCCATCACATGATGTATAATACATTTTAGCTCTGATACCAAATATTATAAAAAAACAAGTGACTCATTTTTATTTAAAACAAATCACTTACATTAACCTTTATTATTGGAGATAAGATTATTTTAAATAGCCATAAAATCCTATCTAATAGTGTGAGTCGTTATGGTAACTCATTATAAATACATGTTCACATATAATTCACTATTAAACTAATATTAATCTTAATACTAGGATGTAATAAAATAGATTATTCTAACATATTTTAGTGTTTATATAAATTATGAAATTTTAAATGACACAAATACAGATTTTAGATGAATATATTATATGAAGGGTATTTATAACATTATTCATATTCCTACTAATCATGTTTGTACACCTATGGCTACAAAAGTGTTGCCTACACATAGTGTGGGGGAAACAAAAGTTAATCCTAAAATTTATATGGTTATCCCTATAAAAGATACTTTTGTCCCTTATAGGATTGATACTCATGTCATAACATCTATTGATAATCAATTACCTATGCATACTAATCAATATTTTATAAAAAATGCGTAATGATCTTTAACCCAAAGTTTCAAAAGTGGAGAAAAGTTATATCGAGTAGGTCATTCAAAAAATTATCAAGCATTACTATACAAGCCTTCAACCTCAAATATTTTCACTTATATTTTTCTAACTTGATTTGTTTCACATAAGATTACACCATATGGTGGTAAAGGTAATCCATAATACCATCTTAGAGCTTGCCATGAAATATGCTTATATTATTCATAAGGTTATTATGGAATATCTATATCTAGAACCTAAATAATATATTTCATATAGTTTCTCTTTCACTGAAAAGAAAAATAATGGCCTTCTTATTTACTGGCTAAAGTTTATTGATTAATTATAGACACACTATATCAATAGTTTTACATTAAAATACTTCAGTCATTTATAAAAGTTATGAAAAATAGGACCTATTAGGGATTATATTCATCAATTATAAAATTTATCCTTACAAATGGATGGCATCAATGAGGACAAAATGAATGAGTTATTCTTGGGTGGGCTCAAGGATGGCATGTAAATTGACATTCATATGTTTAATCCAAGTTTAGTAGTTAAATTCATGGTCTTTTCACATGTGGAAATAAATATATTTAGTCAAATTAAGGGATTTCACTAATGGATGAGAATGTAATTCCCCAACATAATCACTTTTTAAGTCTACCATATTGACCTCTCAATATATCAAAGATAATCATGAAAAAGAGTTATGTTTCAGTTATGATAACAAGTGGAGTAAATGACATAAATGTGTTTAGAATAAGTTGTTCTAAATTATAGGAGCCAATGAATATGAATAAGATGATGTTGCCTCGAGTGAGGGTGAGGAAGATACATATGATTTATCTAAATATTCCCAACCTATTATCTAATGGTATACCCTTTTACGTATATCACTCCACAAACCCTTAAGGTTGTGGTTTTCCTCAAGAAGTAGAAGGTGATAGTGTTGATTGAATCAGGCAACACTAAGTTGGCTAATCAATTATTGTTTCATTTACCTAGATCTAAAATTTTAGGTAATGATTGTAGATGGTGCATAGTAAATTATTCCAATAAATGCTATAATAATAAACTCATTACAGGATTATAAGGGATATATTATCTTGTGTTTTCCATTCCCTTGGATTGAGTAGACATTATTTTTGGAGTCCAATATCTCACAAACTTTTGAAAAGTAGAGATTAATTTTTAGGACCTATTAATATAATTTCATTATGAAGGTAGGACATGTGAACTACATAGATCATAAGAAAAATATACGTAATTTTTTAGTTCACATCCAATGATAAATATTCTCAAAAAATGGGATTATGTATTTTTAGAATGATTATTTTCCATATAAGTTCAACCAAAAAAGGCATCTATACATCCTAATCTATAAATGATTATTGATGACCACCCAACTATTTTTAGTGCCATGATGAAAGGACTGCCACCAAGAAGAGTATATGATCATGTCATTTGACTACTTCCATAGAGTTAACCACCAAAATGAGATGATAAATGTATCCATATGATAAGAATAGTAAAATTGAAAGTATGATACATGATATGTTGGAGGAAAGTATTATCAAACATAGCTAGAGTGAATATTCATACCTAGTGGTTATGGTGCATAAAAATGATGACACTTGGAGGATGTGACCAAAATACAAAGAACTCAATAAATACACCATCAAATATAAATTCTATATTTTATTAATTGATGATTTTTTAAATGAGCTGCATGGTGAATTTTATTTTAAAAAACTATATCTTTATTTTGGATGCCATCAAATTTTGATTGAAGATCGGGATATCCCTAAAATAGGTTTTAAAAATCATGAAGGCCATTATGAGTTTTTGTTCATTCCTTTTAGTCTCATAAATTCACCATATATAATTTAGAGTTTTATGAACACTATATTTAGGTATTTTTTGAGGAAATTTTGTTGGTGTTTTGGATGACATCTTAATATGCATCAAAACTTGAGAATAACATTTGAAGCATTTGAAACATGTACTTGTAGTTCTGTAATAACTTCAATTTTATGGAAAAAAATAAAAAGGTGCATTCAGAGTCTAAGAGATAGATTATTTACGTCATATTGTTTCACACAAATGATTTAAATTAGACCTTAAGAAGATCAAATATATTATGGAGTGGCAAGTGCTAAAAACCCTCAAGAATATCCATGGATGTTTGGGTCTAACATGTTAATATCAAATATTTGTAAAAAATTATGAGAACATATCAACACCACTCACAACATTTTTAATAAGGACTCTTTCCATTGGAATAAAATAACTACCAAGGCCTTTGAGAAGTTGAATGAGGCTATGTGCACCACTTCAGTTTTGACTTCCTTATTTTTTCACAAAAACATATTGTGGAATGTGATTCATCAAGATATGGCATATGGTTTGTACTCATGTAGGAAGGAAGACACATTTCATTTTAGATTTATTAAATCAAGTCTAAAAATATTCTAAAACCAATCTATGATAAATAGATGTTGGTTATTCTTCATGTAGTCAAGAAATAGACACCTTATCTAATGGGTAGACACTTTAAGGTAAAGACTGATCATGATAGTCTAAAATATTTTTTATAACAATGATTATCATTATAAAAATATAAAAATGGTGACCAAAATTTTGGGATATGACTTTAAAATAATATAATAAATTAAAATAAAATGTTTTAGTAGATTCATTGTCTATAAAGGATGAATCCATAAAGTCATTGTTATGTCTAATGACCATTTGGTAGACATATATATTAAAAGAGGAAAGGAAAAATTGGGAAAATAATAAGGGTACAAATATTATGATTCAAAATACCTAGTATGGTTTATGTGATCCTATCAAATTTGAGTGGAAAGGGAACACATTATGATATAAATTTTGACTATACCTACATAAGAATTATATTATCAAACATAATATCCTTAAGGAACTTTATACATATTTAATAGGGGTAATTTATTATTATTGGAATCTTACCATAAAATCAAGCAAGATTTATTTTTTTAAGGACTCAAGGAGGATATATATATATATATATATATATATATATATATATATATATATATATATATATATATATATATATATATATATATATATATGCATGGTGTGTCAATAGAATAAGGGTGAAATAATGAAGATATCAAGTCTTTTGTAGTATTTATCCATTCCTAGCTAGATGTGGGAAGAGGTTTCCATGGATTTAATTTAAATATCAATGAGTTATAAAGTTAAAAATTTCATCATGGTAACCATCAATAGTTTCAAAAAATATTTTCATTTTTACTCCTTGTCAAAACCATTTGTAGCTAGTACATTAGATGTTAATTTTCATGATACAGTTCAAAAGCTAAATGGTACCCCCAATGTCATTTTTAGTGATCATGATCACATATTTAAAATAAATGTTTGGACTAATTTATTATAATATTTGGGTACTTATTTGGCTCCTGGATCATCATATCATACTCAATATTATGGGAAAACATCAGTGGCCAAAAAATGCATAGAAGGGTGTCTTTGTTGTTTTGTATAATATAGATAAGAATGGTGGGTTCATTGACTACCACTAGTATAATAGTGGTATAACACTTCCTTCCATACCTCTTCCAAAATGTATCCATTTATGTCACTTTATGGTCATCATAACGCATCCATCACTTCATCCTTGAGGTTACATCCCAAGTTTTGAGCTATTGAATAATGCATTCAACATCAACATGAGGTATTAGCTAGTCAGAGAAAGAATTTTGAAATGGCATATCATAAAATGAAGTAGCAAGTGGATCAACACCATATGGAGAAGAATTTTGACATTAGTGATTAGTTATTAGTTAACTTTTAACCATATAAGTAAATATATCTAAAGTATCAATAAAAGGATTTAAAAAATATCCTAAGTATTATATCCCTTATAAGATATTACAAAAAATTGGTAGAGTTACATACAAGCTAAAGATATCATAGTCCACTTACATAAATCTCATATTACATGTATATTACCTAAATAATGTAATTTTACATAGAGTTGTAGTCAAAACCAAGTTATTAGAAATATATGAATAAGGGTGATTAATTATTTAATTTTATAATATCCTTCACATGCACTAAAATGTTGAGAGAAGCATAAATTAATGAGTATTTGATCAAGTGGAAGAATGGAACCATAAAGATGCAATGTGGGAGGATAGATATTTCCTATAGTAACATCCAAAGCTATTCAATTTTGAGGAAAATATTTTCTAAATGGAAGGGTTATGATATGACATAGCCTATAACATGTATAGGGAAATGTGTGGTTGAATTATGGCTTACATATCCTTTCATATTATCTTGTCACATTTCTTTATGTTCTTTTATTGTAATTAGGGTCAGCCTATATAATAACCATGGCTTAAGTAGAGTATATATAATATTTATTGTTTAGTATTTGATCATAATATTATGAATTATACTCTTATTTAATTTATGTGGAGGTTTCCCCATAAAAATGTCTTAGTAATATTTATCAAGTATTATACTCCTCATCAATTATTGTTGTGGATCTTCTTATTCTGCTTATAATTCTATGATGTACTATTCCATTAATGTGGATTATATATTGTTTATTAAGGGTAGAGGGTGACTTTTTTAAACTAGGGATTTAGACCCTAGAAGAGAAACATACAACCAAGGATAAAAATCCAAATATTACTATATGCATGCTAACATCACAATAATAATAACAACAAAATACAACTGTCAATGACCCATGAAAAATAATTGAAAATTTTAAATCCAAGGGTCAAAGATGATGAAATTGACCTCCTTTTATCTTTCCAATAATGGAAAAAGGATGTATTTATATATCTAAGACTCATCCATGAACATGAAACCAATATTAAAGGCCAAGATGCCTATATTTTTAACAAACACCATAATCCTAAACATGAATCTATGCATTTTCTTTTTTAGATCAAAGGTCACATTAAGAGGGGGTACCTTCACCTTAAATTTATTTATTTATTTAGATTACCACCTTAAAATTCCCTCCTTCCCAAGTGTCATGTTGAATGGGAATAGATACCACCATATCATCAAATGAAATAAAAATTTTGTCAACCTTCCCTCTTCATTTTTAGAAGCTTGGATGATTTACAATGGAATTTTAGTTGAGCCCCTCCCATAAAATAACTAGATTTTCCAAAACCACTTCAGGGGTTTTATTAATTTTGAAATTTTTAGAATCACTAACCTCCTAATTCTCTTCCTTCTCATTCAAATTAGCTATGCTTTCTTCCATATCTAGGACCTATTCTTATATTGTCTCAAAGTCTTAAACTTTAAATGTCTAGAGGTCCTTGTGAAAAAATTTCTGTCAGGAAATTTCTTTTTTCTTTTTTTGACTTAAAGAACATGAATTTACCAAATTTCCTATTGTAAAAAAATACCTACGTCTGAAAGATAATCCTTCATAATCAATGGTTTGCACCCATATCAACCATTCCTACTAGCCATATTGTATCTATGATGAATGCTATAGATCTCTAAAAACAAGTGTCGAATCTCAATCTAAAATTAGTATCATGTCATGCTAATATCAAATATAATATCATTAAATACTAATTCATTACATGAAATATATTTGAATATCCTTATAGAAATGATTTTATCATCCCTATTCTTAATTTATTTTTTCGGTCATGGAGACCTTGTCAACCATTTATCAGAATATGTGCATTATTTTAATCATTGGGTTGAATATGGATACATATTGTTAAAATACTTCTATATAAGTCTAACATGAGAATATTATGATTGATTATATAGTATTCCTAATGGTTCTATACCTAACTTTAGGAAGTTATAATAAATATTGTTATCATATTATCACACACATGAAGTGCCTAAATTAATATTAGAACATTTACAAATTTTAAAAGAAGATGATGATGATGATTCTATTAGAGATATGCTATACGATATAAAATGCATTAAATTATTTGACATATAGACACTTAGATTTGGAATAAAATTTGTATTCAGTAAGGATCTTCTTTTTCCACTTAAATAAATAGCATTTTATAAGCCTTACACTTATTTTGATACCTTATATATGGATGTGCACAAATATGCATGTGATCTAGTAAAAGATAACACAAAATTTAATGCATCTTCTTTAAAAGTCTAGACTTTTGTTAAAGATTCTTATAAAGGAAAATAAGTTCATAAGTTATCTTAAATACCTTATTTTAAACTAATATTTCATTTTAAGGAAAGATTCAATAAATTTTTTACATAAATTAAAAGAATCAACATACATAATAGCTCCTACAATAAAAATATCTACTTTTACTAAGAGAATCTCTTCAATTTGATTGCCTTAGACACCAACCACATGTTATTTTACATACATTATTAGATAATTAGTTGATTTTTATTTTGCAAAACTACTATCATCCACCACACATCTAAAAATATTAAATGTAAACCATTTTACCCTTATCATATTATTAATGGGCATAGTAACAATAATTGTTATGATTTGTGACAAAGCCTTACACAACTTTTAGATAAAAGAGTTCTTAAATTTGAGGAAAAGAAATAATGTCTTATTATCCCACTTTTTATAGTATTTATTTAATAATATTGAGACATCCCATGACATTAATAATAAGGATCGAACATTCTATCAACCTTAGAAAAAAAAATCCACTAGAAGTATCATACTTCTAGTTCATATTCTACCATGAATGAGATATCCCAATATATTCCTTTTCAAGAACCATTGGTCATTTGAGCTCTAAATAGAGATAATACTATAATAAGTCTATTTACTGATGATCCAATATTATATTCTATAATGACATCTATATATTCTCTAAAAATATGGAAGAAAAAAGTGAATCAGATATCTATGAAACAACTAAAGGTAAAAGCAAAAAGAGTAGTATAATAGTTCAAAGTGGAACCATTTAAAAAAATTCAACAATAGCTATGTAAACTAGATTATAGTGATTTTCTCTTTCCAAATATTTTCTAAATTTTATTTTTGGCAATAATGTCCTATAGATGATAGTAACAAATAACAAATAGTAACACAAAAATTCTTATTATCAACACATAATACATCCATATGCTTTCAATAGTATGCTAAAAATAATTAAATTATGAAATTCATAAAGGTATAAATAATCAATACATACACATGTATAAATATAACTTTTAAGAAGCAAACTCACACACACACACACACACACACACACACACACACACACACACACACACACACACACACACACACACACACACACACACACACACACACACACTCACACACAAACATATACACATTTGTGAGTATATGTATGTATATGTTTATGTGTGTGTATATGTATGTGTATGTGTGTGTATATATGACATGTGTGAGTTATAATATGTATATAAGACTAGTTTGTTGATGTATATATATACATTCATACACACACACATGTATATATATAGATTCTTACATATATATGTCAATTAATAATTGGGGCATCCCCCTAATCTAAACTAGTTGGGGTCCCATCTCAGCTAGCCACCCAACATGATCATGATCATGTCCTATATCATCTATTTTACTCTCAAGTATCTCACAAACCATGACATGTGTATGCTCAGATTGAAAATCACAAAATTGAGGAAGAATATATATATATATATATATATATATATATATATATATATATATATATATATATATATATATATATATTTCAATCTTGACATGGTGTAGGTCATATATAAGGCTCTACCTGTAATTCATCATGATAAAAAATATTATATTATATGTCATGGTTGTGATTTTACATAGATAAAAAGAATTACCCCTGATAACTAATAATTTTATCAACTCTCTCTTCCAACCTACTAGTTACTATATCATATGACACATTCTATGTGAAAGTATGGATGATTGAATCTACCATTATATACAAATAGGCACAACCTTTAATACCAATTATCTAAATACATTAGTAATAAACTCTAAATTATTATCAAAAAATATATAAAAAAACATATAAATACATAGCTCATATATAGATGTAGAAATAGATGCCACAACTTGGAGATCTCCATTGATAGGTTGTGCTTTAGGATATGGTATAGGTGGCACACATCATCTATATCTATTCCACCCTATATTAGGGGTAAAATTCAGTGACCATTTGATAAAATGGGAAATAATGAAACACATTAGGAATTATCCCACCACTTTATATAGTCTATTGTATACCTTGCATCATCACCCTATACTAATAGAGCCATAAAATATCACTGTTTCATTCTATGAGGACCAAATTTTAACATATTGGCCCTATCCTTAAACTTGTTCCAATAGTCACTTTAGAAATATTTATTCATGAATAAGGAAGTGGAGGCATATTCTAGACTAACCCATGTTGGTGAACCACTCATTCATTGTGAAATACCTCATATACATCAACAAACTAGTCTTATATACATATTCTAACTCTCACATGTCATACCTCCTAAACATACTTATTTCATGTCCCATATCCCATATAATTTTACCATTGAACTATAATATGTATCAACCTATATAACAGTAATTTGTACTACATGGTACTCAGTAACCTCCATCATGGTAGAATCCATCAAGTTGAAAATGCATTAGGTGAGCCATATTAATATAAAATATAAATTTTTTAGCTACATATGGTTTATATTATTTAAGTTAACTATAGTTAATACGAATGTGATCCATATTTTAGAATTTTTAAGATAATTATCTTATGCATTCATTAAAAATAATTAGGTGTGCTCATTTAAATTAATTAGTACACATTACACAATAATTAATACTCTAACTTCTCTTTATTTATATTGATATAATAACCATTGAATACAATGTTCTTATATCTCTTTATACTATATTGTTTTATTATATTATAAAGGTTACTCTAGTTTGTAACATTTATTACTCTTCACTACTATATTTCAACTCTTATCTATGCTATGTCTACTTTATTACAATGTCACGATATAAAGACCTACTTTATACCTTATAATTTAATGGTCATCTCTATATGAAACATGATTTTTATTCATTTAAGTGATATTCTCTTACCATATGTTTCCTTACCATGTGGCCCAAATAGTAGAAGCCTATGTTTCATTAATCTAGAGATGTTTTTATTATTATTGTGGTAAAGATAATGAGTTTTTGGTAACTATAGTTTGGTAATTTGATTGAATAATATCCTACTAAAATTTTCCATACTTTTATAACTTTGTCTTGTCCTCAAGACATTTCTAAATATACTAACAAGTGAAAAACATAACTTATCTAACTTACCATAAAATACTATCCTCTCAAAAATTGGATCAAATTATGGATTCCTCTCCTTAGGGTATATCTCTATTGTAATTTATCATCATCTATTTATAAAATGTTTCCCAATATAGGATCATTACCTTAGCTTAAATTTTTTTATTATCTATAGACACATTTTCTTTGGAAGCCATCACTATGTCTTTTAGAGCTGGGGAATTCTCCAATATGTGCAATTATGTTTCATGTCCTTTGATCTTGAATTCCATCTTCTCCATCTGACTACTATAGTAAGTGCCATAATAATTCATATACTCATATATGGACATGTGTTGAGTCTATTTTTCATTTTATTTCTCATGCAAATATATCAATTTATCTCATTATACTTTAGATGGTATCTTTTGGGCTCCAAATCTAGTAGAAGCATTACTTAGATATATTTTCATCTCCTCCAGATCTTTTTAACCCTAAATCTATAATGGCCAAAATTTTATTATCTATGTACACATTTTATTTTGATACCATCATTATATCTTTTGGAGTTGGGGACTTCTCCAATATGTGCAAGTATGTTTCATGCCTTTTGATCTTAAATTCCATTTTATCAATCTGATTACTATAGTAAGTGACATAATCATTCATATCCTCATATATGGATATGTGTTGAGTCTATTTTTTATGAAAATATATCAATTTATCTCATTATACTTTAGATGGTATCTATTATAGCATCAATTTTTACCCTTGGAGATGGTTATTCATGTTCTCTCCAATTGAGATACACTATGGGAATAACCCTTGGCTATGGATCACCTATGGTGTGGTTGGAACTCTAGAGAAGGTCAACTTCCTCTTGATGGATCACCTATATTAATTTTTGTATTGGGAAAAGGGTTATACAAGGGGTAAAGGGATATTAAGAAGGATAAAAGGGTGATGCACCAAATTTAAATGAGAAATCACATAAACATGAAGTAAACACTAAGGAATCATAAGAAAATGATAGCTCACACAATCTCATAAAACTTATCTAGTTACATAAGTGTTTCATAAACTAGGTTTAGGAAGTAATGAATAAAATCAAAGAGGAGTTTTAAGACTCACTGAGAGATTACATAAATGATAGAAAGAACACTAACATAGACCTATAAATAACTTGAAGACACCATAAAAAAGAGAAAGAAAGAAGGATAATGGGCATGAAATATTCTCCTTCATAATGCCATCATGCACAAGCTTTCCTACACATAATTCAAAGGAGAGAGATAGATAAAGAAATTATTTATTGCTTTAAGAGATATTTCATACAAATTTTGATAGGGTCTAACCTTATCAAATGAGAGTATCTGATCTTCTAGAATTAAGAGAGAATTTATTATCAAAAATGAGAGAGAGATTACAAAATGGAAAAAAATAGAGATATAGGAGAAATGGGAGAGATGGGGATCATGCCATCCAAGATCATTAATTGAGCTTCCATACTTCTTTATTTTTGAACCATCTCTAATCTAATTAGGACTAAAAATATTTGATAAGAAATAAATTCTCCACCATACTCTCCAATCCTTGAATCCATTTTATTTGATCTTATATGCCATCTCCACTTACTTTCATTACGAGCATAAAGTCCTCATATTCATGGACTTGATAGAGACATGCCTAAATTTGATTTTCATGATTGTAATTACCTTTTTGTCAAATCTATGACCATGTCAACAAATAATACACTCTTTTATTAATAAAAAACCTACCCCTATTTCAAATCTAAGCATAGGTCTTACTATAAATTGAAAACCAATCTCATTTATTGGTTTTCATATAGCTATATCCATGAAGAGATTACAAACTACATAACATCATTATTGAACCATATTAGGTCTAATTAGACCTATTGTGCCTCTAAAACTTGTGGAAGCTAAGTACTTATTTTATATGATGTTAAAAATACATGAAAACTGAGTCTACATGCTCTAGATCCTCCAATAGAGGTCTTGACTGAGCTTCAATGGCATCCTTTGAAATATCTACCCTAGTTTGACCTAAGTCAAATTTGACCTCTATTTAAAGTCTTTAGCTTTCAAATTTTAACAATGGCCATCAATCTTGATCTATTCCTTCTCAAATTGTGTTATATGTTAGTTCTTCATTCATTCTAAGGATCCTTCTATCATCTCTTCGACTCTTTGATCTCATAAGTACCATATATCTCCCTATATACAAATGAACATGAGCCATAGATATTTTTCTAGTCTAATATGGTTGAGACACTTGTCACCCATAGATTTTCACTTAGGATCCACAAACCTTTTGACCCATTACTCACTATTGATTTATTTTATATGACTGAATGCACTTTTTTAATCTACCTGGACCCACTGACATGATCTTTGTTCTCACACCATTAGATCTAGATTCTACTTCCAATATTACACCACTTGTCACTTACACATTTACCTTGGAGATCCTTTGACCTTTTGACTTGATGCTCACCATTGATCTTTAATGCATGATCAAATGTAATCTATTATATCTTTAAGACCCATTAGCCTTGTCAGTTGACACACACCATTAGATCTTAATTTGGGAACTTGATATATTGAAACTTGTCAACTATTCATTCATCCTTAGGTAATTTTAAATTCAAATGGCTATTTCACAAAGCTTAAATTTGGCATCCATGTACACATTTCACTCTGCAAGTCTAACTTTAAAGGATTATATATTGAGATAAAGAACTCATCAAGATAAAAAAAATTTAGGGGGCCTTCTTGGCATGAAAAAATCATGTCCATGTGGTCTTTTGGCCTTGACTTATTCCCTTAGTGTATTTATCAAATGTGTAACTAGACTGGCTTGTTCATCCCTATGTGACGTGCTCATGATGTTCTGATTATTCTAAACTTGTGTAAGAAAATATTTTCCCTTTAAAAGGATCTAATAAAATTATAAGACCTTATTCAATCAATTTAATTCCCATGAATAATTGAAAAAAATGAGACCCTACTAGTCTTTTTCATTTTGTAATCCTAGACCTGTTTCCAAGCCTACTTCCTAAGGATCAAAAAATTACACTTTAAGATTGATTAAAATGTCTCAAAAGCTTTGTAATCAATATGAGATCTTATTCTTATAATTTTGGTCCACTCATTCCATCCATAACTCTACTCATCTATTCAAACCATTTCTAGGAAAAGGATTCTTATGTGGGCTAAATTTGGCCAACATTTCTAGTGACATCCTAGGGTTATATGCCTACTATGCAAAGACTAGTAGCCTTGAACTAATCTATTGGGTATATAGAGTTACAATATTTCCTCTCAAATAATGTGAAACCAACTCAAGGCTGACCCTTTCTGAAACTTCCTCTTGAAGCAAAAGGTAAAAAAGAGCAAAATAAACAACTATGCCCCATGCACGTATTGAAAGGGAAAAACACAATTGAAAAGAAATGTGTACAAATAACCTAGAGGAAAGCATAGAAAACTAATATAATATTTTAAAATATCAAACAATGGCTACAAACTCTTCTAATAATAATGAATTAATTGAATTCTACTAATTGGGATGGGTAATACCTCTCCATATAATTGGGCAAGATAAAAAGCATTATGTTATTTTCATCCATGGATCAAATAAGGACCAATCCACAAGCTATCAAAATTGGTTTGGTTGCTTGGCTTGGCCTTATTTAAGTCCCATTTTAGGACTAGTTACCCTTCTTTGAAGTCTTTTTCTATGGATCTCTTGTCAAAATATTTCTTAACCTAAGCTTGATATGACTCTAATGTCTTCATTTCAAGGTCCTTAGTTTCTTCAAGCTCTATAATCTCTACCATCCTCATGTTCATAGGCTCATTCTCCATCAACTCCAACTGATGAGATAAATTTAAGGTAGGTAGCTCAAAATAAATGGGTAATTTGTCTTCCCTTCTATATACAAAGACATATGGATAATTTCCAATAGAAACTTTAGGAATCATTCTGTTATTCCATAAGGATATCCTTAGCTTTGTATGCCACACTCTTTGATTCTCTTTCATGGTCCTCTTGATAATCCTTATCAAATTGATATTTATAGACTCTACCAGTCTATTTCCTTGGGGGTACTAATTAGAGGATATACTGAGGTATATGCCTAGATTAATTACACATTCACTTGCCTTCATACCAATAAATTCTAAGGAATTATCTAAAATTATAGTAGATGGGACACCAAACCTAGTTACTATGCTATCATAAAAGTCCAATACTATTATTTCATTAGTTTCTTTCAAGGTAATTACTTCCACCCACCTAGTGAAGTAGTTAGTTATAGTGAGCACCCATTTATATCTTGTACTTGAAGGTGGATTTATCATTCATATGAATTTTAACCTCCATTTCATGAAGGGTTGTTTCACCTAAATTGGGTTGAGTGGATAAGTTTTTAATCTTTGTTTACTTGTAAATAGATCACACTTTTGACATTTATTGACCCATACATAAGCATACTTGAAAAGGCTACACCAGTAATAACCAACCCTCATTATTTGTGTTTCTATTATTCTTAGAGAAACATGGCCTCCTATAAGTCCATCATGAAACTACTCCAAGAGCTTTATCACTTTATTATCATCAATGCACATAAGAAGTTCCCCATTAAGCTCATTTCTAAAAATAACACCATCAACTAATGCATAAGATATGGATTGAATCCTAAAATACCTTCTTTTTACTTTGTCAAAACCTTGGGGGCATTCTCTTTCCATCAATAAATGTGTCATATCTTAGACCCAACTATTATGAAGTGGAGATACATCTACTTGTGATTTTTCTTGTTTCACCAAAATAACTTCTTTATCTTATTGAAGGTCATCTACCTTATTCTCACAAAAGCCTTTGCCTCTTATCATCTTGGTGACTTTGATTTCCACATCATAATTCATGACCTTGGTAATCTAGCCTTCTCTTTTCTCATTCAAATCATTATTGAGGAGAAATTCCCTCACTCCAAGATGAGACACCATAAGATGAACCTTACTATTGGAGAATATTGGTATAAAATTTTTGAGGCTCCTTAAAGCTACAAGAAGCTACTTTTATATAAAAGTGTACCTCACCTCATATCCTTCCAACCCTTGACTAAAGAAGGAAATTGGCTTCTCAAGTCCTTCACCATTCTTCTACATCAGCATAGTTGATATGTTATCAATATTGGCAAAGGTGTATAATATGAATTCATTTGAGAAATTAGGATTCATTAGCAAGGGTGTTTGGGTAATGGCTTGCTTGATGGCTTCAAATGTTATTCTACCTTCATTTAACCAAGAAAACACTTGGATATTCTTTATCATGGTAGGGATAGGTTTGATCAAGTTTGTAAAACTAGGTATAAATATTCTAAAAAAGTTTATTTTCCCAAGGAATATTTGGATTCCTTTCTTGTGCTTAGGTAAAGATAAGGCTATGATGACACTTATTCTATTAGGGTTAATGGATAATCCTTCCTTTGAGATAATATGACCTAAAATTTTTCCTTCATGAATATCAAACACACATTTCTTAGGATTTAAAGAGATCCCATACTCTTTACATCTTTGTAAGATCAACCTTAGATGTTCCATGTGCTCACTATCCTTATAAGAGAAAACTATGATGTCATCCAATTAAACTAGTACCATCTGATTTAGACACCCTTGGAAAGCTATGTCCATGGATCTTTAGAAAGTGTCTCCATCATTTAACAATAAAAAAGGCATATTTTGGTAAGCATATGTGCACCAATTTGTGGTGAAGGTAGTCTTATACTTATCTTCCTCTCTTACCAGCACTTGGTTGTAACCTGAATACCCATCCAATAGGGAAAAAAATTTCTGAAGTAGCATCTATCTAAAGGAGTTTCTCCATGGATGGTAAGGCATAGTGATATTTCAAAGAGTCCCTATTTAGATCCTTAAAGTCAACATAAAATTTGATTTCCCCACTCTTCTTCCTCACAGGTACCAAATTGGCTACCCATGAGGGGTGCTTAATGGAAAATATTATCTTGGATTCAATTAATTTGGTAAAATATTTCCCCATAAGTTCTTCAATTTTTGGGTTTATAGGCTTCTATTTTTGCCTGATAGGCTTGGCATTATCCTCTAGTTATATAGTGTGTTGGGATAGCTTGGGATCAAATCCTCTCAAGTTACTACTATATTCCCAAGTAAATATGTCTACATATTTTTTACAAAGTTCTATGAAAGCATGCCTCTTAGTTTTACTTCTTACCTTCCCAATCTTGAGGAGCTTATCCTTGAATTCATTGGTTGACATCACTTCCTTGTCATTTCTCATATGATCTCCTTCATGGAAGAGACATTCGAAGGTGACTAGCCCATTAGGAACCTTGATGGATTTCAACTAAAAAATTTGCTCCTTATACTGATGTTAAAACTTTTCTTAGTTTATGGAGGAGAACCCTAATTACTACTATAATAAATAGGCATTTTGATTATCATTCTCAAAGACCTACCAGTGAGCTTCATTATTTGGCATTGATGGTCTCACTACCACTTTGACATGTGGTTGTACCTTGGTATTTTTTAACTCATTTGGGATATTAAATTGATCTCCTATAGATGCCAAGCTATCATCATGTCCATTTTGGTTCCTTGGTACTACTTAGATGTTAAAGGATTTAAAATATTTGATTAGGTCCCACACCTTATGTTTTTAAGACTTTATCAAGGGATTCTTGGTGATATTATGGCCTCTAACTTAGTGCACTATCATCTCACTATCTTCATAAACTTGTAATTACTTGATCCCTCTCTTACTATCCCATTGAAGGCCATGGATAAGGCCCTCATACTTTGTTCCATTTCAAGAGAAACTGAATTAAAACTTGTGAGAAAATAAATATTTGTCATTTGATGGGTATACTAGTGTTGTACCTACACCCACTCCATGTTTGCTCCTTGAACCATCAAAGAATAATATCCATAAGCCAGTAGGATCTTTTTAAGGTGTAATGATGGATGGCATGGACTAATTATCTTGATGTAAGTAGTAGAAACCCATGTCCCTCTCTTCAAATCCTTCGAAGGGATCAACAAAATGATGGTCATTCCATAATTCATCCAAGAACATGTATGGTATATCCTCAAGGTGAGTGTTTAATTATTGACCAACTAAAAATTCATCCTCATCAAGGATGGTGTAATTGATGTTTATTCTATATGGCCTATGAGGCTCTATGTGTAATTTTGTAATGGGATTAGCCTTAATAGATTCCTTGGTTCCATATCTTATTATGAATTTCATGTATGACCAATCTACTATAATATAACCTCCAATAGTGTTTATAATTATTTGGATAGGAATAGAGCATAACAAAGAGGTTCATTTAGGATCAATACATCTTGAGATACTAAGACACTAATAAAAACATGTAGGGTGAAGTTGAGATCTCTGATTATGCCATATGGCTTGGTATAAGAACCATTAAGTTGTAGAAATCCTTTAGAATAGGGTTCATACTTTAAACCAAGTTGGTCTTCTATAAACTCTGACATTACTAAGGTTCTATCCCCACTATCTACCAAGCAATTTTACACTAAAAATTTACTAATGATTACTAAAATGTAAAAGGGAGGAGGTTTGACCACCTTACCTAGTTGCCTTTCATTTAGTCCTTTGGTTGCATTGATGAGAACCACATTCTATTAGATTGGTGGTTTCTTTGAAACATTGATTCTTGACAACCTTCTTTTGAGGATGTCTACCTAATTGGGCATGGAGAGCATATCCCACATTGGTACACTAACATTGGATCTTTCCATTTTTTCCTATTGATGGTGAACTACCAACTTTTGGTTGTACTTTGGGATCCATAATTACACCTTGAGTTTGTGAGTTTTGAGGGATAAATACATTACCTTGATTCTAATTATTTTGAGATATTGGAACTTTTTGAATAGTAGTAAGTTCATTTGGTTTTGACAATAAAGGAGTAGTATGAGGAGGATCCTTGGCTGTTGCCTGATTAATATCCATATTTCTTATTTAGAACCTTGTATTTTTTCCCACTAGAATATGTATGCAATATAAAATACATCATATCCATAAATCAATCCTATATTAGATAAGATAGATCACACCTACACTTCTGATTAGGAAGCATATAATTGTTAAGTAGGAGCATGACCAATGTGAGGATCCACTAGACCCAATTAGGGGATCACTTGTCATAACACATCATGTGAGGTAGGGTTATAAAGCCTATAGTCTAAAACAATCACATAACAACCCTAAAAGAGTCTTGTTATTTAATGTTTCACTAATATAATAACAATAAATGTAAATCTAATCTAGTGCACACTAAATCTTGTGACACAAAGTGGGGGTTAGAAATAAAAAAACTAAACTAAACATGTATAAGAGACATATACTCATGTTAATGTATATGAAATCATAATACATGGAAGATAATAATATAAATAAACTATCTATCTAATCTTAAAAATAAGAAATAAAGTAATGAATACTTACCTTTGAAGATGAACCTATCGAGCATCAATCTCCCCCTTGCCCAAGGTGATTCAGAATAAATTATTGTGGTATGTAAGGAAAACTAAGATAAATCATCTCTAAGATATACAACCTATCCAAGAATTCAAAATACTTATCAATAAGATGAGATTAGAGCTCCAAATAAAGTATTAAACCCTAAAGCTTTATTCCCCAAGTATATTGGTCAATAGGTAGATATTCATCCACACTTCTTCACTTAATTCATTACTCTTATGAAATGGTGGTAAGTGACCTATATATAGTAGTAACTTGGCTTAAAAAATTTTAGGAATGTTGGCTGTGTTAGTTCAACCTGATCGACCTAGCATGTTTTTGGGGATAGGTCTTTAGGTTTGTGCTAGGTCAGCTAAGAAGCCAACAAACTAAAAGAGAAAAAAAGTCCCTAAACTGTTCTAGGTTGACTTAGTTGACCTAACACAACTGATAGGTCAAAAGGGTACTAAGGTGAGAATTAAAGGATAAAACATGACAGCTGATAGGAATAGGTAGAACTAAGAATAATAATCTTGGGTTTAATGGTTTAAGGAGGCTAGAGTGTGGATGGAAAGTGGAAAAAGGAATGATAATCGTAAAAAGCATTGATGGTCTACCCACCCCTTTCTTGATGCACCCATTGAGGCATGAACATAGAGAGATTGAGACTCGATAGGTTCTTATAAGATAAAAAGTGTTAGTAATCAATAAAAGTTAAAAATATTATGTGTATACATATTCCCCAACTGAAGCTCATCACATGTTACATAAGTGCAACATAGGATGGTGCTTTAGAAGAAAACATGATAACACATAATGTTGATGATAAGTGTGGTGTAGTAAGTAGAAAATAAAATAAATGAAAGAATTGTATTGAAAAATACATACCTTTAACTTACCTTATTACTATAGATAAATAAGTAGACTATAAAAAAATGAAGGTATCTAGTGTAGAGTACACTAGGAAAACCTCTAGAAGTTAGTGTAAAAAATAACCAAAAATTATAATATAGACATATGATAGTGAAAAATAATCTTTACATCATCATGATTCTAACACATTTTATGGTTTACAAAATGGATGAGTAGAAATAAAGATAGAGACAAAACAAGGAATCTACATGAAAATAAATGAAAGAATTGAGTTGCTAAAAAGTGTTGTTAAATAGGGAAAAAGAGAATTTATTTGGAATTTTAAATTTTGAAAAAAATAAAAGAGATATCTAAGACCAAAAAATCCTAATATGGTGAGGGAGTGATTTGGTAGATGATGAGGACACCTAGAGGCAGTAGCAGGTGCACTACATGTATGCAACTATGCATCTCAAACCAATTTTTGAAATTTGTATTGAATTAAATGAATTCTTGATAAAATTTGTTTTTAAGAAATTATATATATCAAATATAAACAAACTTAGATTTTAATGGTATAAAATAGGAATATGGTAAATGGGTTAGAAGAGTTTAGGAAGAAATTGAGAAAAATGCACATTTTAGGAAAAATGTACCAGATCAACACATAAAATATACTAGGTCCACCAGGTCAACCTAGTAGGTTGAAATAGAGTAGAATACATATGGTTGACCTAGTAGGTATGGGTTGACATAGTGTAATCTGTAGGCTAAAAATCTAGAATGGGGTGAGAAACTAGTTTGTAAGGGCTAGAATAAAAACTCAGAACCAAGAAGGGGAAAATAAGAGGGTTGACTTGGAATTTAAAGTCAACTATGACAAAATAGGGAAACTTTGGTTAAACTAGGTTGACCAGGGAACTAGAAAAAGCATATAAAAACATGTATAAAGCCAAAAGAGGACTAGAATGGGCCAAAATGACTAAAGGAGGGGAAAAGGGACCAAGCAAGATATAAATAGGATAAAATTAATAAAGTAATATTAATTAGGCTTTTTTTAATTAAAATTATAAAAATTATGTCTAAAGAGTGTATTGTGATTATACATGACATAGAGGAAACAATACATCCTTTATTATTTCTTGATTATAAAGATGACCAAGATTTTGAAGGTTGGTGGATGTGTCTTGGTTGCTACATTTGTTGGATAGATTGATAGATGGAGATTGAGCTAGAGTGGTATCCATAGGTTTAGGAGGTATATATGATATGTATAGGATCCTCCTTAACATTGACCTATTATTCATGTTCCTGAGATGCTAGGAATGATTGACTAACACCTTTAGATGGGAGGTAGATGGAGATGTGATAGAGGTGGGTATCACACTAGAGGATGTCCATACCATGAGCACTAATGATCACAAGGATACCATATAGCTTAGAGGAGAGGATAGCCTCAGTCATGTGGGATATAGGTTCAAAGATGATATTGAGAGGATGGAGAGTCAGAAGGAATGGAATGTATATATGTATGTATATATATATACATACATACATACATACATACATACATATTATGGACCTCTAAAAGGTGATTATAAGCCTTGTGACATAACATGTGCTCTATCACAAGTTGGATGGGAAGGTACCACTATTCATGGTAGCCTTTAGTAAGATGATGCCAGAGGAGGGAGTACTATATGATCTAGGTTCTATCATATGGGTCCATTTTATTCATGATCTATTTGAGATGTTGGTTAGAGGTTAGAAGACTATGTAACTGATCATACTATTGATAGCATGAATATATGAGAGATTTCTCATGTATTGACTAGCTAGGTTACCCCATATAATCGATGATGGATTACTTTGAGTGCGAAGATGGAAAGAATATAAGGTAGCATTGGTTGTGCCCCACATGTTAGTGTTATAGTTAGTGAGACAAGTAGACATCATGTGGTAACCATATATGGACACATTAGCTACATGGGCAAGTTGACACATAGTTTCACTAGTACTAGAGAGGAAAGAGGTGATTAGACACTATACATGGTGGAAAGAGATACATATAGTCACATGAGTTCTAGGATAGATGTGCCTACCTCATCTAGCAACACTGATATTGATGCCTAACTAGTGGAATCAACATGTCGAGGAGCCATGAGGGAAGAGGGGACTCAAACCACTGATAGTAAGGCTGACATTGAGGCCATGTCAGGAGTAACCATAGATTGGTTAGGCATGATGAGTGGTAGAGGAGGAGGCATAAGAGGTAGAAATACCAGATGTATCACTACCAACCCCATATCAAGATGAGCAACAACCATCAAGGACATAATGGTGATAAAGATAGGAGAGAGTGAAGACTATAGACATCTCAGATGATCCCATAGATGAGCCAAAAGAAATGATAGAGAGATCACTCAAAGCGAGGCTAAGATGGACATGAGCCATGATAGCCAAGTTTGAGCTGAGGAGGTGACCAAATAAGGAGATAATAGGAGGCCACATATATGGGGAGACCATGCTAGTAAATCATGCAAATTATGATATCATATGAGCCAAGACACAGATAGGTATGAAGATGATTGAATTATTTCTTAAGTTTCTATTTGGTAGTAGAGAGATATAGATATATATTATTAGAAATAATAGTGATCTAATATCCATCTAATGTGATTTTATAGGCATACATGAGGATGAGGAGGAGAGATGGGGGTCTCAAGTGAGGAGAACACTCCATGACATCCTAGATGAGACTTTACAACTACATGACCCTATAACATTAGAATATCTAAGTATACCATCTGCCCCAACTCAGGTGAGCTGGTTCAAATTATCTAGCAAGGTAGTAAGGTAGATACAAGTGTAAAGAGAGAGGGTGTAGCCACCAATAGAGATAGGTGGAGGTGAGAGATAATCTTGGTAGGCCTTGATAGATGAGATAATATCACATCTAGAGATAGTGACATAGATGATGTAGGCATATACAATTATGTAGACTCAGCTAATATAGGCACATATAGTGACCTAGGCTATGTTCATACAAGCACATGTGTAGATAGCATGCCTATAGGGACAAGTAGAGGGATTTATATCTTACACTTCCTTGTTACAACATACCATTCTAAGGAGTTAGACTAAGGCCTCAATAGGTAGCATGGCTAGGCCACGAGATAGATAGGGTAGAGCTTAGCCCTAGTGTTAAGGCTTTTTATATGGTTGTATATGTTGTATCAAACTCATGGTATATATATGATGTATCATTTTTGTCTTATTGGTATTGGATATGTATGTTGTATTTATAATGTATTATGTTTGTTCATTATGGTTGAGGTTATGGATGCTTTTGGATATATTTCTTGCTATCACATGTATTTATATTTATTGTATATGCTATATTAAATATATGTGATGTGGTTTCTTTTCTAGCATTATGGAGTACACATGCATGGTTAAAAAGAAATAGGCAAAAAAGGACTTCAAAAAATATAATCAATCAAATAAATGTACTACACACTAATTCAAATTGAGAAATGTGTAATAACAAAAAATGACTACATATAAAAAATCCAAGAAAATGATAAACAAGATGGTAAAAGGGGATTTGTTTTTAAACCAATGTAAAAATATTTTTCACTAAATTAAAACAAGTAAAATAATACTAAATATCATGTTGGGAAGTATGATAAACAATGTAATAAAATAGAAGGTATGTATAAGGGCAAAAATGGTAATAAATACAAATCAAAATTAAGCCAATCAATACTATTTCACAATGGGAAGTACAAAATAAAATCAAAATTTACAAAAATTTGGTCTTAAATTTATCATACTAATTCAAGCTGAGAAGTATGATAAATTCAAGAAATGGTTGCAATCTTACATGCACTAAAAAAATAAGAAGATAAAAGGCAAAATAAAAATGAAGTAAGCATAAAATGTACCAAATTTCAAGATGGGAAGTATGGCAATGATGTGTAACCTCATAATTAATCAAATATTATCTCATATTTGACACATGTAATTTTGGATGATGACTTGTTTATTCATAAATTTTGTGAGGGTCAGGTCCTATCCACAGTCTTACACTACAACTCACAAAATAAAAACCTAAGGGGTACCAAATCAAGATTGGTAAGTAAAAGGATAATGAATGGTAAATCAAGGATGTGGGTAATAGGATGAAAAAGGTGGTAAGCTATGAGGATGTCTAGGTCTTATCCATGTTCTTATAAAGCAACTCACAAATGAAATCCCATGGAGAGTGATCAATAAGCAAAACAATATTTCCCAAGATGAAATATGAAGGAAAAATAATGAAAAAGGGAGTGTAAGAAGCAAGACCTAGGCATCTTATGATAAGACCTTATGAGGCAAGAGTCATATTAAGGATATGAGAAGACATTAAGTAACTAGTGGTCATCTATGTACAAAGGAAACCCACTTACCATAGACACAAAGCTTTGTAGGCAAATAAGTGTGCTAATAAGATCAACTCATGATGGTATATTACTACAAGAAAAGTAAAATGGACCTAACTTCCCATAATGTGTTTCCTGGTCCTCAGGACCCCTTACAAAGCGATCGATCTACTATGAAAATTGGGTACTTATGTGAGAAAGTAGGTAGCACTAAAATATCTTTTTATTCTTTTCTTCTAATCTACTATCCTAACGTACCCCAAAGGACCTTGACTCTATCATGAGGCCAACTATGGAGTTTGAGATTTGACTAGAAGAAGGATATGTACTTTGAATCACATCTTTTAGTATGATTAGACTTTTAAGAATATTAAATATTTTTACCTTTTTATATCATTGCCTTTTGTTTAAATGATTTGGCTTTTAACTTTATTTTGAAGGATTTTTTAAGATTCCTCCTCCATATGGATTTGGAATGACCAATCATGTGAGAAATAGTGATACACATGAATCAATTTTAGGTTAAGGCTAAAGGAAGCTAAGTATATAAAGACAAAAGACTAACTAGAACACTTAGGCTTGATAATGAACTGAGCATGTGATCTCAAGTCTCAACCATTTATATGCTTAGTTTGTGGAAAAAGGAATAGTATAAAAAAGAGATCCAAAGGAGGACCGGTAAAAATAAATATTAATGAGAAAGATTGCTTGCAAACTGATCACTTGGTAATAGGAGATAGTAATCAAAGGGAAGAGGGTATATATAACCAAGTCAGCATGAAAAATATATGTGAAAAATAAATATAAGAAAGCAAACAATCATGAAGATACAAGGGAAGAGTTTTGAGAAAAAATCTTAAAGGAAAGGAAAGAAATGATAAGGGAAAAAATAACAATGATAAAGAAAAGACAAGTATATGCAAAATGTAAAATGATAACATAAACTAACTATAGTACAACAAGAAGGAGAAACATGATATAAGATAAGAAAGAATTTGACATAGTGTCAAATAATATAGTCAAATAGAAGTAATATTGGAGCACACGTCCAATACAAATATAAATGAGAAAGCACCATGAATGTGCTCATAAATACTATTAAATTTGTCTACACACCTTATCCAATACATCAGATAAGTATCTATGAAGTTATAATCAAACTATTGCTAAGGTCTCATCAAAATTAAGTGAATACTGGGAAAATAATTCTTTATTGATATCCTCAACTAAAAAAGTAGGAATTCTCAAAGGATCATGCTGAGGAGGAAATTTAGGAAAATATTGGTCAAGAGAATGTGTGGAAACATGATCTATAGGAGAAGAAAGAATCTTAAGTGGAGGAGGATCCATGGGTGGACTCATGGGTGGAGAAGGATCCACAGGTGAGGGAAGGTCCATAGGTGAAGGAATCACATGTTGAGGCACAAAATGTGGTGAAGGGATCATAGGAGGTGATGGAACCATTAGAGGTGGAGCCATAAGAGAAGAAAGAGGAGCTTTTTGCAAGAATGACCTATGGGAGGAATGGTATAAGGTCCAGGGATGGATACAAGATGATCTCTAAGATGTTAAATAATATGGTAATGATTGGTGTGGTGCATGCCAAAGAGGTTCCATAGACAATATACCTCACCATACTTAGGTAAATATTTAGGAAGTATCTTTGGGGGAGGTATAGTTTTTTCTGATGATGGGGAAGAAGGATGAAAGGTATCAATATATTATTTCAACTTAAAATAATGGGTGGAAGAGTGATTATTTTTCCCATAGAAGCAACATATACACTTGTGAGTGGTTTTAGGAGCACTCATAAAAGGAGGTGAAATAGGAGAAAAAGTAGCTAAATAAGACTTATCATCTCATTTGGTGGGAAAAGGAGCCATATTAGGTTGCAAAATCAAACCATCATCAATGTAGGGTGATGATTGGGAAGGAGTGGAACTAGGCTCAACTAGAGGAACATTAGGATGAGAAGCAGGAAGAGGCTTAGCAATAGTAGGATAGGAAACATGCTCAACTAGAGTGGAAAAAGGAAAAAGCTTAATTATAGGTAGCCCTACTGAAGGAGGGGTAGGGTTTGTAGAAGGTCTAAGGAGGACTACCCTAGGTGTGGTAAAGTGATAAGGTCTAATCATAACATAATTTAAGAGCATGGCCCTAGGTGGTCCTTCAAAAATTAGAGGTATCTATGCCATCTCTTCCTTATGATAAAGAGGAAAAATACAAGAATCAAGAACTATAAATGAAATAAAATGATGAGATGCATGAAAAGACTCAAGTAAAGAAGAGCGATAATGAACAATCTTGGAATCATATGCCTAGACAAGGCTACCTAAGAAAATATCATCTAAAGAATATCCATCATCATAATCTAGAGTATGAAGATCGATGACATAGGTCAGGATGACCTTGTCATTGTAGGAATCTTGATGAATAGAGTGCCTAGTCTTGGTTAGGACTATAGGAATGTCATCATAAGGAAGATTATGAGAACAAGGCTGTAAGGAAGTAGGAAGATGTGAGATAAGATGAGGTGAGAGATCAAACGTTTTGATCTTTAATTTAATCTCATCAGGCTCATCATCATCAAAATCTAAAAGGTTAGGAAGAATTTTACCAATAAGCTCAGAATGCCCATTGTAACCTCTAGTTGAGTTGATAGGAAATTTAAAATGTTGTGACTCATAAAATGGAACACTAGGTAATGTTTCAAGAGTAGAAATCTTGAAGAAACCATGATCTTGGAATTATTCAAAATTCTAAGAGTTAGTGTCTCATTAAATCTTTTAAATGGGTCCATTGTGAGGAAATTTAATGCATTAGAAAGTAGATTATGCGATAGATTTCATACAATGAGTTCATGGCCTACCAAGCAAGATGTTATATGAAAGGTGAAAGTTGAAAATCACCTTCACATGAATGATGATGGTGGGATGGTAATGGGAATCCACACACCTCCTAAGGGAGGCATTTACCTTCTATCATATCCTTGGCATGTGCTTCATGTAGACTTGAGATTACATTCAGAATACCCAAGAGTCTTAATGAAATCAAGGAGGTGACATAGGTGCCAGAACCTTCATCGATCAAGGCTTTCCTATCTTGGATATCACTGATTTAGATGCTAGTAAATAATGGAGGATTATCTACATGAAGCATAATCTCATCCATAATCATAGATGTGATATAAAATCATAAAGAAAGAGAAGTGTGTTTCATCAATGTTATTGGACATATCTTCAAATTGTTGTAATATTCTATCCTTAGATCCATATGATGTAGCCTCCCATATTTCTAGAGGAGGATGAAGGAAATTCATCTTGAATCATAGTTGCATGAGGTGGTTTATATGATGTGGAGATGTCCTCACGAGTTCAAAGAAAGGTATTTGAGATAGAATATTAGTGAGTTATGTAATGGGATCCCACTCATCATAACCCATAAGTATATTGTTAGATATAGGTGTGTAATGATTAAGAAGGTATTTAGTAGGTGGATCCAAAGAGAATTAAAACTTATGTTGATAAGAATGAGAAGGTAGAGAAGAATGTTGTAAATCAGTTGGTGATGAAGAAGTAGTTGGCTTGGATTGATCTTAAAATTTGGAAGAAGTGTTAGTAAAAATTGGATTATCATTAGTATTAGAAGATGATGGGAGAGAAATAAAAATAGTATGAGAAGTGTCATCCAATGGAGAATCATAAATTGGATATTTAAAATGAATAAGATCTTCTTGCCCCAACTCATTTAAATGAGTTAGATAAGAATCTTGGGTAATACAATATGTCTTATGGGAAGGAGGAGTATAGATAGGTTGTGAATAAATTAAATCCACCACTCTTTACATATTGGTAATGCTAACCACATTCTCTTCAAAATTTGGTTCAACAAGACTTCCTACATTATTGGTGGAAGAAGTGGGCTTATATTGAGCTTCTTGGATTGGTTGATGATTAGGCAAGGGGTATTTATATATATCTAAATGAGTGTTTTCTTGATTTAAGGATTAAGTTTTATCATGTAACTTATAGTATTTGAAATAAAACTCATAAGCTTGTTGACACTTCAAATAATAAAATCATGATCAAAATTTGGGCCAAGAAGAAATTCCATGGATAAATAATGAAGATGTCTACAAGTCTCATGAGAGCAACCCCAGGGATCATGAAACCAACAAAACTTATTAGGATCATACCATGATTTCATAGGTCAAGTAGGGTCAAGCTCTCGAGGGAGAGGCCTAGGTAGATATTTAAGCAATTTGGATAAGGATAAAGGATTATGGAAATTAATGTTATTTGTTGAGAAATGAGAATTAGTGTATTGTTGAGAAGGAGATGGTTCCAAAGAAGGGGTAGGAACTACAGTTTGAACATTGTGAATGGTGTCATATGAATCAATAACACAATCCTTGGTAATATTTTGGTTTTTTTTCTTTACTAATAGGTGAGGGCTCATGGAAGGTTGTCATGGCTCAAATTGATGAATGAGGAAATCTTGTCTTTTGGCTTGATCAATAACTTCCTCTAAGGTATGTGGAGAAAGGGTATGGACTCAATATTATAATTTAGGAAATAAAGCATTTATAAAGAGATGAAAGAGATTGTCATTCACCATATTATGTTCACATTTATTTGACAAAGTATTCCATCACTTAATAGGGGCTTGGGTAGTTTCATTTTCATTTTGTTTGTAATTGATGAAATGGGCCAAAGTATTCTCAAGAAGATCACTAGTTTGAAATTATTGAACTAAAACATTTATTAAGCCCTCTAAACTAGTGATAGAGTGTATTCTAAGTTGATTGTACCAATCTAAGGCATCACCTATGAGGGTTTTGGCTGAGAGTTTGGTAGCGAGAAAGGTATTTAATTTGACCCAATCCTTGTAAATATTTCCAAATGTCCTGAATTGAAGTGTAGGCTCAATTGATCCATTGTAAGAAATTGTAGGTGTTATACCTCCAATGTCAATGTTATAAATTAGGGTGGTAAGAGGTTCATTTTGTAAATGCTTGATGACTTTTTTTGACTAATAGAGGTTGAGTAATGAGATTACCTTGAGAATCTCAAAGAGGAGGAGGAGGAACACTTTGGTTATGTGTGTCCCAAGTCATTGGTTAAGGATTGGATTGAAGCTTAAGAAGGTGTTTTTGCACTCACATCATTTGATTCATATTATGGGATTTGAATGTGTACATTTGATTGATATTTTGAAACAATAGTTGATGATTTTGATAAGTGTTATTAAAATAAATAGTATTGGTGTTTGTGTTGATGTTAGTAACTTGGGTACCACTATTAGTGTTGATATGAGCTTAAGAAGAATTATGAAAATTTGAGGAAATAGTGGAAAAATTTTATTTTGAAGAAAAAATGGACTAGTAAATTGTTGAGAGGAAGAAGCGCTAGAAGCATGAGTGCCTTGGGTAGAAAATGATGAACTAGTGGAAGGATTAAGGATAGTGAGTCTTATGTGAGGCCCACTAGATGTAGAACCTGCCATGTTAGTTGAGATACTAGGCATAGAGGTAGAAGAAGTTAAAGAAGAAGATGCCATAGCATAATAAGGAGTCAAGATTGAAGGAAGAGGTTGAGAAGCAAAGAAATTGATGCTTCCAAATCTAGTTGAGAAAGTGGGAGTAGGAAAATGAGGTTCTTCAATGTGACAACTAATCATGGGGTTATAGATGGTAAAAGCATCCTTCCCTCTATGTTGAGAGAATTCCATGATAAAGAAAAGAATTTTAGGAGTATACTCTAACTCAAGATAATACTTTAAGAGAACAGGAAGGTTTTGCTACAAAGAGGTATGAGGAGGGGTCCCATAGTCCATTGTGTGGGTTGCAATATGAACATTACTAGCATTCATGAAAAGAACTCCACATTTTCTATGGGAGACCCTATTAGGATTAGTAAATTCCATTATGTATATTAACTAAACTTTAGTGTTATCACATAAAAAAAATTCCATGATGGAAGAAAAAGAGACAAGATGAAAAAGCAAAGAATCAAAAAGTGACTGATAACAGTACTAGGTTGACCTGGTCAACCTAGTGCAAAATAGGGACTGTAAAATTATATAGGGTACATAATATCAACCTACTTCATTCAATAGTGACTGGAAAAAAAGGTAAAGATGCTGAAAATAGTACTAGGTCGACCAAGTTGATGTAACATAGTGTAAATGGGATGAAAAAGATATTGGTCGATAGGATCAACCTAGTACATCAAATAGGGAATAAAAGAAAGCTGATAACAAGCTATGAATTGAAGCAAGATAATTTCAAGTAATATAAGAAAGTAGTAAGTACTAAAAAGGAAATAAATAGTTAATTAAATTGATGTTGGCTAATCCAATTGATGCACACAAGGCAAAATCTTTCACTAACATTGGCTAATCCAAGTTTTTGCACACACAATTAATCAAAGATCAAGCAAACAACTTGAAAGTAAAGATATCCACTTGGTCAACCTAGAATGTTGATTAGATTATTAAGAATTATTTTAAGTGTAAAGGGAGATTAGCTATAAGCAAGGTACTAGATAGAAATCTAAGGATAGTTTTAGGTAAGTTTAGGATGAAAGCAACTATAGTGGCAATGATTTAGGGTTAGTATAGGGGCCTAACCCCTCACTTCACACATTGTAGAAATAAGGGTAATGGATGCTTAGCCAAAATATACCATTAACCATGATTTATACTTAACTAGAGTATCAATTTGACTTCCCCCTTGGTAATGAAATCCAAGTAGGTTGGCCTGGGTAGTCAAATGTTTAAATGTTTTTTGATGACTATGTACAAAAGAATAAAAATAGTGCAATTAAGTGATTATTTTAAAATCCCCTAATTAAACTATGTGAGATATTCTAAGCATGCAAAAAACTAAAAAGAAAAATGTTATTAACATATATGGTTCATTCCAACTTTGAAATAAGGTATAGTTAATGATCCATAAACTTAAGTAATAATACACTTACATATTTAATTCTGATTTACAATAATAATTTATGGAAATAATTTAAAATGTTGACTTACAAAATATCAATTTAACAAGAATAATTCAAGAAAATCTTAAAACATAACACATAATTTGATAACAGAGTTCGACATGAAGGCCTACATATATGGGTCCTATATCGACTAATATATTATGAAAAATGCTTGAAAATTACTTACAAACATCTCCAAAATGAAAAATTAATAACTGTAAAGTTGTTCACTAGGAAAAAATAATATAAGTCCCTTTTCAGACTTTTCCCCAATTTTACTTTGAAATCTTTCTGCAAGATGCATAAGATATTTGTCTAAAGCCTTTATCAATGGCTACTAATTTTATTTGAATGTGTTTGAATACAATGTCTTAATGCTTTACATATAATTAGATCATGTAGCCCAAGTGGTTGGGACTTATCCCTTTTATATGGGAGAATATGAGTTTGAGTCTCATGCCTTTGCTTTTGGTGGGCATTGTAATCCTTTAATCCCACATTGGAAAGTGTGGTGGCCTTCATGGATATTTATAAACCATGAATTTTATGGTGTAAAATGCCAAGTATTTGGCATAAACATATTTTTATGGGGTTTTTGAGGATTATGGTGGCATGTGGGTTTCACATGGATGGAACATAAGGTTATGGGGCATGTAGGTGGAAAGTAAGGCATGAAATGTGGTAGGTGGGTATGGAACATGGTAATTTTATGGCATATGTGGGTTTTTCATGGAATGTTGAGACATGGAATGTGAATGAAATATGGGGTCACATGGTAGGTATGTGGTGAGGTGGATATGCCATGTGGAAATGGTAAGTTATATATGGTTTATTTGGAACATTCAAAATATAATATAAAATTAGACTATAATAAAATAATTGGTGACAATCTAGGTGGTGGATTGAGGACCCACCACATGGTCCAATCTCCACCCATGAATTCTTGACCACTCATCACTTGTTGACATCCAATTGGATGTTCTATCCAAACACAAATTTTTTACTTTCCCTATTTGATCTTTGATGCATGATATTTTTCACATACGTGCTCTATTTTGTGAATTATGAGATGTGCCAGAAAGACCTCAAGATAATCTACACATTGTAACTATTCTTGAATCATTTCATAATGGTTAATTTTTGTATTTTGACCAGATTGACCAATTTGACTAAAAATTTGATCAGTTGTAAAAGGACCATAGGAGCTCCATTTTTTGCATTATGCATACCATTGGAAAGGTCTCAATAGGTCCTATGCAATGGTGTAAGTTTTGATCTACTTTAGGACCTTTTATAAATTGACCTCTAGATTAATCCTCCCCACTAAGAAGGTATTTTGTCCTCAAAAAGCTAGTACTTGACCTAGTACTTCATGTGAGGATCTTTGCATGGCTCTGGCTTGAATGATCCCTTGAATATTAGTTGGTTTCAGGTCTTTAGATCTGATTTTGTTACATGTCATCTGGTGTTATAACAATCACCATTTTATAATTTTCCTCTAAGGTCTTATATAGCAACACATTTTTACAAATGTTACCCTTCTTGGGTCTTTAAAAACACTATAACTATACATAATGATTACAAACATTGCCCATACTTGGGTTTTATGCATTTATAAATAATTCCTATATTCAAGTCTTACAAACATGCATACATATTTGAACATACTAAAACATATAGATTAAAATATGCAACCTATCTTCTGGGTTAATTTTTATACTTCTCATGATGGCATCTTTCTATTACCTTACAGTGTTCTTGTCTACAACATACATAAGTATACATATAATGAAGGCACTATTTACCTATAATGGTTACTACTGATGTACTCATATGATATATTATATCACATCTCTTACAATGTTATATTGATTTTCCTTCTTGGAGTAAGTTGCCTTTCTTAGAGATAAGTATGGTTTACCTAGGATAATGCCATGAAAAATGGAAGTGGAATGACATCTAATTCAACTTCATCTAAAAATTTGGTGGTAATTTTAAACCCTAGTTTTCATTTATTACTTATATGTACATTATTACTATCATCTATCTTATCTAGAGAATAGGGTTGGAAATGTGGCATAGTTTCCAAACATAGGGTTTCTATAACATCTTCTAAGATCAAATTCCTTTGATAATTTTTATCAAAAATATCATCTATATTAGAATGCTTAGCTATTATTCTTTTTAAGAAATTTTTCTTACCTTTCTATGATGACAATTTATAAACTATCAGCTTCTCATTGACTATCATCTCCCTTGCTAATGTTATCTCAGGTTCTACTTGACAAGGTTCTATTTGATTGAAGATGCAGTTACAACCTTTACCTTAGGTTATTGCTAAATTTTTCTATCTTCTTTAGATAACCTCATTTTAATATTTTTCTTAAACTTACTTTTAGGACTCTCTTGTGCATAATTAAAAAATACATTCAAGTATTTCTTCTTTGCATACCTTGATAAGTCATCTAAAGATGTCTAGTCAAATTTAACTACTTTATCTTTTGGTAATGCTTCTTTCAACTCTTCAGAGTGTTCTGACTTGTTGATTAAATAACTCTTTAGTGTAAATTCTTTGGAAGATTTTCCTTCATCTACATATCCTAATCTTGCATGGATTGGTCTCTCTACCACTTGGATAGGCTGGATAATCCCTTAACCATCAATGTCAAGGCCTTTTCCTTTGAATCCCATTTTAGCTAACATCTTAGAAACTATTCTCCTTATGTGCTTCTAAAATGTATTAGAATAATTACTTGATGAATGTATAGATTTAAAACACAAAGTATCTCTAACATTCTTAATATAATTAGAAGAATTGATTTCATTACTTTCATATTTTGAATGCAACATAATATTTGGTACCTAACTTGGAAACATCTCTCAAAGGAATCCTTCATTTTCTACTTATTTCCATGGAGAAATGGGATTTACATATTCTCTAACATGTGATTTCCCCCTTGATTTGCATCTCTACTAATACCAGGCTAGAGCTTTATGAATGTGTAGATTCTAACATTAATCCATAATGTGACCTTCTTTGGAGCAGTAGCCATAGACTTTTGACTCCACTCACATTTTCTTCTTTTGAAAATGTTCTTGCTACAGTTATACCTATAGAGCATCAATTCTCTATTGGAACTTCTCAATCTATAACTCATGTCTTCATTCTATATCTTGTTGTCATCATTCTTGAAATTGTAAGTATTACATCAATATAATGATAATAGCATTCATCAATAGTTAAAATTGAGCTAGCATTAGATCCATATTATTACATAAAATGTGATTAAAATCAAAATTACACCAACACAAAATTAGCTTTCATACCAAACTTGACATATCAGAGCAATGTCTACATAGAAGTTAGCCCAACACACTAGCCTCTCTAATACCAACCTGATCTATAAACTTAATAAATAATATGATTACATATTTAATTTTTCCTTAAAATAATAATTTATGAAAATAATTTAAAAATATGACTTAAAAAATATCAATTTAACAATAATAATTCAAGAAAATATCAAAACATAACACACAATTTGATAATGGAGTTCGACACAAAGGCCTACGTCTTTGAGTCCTATATCGATTGATGTATTAGGAAAACACTTGAAAGGTAATTTAAAACATCTCCAAAATGAAAAATGAATAACTTTGAATTTGTTCATTGGGAAAAAATAATATAAATCCCTTTTCAGACTTTTCCCCAATTCTGCTTCGAACTATTTTTGTAAGATGCACAAGCTCTTTAGCTAAAGCCTTTATCAATGTATGTTAATATTATTTGAATGTGTTTAAATAAAATATATCAATTCTTTATATAGCATTGGATATCTTAGCCCAAGTGGTTGGGCCATATCCTTTTTATATATGAGGATAGGAGTTCGAGTCTCATGCCTTTGCTTTTGGTGGGCATCATAATCCTTTAATCCCACATTAGAAAGTTAAGGGACCTTCATAAAATTTATAAACCATGAATTTTATGGTGTAAAATTCCAATTATTTAGCATAAACATATATTTTGTGGGGTTTTTGAGGATTATGGTAGCATATGGGTTTCACGTGGATGGAACATAAGGTTATGAGGCATGTAGGAGGAAACTAAGGCATGAAATGTGGTAGGTGCGTATGGAACATGTTAATTTCATGGCATATGTGGGTTTCTCATGGAATATTTACACATGGCAGGTATGTGGTGAGGTGGATATGTCACATGGAAATGGTAAGTTATATATGGTTTGTTTGAAACATTCATAAAATAATATAAAATTAGACCATGTTAAAAAAATTGGTGGCAAGCCACATGGTGGCTTGAGGACCCACCACATGGTCCAATCTCCACTCACTAATTATTTACCACTCACCACTTGTTGATGTACAACTATATGTTCTATTTAAACCTAATGTTTTTTACTTACCCTATTTGATCTTTGACATGCAATATTTTGCATATACAGGCTCTATTTTGCAAACTATGGGATGCATCAAAAAGCTCTCAAGATGCTCTACACATTGGAACTATTCTTGAATCATTCAATAATGGTCAATTTCTAAAGTTTGACTAGCATGACCAATTTTGACTAGTTTGACTAACTATACAAGGAGCATACGAGTTCCATTTTCTATGTTTCACAGACTATTGGAAAGGTCTCAATGAGCCCTACATAATGGTGCAAGTTTCAATCTACTTCAAGAATTTTTTTGAATTGAACTCTAGATCAATTGAGAAATGATATAGATAATCATATAGAATAATGTTGATAGAGTCAAACTTATACTATGGAAGTAAAGTTTGAAAGTGAAATAGGTCAATCATGTTGATCTAGTTATTTTTGAAAACATAGCACATAAAACTAGGTCCACAAGGTTGACCAAGTTGACTATGTAGGTGAAGTTTTAAAGACTAAAAACTGTGAAAGCAAAGTATAGAAATAGAAAGATACAAAGGAATAAAAACTCACTTGAATGGCTTAGAGATGAAAAGGAAAATACTTTTGATCAAGAACCTTAGATAAAACTGTCAAAAACCTATAAATTAGGTTGAGTTGGTTGACCAAGCAATACAAGAACTTGTTGAAAAAGTGCTAAAAATTCACTAGGTTGACCTGGTCAACCTAGTAAGATGGACTAAAAGTGTAGAAACCTAAAAAACCTACATTGGGTTGAGTTGGTTAATCCAATTTATCTAAACAAAAAATTTCAAGTTTTGGAACCTGTATAGGGTCGATTTAGTTGAGCTAGTTACCTATTCCTGCAAACCTATGCACAAAGACTAATAACTAGGTTGATATGGTCATTCTAGTATATTAAATATATGATAAAAATAATGATAAATAGAAATGAAATAAATCCTAAAAGGGTTTGATTCATTTTGGTTTCACCAGAATGTATGCAATCAATAATGTATCATGTCCATAAATCAATCCTGGATCAGATGGGATAAAACACACCTACATTTTTTTATTGGGGAGCATAAAATTGTTAAGCATGAGCATAAACAATATGAATATCTTCTATAATTGATTAGGGGGATCAATTTTCATAACACACCATGTGAGATAGGGTTCCAAATCCTATAGTCTAACACAATCACATAAGAACCCTAAAAGAGTCCTATGATTTAATATTTCACTAATCTAATAATAATAAAATTAAATCTAATCTAGTGCACACCAAATTTTGTGTCACAAAGTGGGGGATAAAAATAAAATAAATAAATAACTAAACTAAACATGTATAGGATACATATACTCACATAAATGTATACACAATCCAAATACATGGAAGAAAAGAATACAAATGCATTATTTATCTACTCTTACAAAGAAAAAATAAATTTAGGAATACTTACCTTTGAAGATGAACCCATTGAGCCTAAATATCCCCCTTGGTCAAGGTGATTTGTAAGAGATTATAAGGGTATGTAAAGATAACTAAGATAAATCAACTCTAGGCTACACAACCTATCCAAACATTCAAAATATTTATCCGCAAGATGGGATCAAAGCTCTAAATAAAGTATTGAACCCTAAAGTTTTATTCCCCAAGTAGAATGGTCAATATGAAGATGTTTAATCACACTTATTCACTTAATTATTCAATCTTATGAAATGGTGGTAAATAACCTTATATATATATAATATTTATATTTATATATATTAGTAACTTTCTTTAAAAACATTTGGGAATGTTGACTATACTAGGTTGGTCTGGTCAACCTAGCATGTTTTTGGGCTAACTCTCTAGGTCTGTGCTAGGTTGGCCAAGAAGAAAACAAATTAAACGAGAGAAAAGGTCCCTAAACTATGCTAGGTTAACCTAGTTGACTTAGCACAACTAATAGGTCAAAAGGGTGCTAAAGCAAGAAATGCATGATAAAACATGGCAAATGATAGGAATAGGTAGATCTAAGAATAATAAGCTTGGGTTTAATGGCTTAAGGAGGCTAGAGTGTGTATGGCAAGTGGAAAAATGAATGACAATATTACAAAGCATCGATGGTCTACCCACACCTTTCTCAATGTACCCCTTAAGGCATGTACTCAATGAGATTAAGACTCGATAGGGTTTGCAAGATACAAAGTGTCAGTAATCAATAAAAGTTAAAATATTATTTATATATAGAATATATGTCAGGATTGAACTAGCTTATTGATTAAGTGCATAACACTCTTCTTGCTCATAATTCACCATTGTATCACCTAACTGGCTTGGTCCTTGATTAGGGATTTAACCTTGTTGGGGCTTTTCTAGTTTTGTCATCATGGGTACCTCTATGTTTTAAACCATAAGAGCTTGATTGTACCCATAATTAGCATCCTGCTACCATTTATCATTAAAATCTCGAGTTAAATCAATGGTTGGAATAATGGAGTACCCAAAAGACTAATTCCAAGGCATGGTACCCTTAATTTCATGATAAATATTATTTGTAATAGGGACCAAAGTGTTGTAAGTGCTTGCAACATTTGGATTATAGTTATTCTGCCTAACATAGTTAGTCTACCCTTTTCCTTGAATTTGAATTTTGCCATAGACTAGTAAGTTTCCTTTGTAGGGTGGCATATTTTCTTGATAATATTGATACTAAGGCTGATATGAGGCTTTGTAAGGCCTATTGAAAGTTGAATAACTCTTAACATTCACTATTTCATTTCCTAAATATTAGAACATGCTCTTAAGCTCTTGAAAGTTCTTTTATTCTTGAGAATCACTAGATTGACTAGTGGAAGCCTTTTCTTGCTTAGGTGAGGGTATAATCTAAATTGTAGGCACATAAGGAATGACATAAAGGGGGAAAATATAAATAGGTGTGGTTTGATCTTTGGGAACAAAGGTATTGGTGGTTTAGGTGTAAGCTTGCCAGCCTACACCAAATAATTTTCAGCTCTGATTGCCACCTCATATACATTTGGTAATGTGTTTACTACCATAAATTGGATCATTAATGCAATGCCACTATTTAGGGACTTAAAATAGTAAAGAAAGTCAAAGTAAGGAGAAGACCTAATAGAGATTAGGATTATATTAAAGTCTTACATGACTTCATGTGGATCTATTTGAATTGTGGTCAACTATTCTACAAGTGACAAATGGTTCATTTTATCCTCAAATATCTTACATAATGCATCCCCTAATTGATCCCATGATGTAGTAGATTTAACAACAAGTCTTCTATACCAGTCTAGGGATTTACCTTTGAAAGAGATGGCTAATAACTTTATTCCCAAATTTTCCTCATTGATATCATGGATGCCACAAAAGTTGGATATATCTATGAGGTGTTCATAAGGGGTTGTATCTTGGTATCCAATAAAATAAGGGACACTTTTGATAATTTCTACTAGAATATGATCATATTAAGGGAGTTCTAGAGAACTTTGACCATTAAAGGCCACAAAAGGAATATCTCTGGGGGCTGCCATGGAAATAAAAGGGTTTAACAAAGACCTTATTGTAGGGGTAGGCCTTGAAATTTAATTAGGAACAAAGTTACCTTTATATGGGTGTGTATTGGAAAATCTTAACCTTTTAATTGACTTTAAAGGTTATTAAACAGATTCAAAGGGAATACCTCTAGAATCTAACCTTGTTATCACCTTTGACATGAGATGTAGTCATTATTCTACTACCAAAATGTTGAATCTTCTTTTGGAGTTACTAGATGATGTTGCTTGGAAGCTATAACTTTTGCAAATTGGTCAAACTAGCATCAAACTTTGACCAATATTATTTGAACTATATCCCACTAGGCATGCTAGAAGCTAATGTAGCATCAATTTACACCCTTAGAGAGGGTTCTTCAGGTTATATCCAATTGAGCTACACTATGGAGATAACCCTAGGTTTTGGGTCACCTATGGTGGGGTTGGACCTTTAGAGAAGGTCGACTTCCTCTTGATGGATCACCTATACTAATTTTTGCACTAGGGAAAGGGTTAGAGAAGGGGTAAATGGATATTAAGTAGGCTAAAAGGGTGATGCACCAAATTTAAATGATAAATCACATAAACATGAAGTAAACATTGAGGAAGCATAAGATAATGATATCTCACACAATCTCATAAAACTCAACTAGTTACATAACTATTTAATAAACTAGGTTAGGAAGCAATGAATGAAAGCAAAGAGTTCTAATACTCACTGAGAGATTGCATCAAAGATAGAAAGAACACAAACTTAGACCTAAAATTAACTTAAATACACCTTAGAAATGATAAATAAAGAAGGAAAATGGGCATGGAAGATTCTCCTTCACAATGCCATCATGCATAAGCTTTTCTATGTAAAATTTAGAGGGAAGAGATTGGTAAATAAAGTATTTATTGCTTCAAGAGGTCTTTCATATTAATTTTTATAAGGTCTAGCCTTATCAAATGAGAGTCTCTGCTCTTCAAAAATTCAAAGAGAATTTAATATCAAAAGTGAGAGAGAGATTAGAAAATGGAAAATAATAAGAGGTATAGGATAAAGGGGAGAGAGATGGGGAGCACACCATCTGAGATCATTAATTAAGCTATCATCCTTCTTAATTTATAAATCATCTTTGATCCAATTAGGATTAAAAGGCTTTAAGAAGAAATAAATGTTCCACCATACTCTGCAATCTACAAATCCCTTTTCTTTGATCTTTTAAGCCATCTCCACTTTCTTTCATTATGAGGATAAAGTCCTCATATCCATGGAATTGATAGATCCATGCCTAAGACTACTTTTAGTAGTTATAGGTACCTATTTTTTGAATTTATGAACATGTTGATAGATAAGAAACTCCTTTATTATTCACAAACCTGCCCCTATTTCAAATATAAGTATAGTTCTTACTATAGATTGAAAACTAATCTCATTTATTGGTTTTCATATAGTTATATCCATGAAGAGATTACAAACTACATAACGTCATTCTTGAACCATATTAAGTCTAGACATAAATATTATACCTATAAAACTTATGGAATCTAAGGACTTATTGTGTGTGACATTTAAAACATAGGAAAACTAAGTTTACATGCTCTAGATCCTCCAATAGAGGTCTCAAATGAGATTTAATGGTATCCTTTAAAATATCTACCCTTGTTCAACCTAAGTTGAATTTGACCTCTATTTGAAGTCCTTGTATTTTGAATTTTAATAATGATCATCGATCTTGATCCAAGCCTTCTCAAATTATGCCATCTGTTAGCTCTTCATTCATTTTTAGGATCCTATTATCAACACTTTGACTCCTTAACCTACATGGTAGATCTCCCTTTATATGAATGAACACAAGCCATAGATCTTACATAGATCTTCTACCAGTCTAACATGGTTAATACAATTATCACCCATGCCTTTTATCTTAGGATTTACTAACCTTTTAACCTATTTCTCATTGTTGATCTTTTGTGTATAAGTGAACATGCTTCATTGATCTACCTGGACCCACTAAACTGATCTTCATCTGTGTGCCATTGGATCTAGATTCTAATCCCAAGATTATGCCACTTTTCACTTTCATATTCACTTTGAATATCCTTTGACCTTTTGACTTGATGTTCACCATTGATTTTTGATGCATGATCAAATGCACTATGTTATATCTTTAGGATTGACTGGCCTTGTTAGTCACAATGATTAGACTTGACATGTGTGTGCATGTTTCACTCTATAAGTCTAAATTTAAAAGCTTATATTTTGAGATAGAGAACTCATCAAGATACAAAATTTGTAGGGGACCTTCTTGACATGAAAAACATCATGTATATTGGGTATTTAAGGATCTAATACATGAAATTTAACACATGTAATGGATCAATGATGTTGCCGAACATAGAGAGCATAGAAAATAATTTAATCACTCAAATAATAATAATAATAATCTACTCTCAATAATTTCATTAAAAATTATTACATATATATAAAATAATATTTCCTATAATAATGGATTTTATATCCCTACAAAATCTCTCCTAAAAACCCTCCAAATCTCCTATAATAGCTCGTAGATATTATATTATTATTACTAACTATATATATATATATATAGATATATATATATATATATATGTGTGTATGTATGTATATGTATATATATATATATATGTATATATATGTATATATATGTATATATATATATATACATATATGTATATATATATATACATATATATACATATACATATATATATATATATACATATATATATATATATATATATAATAAACTAATTATCTCAATATTGTTTATGACAATATTCTGATAACTAACTATAACCGAATATTAACTAACCAGTTAATATTTACCTTTCACTAAATATCCATAATGTAAAATCTAATTCCTAACATTCCCCCCGCCATATTTTATACATGGTGTAAAAACATTCCCACTCTTATCTGAAATATGCTCACCTATTATAGCATGTCTTATTTGGATCATGGCCTTGATATAAATATATCCTCACTCCTCCCATGGTTTTATAGGTTTACCACAAACCTTGACTGAATAAGACCCATCAATTGTTCACCTCCTATGATTTTCAAGATCTCTACCATAAACCGTTTCAAGATCCATGAACTTACTTACATTGGTGTTTTATATCCTTTCATAATGTTTTCAAATCAAGGAATTATGTTTGGAATTTCACATAGATTACATTACATGAATAGGCATTATTATTCTATTCTTCTTTTGTAAACACATAACAAAAACTATTAAAACACACTGCATAAAATGTCACCAAGACATTGGTGCATCTCTATCATTGGTGACTAACGAGAGGTCACTGAAGACCTCCTTCCTCTATGTATCCTCTGACCTATAGTATCTGATAATGATTACTCAGGTGATACCTCGATGAAACTCATTTTCATGTAACTTTGAATGGAATGGGTTCCACCCCTCAATAATGACATAATTGACATTATAACATTGCATACAAGTGATAGTGCATCCTTTATAATATTAATTTTATTTTTTACACTTTGAATTTTAATATGAAACAATACTCTTACAAAAAAATGACTCGACGCTTTATATTTTTAAATGTTTGATATAAAATACATTTTATAAATGATGACATACTTTAAAACTAACTCAAAGATTACTTTGACACAAAAATGAATTTTTGACATATTTTCATTTTGGTAATATGAAACAAAATAAGACTTAATAACAATACTTAAAAATATCATAAGGCTAATATAAAAAATTTGACCCATGGTGATACAACTCAGTTTTAATTAAGTTTTGACTTAACCTAAGAGAATTATAAATAATATTAAAAATAAATCAACCAATTAATACAAGATGCAACTGATTATTGACCATACCATAAAAAAACTTACTACATAAATACAATAAAATACTTACCATTATCAAGATTATTTCATAAATAGAAGGCATCATACTCAGGTGCATGAATTTTTTAGCACTGGTATAGGTTTATATATCATAGACTTGAACCAAAAAACTCACTTGTAAAGATACATAGATTTGATCTAATACCACTTCAAGAGAAACTTACTATAGTCAAGATATCTTCAGTATGGATAGCTTTGACTCTAGATTTGTACAATAAAGTATTCAACCCATACATCTTTCCCAAAAATTTGTGTTCTGATCTAGTATGTTATGCTAACTCAAACATCAATATATGCATGAGAGGACTATGTATATGAAATATGTCCAAACATATATCTGAATGGAGAAAGTAAACAATCATCACCATTAGAAACCATCTATTATTGAAACCATGTGTTGGTATGTTAAGAAATTAGAATCTGGCCAAATATTTAGGTGAATATATCCTTAGATATATCAACATGAGCTTTTCAGATGATGCAAGCTATAGGATTGATGAAATCTCAATAATGCAAATGCAAGATTTGATGCCAATCTTGATACTTTCAGTGAGACTAAGATTAATTTGAATACAAGGTATAAAATTATATTATGCTACAATATTGGATAATCTTTATCTCATCTAAATATTTTTTATTACTATATATAGTAATAATAAAGTGGGCCAAATATTATTGTGATATAGTAGTTGAAACCCTATGTATTTAAAGCAAAGGAAGGTGAAATAAAAGTCTTAAGATCTCTATGTATACAAAAACATCTTAAATAAAAATAATTTTTATTATCTAATAAAAAAATCATCCACAGGGATAAAATGCCAAGTAATTGTCCCTCAAATGTCTTCATAGATCCATAGCTAATGTTAAACTTGCTTTGATACCACTATTAGGTATTTAATGAGCCAATACAAAGAATTTAACATGTGCAATGGAGTAATTGATGTTGTAGAACATAAAGAGCACAAAAAATAGTTTAATCACTCAAATAATAATAATCTACTCATTAATTTCATTCAAACATATTACATATATAGGATAATATTTCCTATAATAAGGGATTTTATATCCCTACAAAATCTTTCCTAAAAAACCTCCAAATCTCCTATAATATCTTGTAGATATTATATTATTATTACCAACAATATATACAACAAATCAATTATCATAATATTATTTATGACAATATTCTGATAACTAACTATTACCAAATACTAACTAGTTACTATTTACCTTTTGGTAAATACCCATAATGTAAAAGCTAATTTCTAACATTGTCCATGTGGTTTTTGGCCTTGATCGATTCCCTAAGTGTATCTATCAAATGTATAAATAGACTAGCCTATTCATCCCTACATGACATACTTGTGATGGTCTGGCTCTTCTAGACTTGTGCAAGAAATTTTTGTCCCTTTATAAGGATCCAATGAACTTTTAAGACTTTTTTAAATATATTTCATTCCCTTGAATGCTTGAAACACCATGAGACCCTGATGGTATTTTTCATTTTGCAATCCTAGACCTATTTCCAAGCCTACTTACCAAAGATCAACAAATTTCACTTTAAACTTTCTTGAAGTGTTTCAAAAGCTTTGTAGGTAATATGAGATCTTCTTCTTCTATTTTTGGTCCACTCATTCCATCCAAAACTTTTCTCATCTATTCAAACCATTTCTAGGCAAAATATTCTTGTGTGGGCCAAATTTGGTCAATAATATCTTTTGGGCTCCAAATCTAGTAGAAACATTACTTAGCTTTATTTCCATCTCCTCTAGATCATTTTTATCCTGATTCTATAATGTCCAACTGAATAATTAATAATAGTAGGTAATTACATCCTACATTATTTCCTAAAGTTTATTCAATTGCTCCTTATATTCATGATGGCTAATTGAATGAGTAATCAAAGTAGGTAATTACATACTACATTATTTCCTAAAGTTTCTTTAATTTCTCATTATATTCAGCGCTTTTCACTTGATTCTCTCCTAGTAATGTCCCCAATAATTATTCCTTATATTCTTCCCTAGCCTCAAGTTTTATTAGTCTTTTATCCATTATATACCCTACATGAATTATAAAATTCTCCATAGTCTCCTCAAACTATTTCTCTATGGTCCAAGTGGTGTCTAGGTCATATTTTGGTCTAGCAGTGGTCAAGGTAGTTAAACACTTCTTAATTCCTTATTCTAGATCAAGACACCATGTAATATAATCAAATTTATCACTCTAAATAATATTTTATCCAATCATATAATTTTCTATGGGAGTTAGATTTTATTGGGCCAATATAATTTGTCTTCCTATAGCAGGTTGAAGAAAACTTAGTCATACCATGATAGTTGAGTTTATATATTTATATCATGTCAATTCATAATTTATCCTCTTCAATGGATCCATGGGAGTAGTTGTACTACTCTAAACTATTCTTATATTTCCTAAATTACTCTATAGTGTGTTGAGGTCAACATACCCCCATTTCTAAAAAATGGGGACCCTTATTTTAAATTGTGAAAATTTGTAACTTAAAATTGAAAACTCACTTGATTAGAGTACCACTAGCATTTTTGCACATTGTCTTTTTTTCAAGATCATCAACACCTAGTTCTCATTTGGATTAATGGACATGTTTTTAGATGATCATGGTTTTACCCCTTTTAATGTTGCTAACATTCTTGCTTGTATTTCAAGTTGTAGGTCTAATGAAGTCCATATAGAATGAGTAAGTTCTAGGATTCCATATCCTAATTATAATTGGATATTTTACTAACCTTGGGTATATTTTAAATAAAATTAAAGGCATGGTTGATCATCTTGAAATCATTATTCAAACTACCCTATCTCAAATCATATTAAATAAAATTCAAATTTGGTGAGAATAATTTACGTCTGAATGATTTATTATGGCATGGACTTATTTCTATTTTTATCCTAACTTTAGGGTAACTATTTTTTAGGCTAAGTCTATAGACATAAAAGAAGTTCTCGATAGTTGGTTAGACCATGTGGAAATAGAAGGGACCAAGGGGGCTCAGTAAAATAAAGAGACCAAATATAAAATTTCAGACTAAGGTTTAGTCATGTTAATTAACATGACTAAACCTTAGTCTAAAATTTTATGTTTGGTATCTTTATTTTACTAAGCCCCCTTGGTCCCTTTTATTTCCACATGGTCTAACTAACCATCGAGACCTTTTTCTATGTATATATACTTAACATAAAAAATAATTACCCTACATTTTGTTTTATTTATTAATACAACAAACCTTAGGCTAAAACTATATGCTATGTCTTTTATTACTCGCAAGATACCATTTATTAAGTCTCAAAACTTAGCTTAGAATTTTTTTCCTAAATTCTTGCCCATGTTAATTAACATGAAATAAAACCATAGTCCAAAATATTTATAATAAGTTCTTTTATTTTTACCAAGCTTGGCTTAAAAATTATTTTCATCCATAGGATCAATGGTCTATAATTGATTCGTGCAAATGATCTAACAATGCAAGTTTAAATTTGAAAAGTTAAATCTGAGACATTAATCTAAATTTTGAACATCTTTAAAAGATGAATGGTATGTGTTTGATTAGATAGGATTGATCCAATGATGATTATCAAGTCAAAACTTCAATGAAGCCCAAAGACAAGTGATAAAGTGATAAATCATAATATCAACCAAAGAACACTCAATAGCCAATGGTATTTGACCTTGTAGATCAAGATCTAAAGGAGCATGTTTGCTCAGACAAAGATGATCCAATGGTGTGTAGCAAATGTTGAAAATTCAAAATCCCTGAGGAAGATGTAGATATGACATGTGTCATAGTTGTGAACCATAAATTAAAGCTCAAGCATCTTTTAAAGATAGATGGTACACAGATGAGCATACATATTTAGATTAATAGTTCATGGAGTAAGAGGTACAATTAAGAATATTAAGATCAATATAACATGATTGATCTATGCAATCAAGATCAATAGTGTGAGATAAATGTTGACATTTCAACAATGCTCAGAGTGAATGCAAAAGTAAGAAGTGTCATAACTATAGGAAACATATCAAGCAACCAATAGAATTTGAGTTCCCATATCAAGATTGAAAGTTCATGTCAATCTATACAAGGATGATCTAATGGTGTGAGATCAAGGATGAATTTTCAAAAGGTAACGGTCATTTTTTAAATATTAATGAGCAAAATGCCATAGGGATGCCATGATGATGCCACATTGAGACCATGTAAGTATAATATGCCAAATGGAAGATTTTTTAGACCCAAGAAATGTAAGGGTATAAATATGCAATCCAATTGGGTTCTACATCATGAAGTTCATGAAATTTTAAATATGTGTCACCATTAAAGTGTAGACATCCAATTTCTAACACCATTTGTGTTGAAATTATCAATCTTACTCAAATTGCACTCAAATTCACATTTTAGGTCAAAATCCATAAAATGTGTTAAATGGTTTGAGCTTGTCATTTATAAGTGCTGATTTAGGCTAATATATCCCTAAATAGGGAAATTTATGTGCTACCTAACTTCTATCAATTCATTTCAAGTCAAAATGATGATTTTGCCTTTTGTGCTCTAGATCACTCTTTTTTCCTAATTCATTAGTACAAGTCACATACCTTTGTTATTTTATATCAATAACATCCTAAATGTGAACACGGTCCATATGAATCTAACAACACCTTCTAATTATTCTCTAGTTAAATTATGACCCAATAATATGACTTCTTGTCCATTTTGATTAATTGAGGGCCAATTTCCAAATAATTACACAAATGTTGATTAACCTTGTTTAAGGATAATTGATCTAAATCAAGAGCTTAAGTGGATTTTCCATGAGAGTTGTTGAATATTTATTTTTGGAAATAGATTTATATTAACTACATAAGCAAATGAAATCATTTCTTAGGAAGACATCACTAGGCCATAAATGCATAAAATATCAAGATTATGGGTTTCCTATGCCTCATTAAGACCCTCCACACCTCTTAAATGCCTCTCTATCCCAAAAATTTATGAGTGATATTTATGGATTTTATTATATAATTAAATTAATCCTTAGCCACACATCTCAATATTGAGACGGATGGTTCAAGTTGATTCTAAGCAATCTCAAAAATGTATAAATAGAGAGGCCATGGACATCATTTTTAAACTTGATTTGTGTAAAGTTGCTATGCTCAATTGTCTCCATAATCCTTTGTATTTGATCATTGATTTTGTATGCAAGCTTCATTGATAGGCTAGTTTAGTGATTCCAAATCATAATCCTAGGTTTTACAAGGAGTTCTTGAGACATTGGAGGAGTTTGCCACCATTGTTATTGAAGATGAGCTCTTGATCAAGGGAGAACATGTTTTTGAGCCACTCTTGGAGGATAGATTCACTTGGGAAGGTATATGTTTCTTGATTTATTTCATTTATATTTAATTTTCATTATTAATGCTTACATAAATATATAGGTTTAATTTGGTTTACTATTATGCACTTTTCCTTTGATTTATTGGACTAATGTTTGACTAATTGTGTTATGTAATCCTCTCTACATTTTGGCATGCTCAATGGGACCACACCCCACAATTTTGGTCACAAATTTCTCTCAGGCAACTTATTAATCCTTTCCATCAAAGATCTTGGAGTTGGAGGACCGAAAAGATGGAAATTTTAAGTTAAAATTCCATTTTTAATAAAATTTTTGTTTCTAGAAACCTCTATTTTACTCTCTATTATGATATCACTATTATATAGTAGTGATTTTATGTAAATGAAATCGTTGTTTAGTAAACAATGATTTCATAGACCTAAAAATCAATATCATCTTCTAGAGTAGTGATATCATCATCATGAGCAATGATATCATCCTTTTGGGTAGTGATATCATTCTTTTGGGCAACGATTTCATCATTTTGGGCAGCAATATTGTAAAATAGTGATTTTGTCATATAAATAGTGATTTTGTGTTTTTCAAGGTTTTTTGTCTGGTAATATTGATATTGTTAATTTGGGTAGTAATTTCATAGGTAAATAACAATATTGTGCTTTTCTGATAAACTAACCCATAATAGTGATTTTGTTGTTTGTAGTCATAATTTTGTAGGGAAAATAATGAGATTGACTATGTAATTGTGATTTCAAATAGAGGGCTTATTTTTAGAAGTTTCTTCACTCATTTTCAATTTAGCTTCAAAGCTAAAGGAAACTAAATTTTTCATTGTAGGACCATCTTATAATTTGTTAAAACATGCTTTTTAGACCTTTTTTAAAGGTTTAAAATGGATTAGGAACTTGTTTTGGTGCTTAATGAAAAATTTAGATGCTTAGGTGAATGCTTTGAAAAATTATGATTTAAAAGTTATAACTTAAGACCAAGGGGTCAAAATAACACAAAATAATATTTTATTTGGGGATTAAAATTGAATATTCAATAGTTTTTAATTAGAAATTGATTATTCAAAAGAGGGACATTACGTGTATGCTCTTCCATCCATCCCCTTTAGGGAACTTTTAGAATCAAAATTACTGTCCTTATTATAAATATGCCTAGTCCAAGGTATATAAATAATGTCATCTAAAGCAATCCCTAAAAACTCACAATAGTTTGAGTGATCTTGAAAATGACCCTAAATTCTTTCTATTAGTCATTTATTTTTATGCAAACTTACCTTGTGAAGGATACTTCATCACCTCTTACAAGTTATTTAAGGAAGCTTTGACCTAAGGTTTCTTCTCCTAGCACTAACTTCAACCACTCTCACTAGGATCAAAGGTTTGGGTAGTTAAACCACCTTCTAGTGTTGGAATTACACATAGGACATATCTGCACTTTGGACATCACACTACACTAAGCAAGCGATAGATGTAGTGGTTACAAAAAGGGAAAGACCTTTTTGTAATAAGCCAAGTGTTGTGGACACCAAATTACATGATTTTGTTTTGCATCATGATGTGAAAGTAATTATGTAATTAATCCCCATAGAAATGATCAAAAACCAAATTGTTTTAGTCAACCCCACATTGCCATACCCTTGCTAGGATTTAGACAATTATACTTAGTGTATTTTGGTCATTTTTGCTTAGTATGTTTTGAGACAAACTTTTTTTCTTTCTATAAACCATGTCAAGACCAATTTTTTTGTATGTCACTCTTTTATCTAAAGAGGTGTTATGCTATTTTTTTTCAGCCACATTTGTGCCTTGAATCTTTTTGCTAAACATATTTCTGTGTGTGCCATTTAGACCTCATTTATGTGTCATCATGTTGTCCACTCTTGTCTAGATTATTTTATCCAATATTAGTCTTCAACATTGTGTTTTTAATTAACCTTGTAAATTTTGGATCCAAACATTAATTGATTTTTGTTTAGGCTTCAATTCATGGGGTTGAAACATAAATCTTTTTCTTTTAGGTTGCATAACTCCAGCTAAATGATTACCTAAAATGTAAGACTATTGCTTTTTTATTTGTGTAAGCACCTATCCTCATAATTATTTGTGCATTTTTGGGTGAACATAACCTTTATCCAAAATCCTTTGACATTAGACATTTGATGTTAGGCTATTTTATGCCAAATTTTGGCACAAACCATTTTGAGATATAGCTCTACCCTTTCGACCAAGGTTGAACCTTTTGTCATTTGGGCATCACTTTTCAGAGTTTGTACAACTCTATGCCTTTTTTTAGATATTTCTTCATTAAATGTAGATATGTCTAGTTACACTTATGGTGGAGTCATATATAATCCAATTTATAATATAATGACTACATAAAATGACTTTCATGACTTTAGTCAAAACCCCAATGGTTATAATATGGTTTGTGAGATAGATTTCTATCCACCTCACAAAAATAAGTCATGGGAACACAATCAAGATTCAACTTATGTTCCAACTCAAGACTAGAATGATTGATTTTATCAGGAAGACTTGGATGCTTTGGCTTGTGTAAGTAATTAGGATCTACATTGTGCCAGGATCTCCATTTTAGGACATTCTACTTTGGCTCACATAGGCAACAAAACTAAGAATCATCCAATCATTACCATTTTAGGACCTCCTCCTTTGGTTTGTATAAGCAACCAAAATAAGAAACATTAAGTCATTACCATTTTAGAACCTCCTCCTTTGGTTTACACAAGAAACTAGACTAAGAAACATCTAGTTATTATCATTCTTCGATCATCACAAGTTTTTGATGAACCTATTATTGAAGAATCTCCATTTGATGAACCAGTTGTGTTTGATCCCTTATTCAATAGTATAATATTTGGAGAGTTTATTATTGAACCCAAAACCATTATTCTCACTAAATCAAATGTTTCCCACTTTATAAATTTTTTGTCGATCTTTGAGCCAAAACAAGAACCATTACCTCTTCAAGAGCCATCTTATGGGGATCAAAATGTATTCAAAATTGATTTTTTACAACCAATTGTGAACCAAAACCATGATGTTATTGTTGAAACACCCATTTGTGACAAGTTAATCTATGATAAGTTACCTATTCACATTTTACCTATTTTTAAAGAGCCTCATCTCCTTGACAAGCTAGTCTCTATAGAGTTGTCTCTTGATCTTTTTCCACTTGTTAAGGAGTCTCACTTTAATAGACATGATTTTGTCAAGACATATTTTAAGTAGTTCCCTATCTTTGAGGGGATTCACTTAGAGAAGCTAATTTATTTTGAACCTTTACAAGATGAATTAGTTTTTATTGAGCCCATTATGCCATCACATGATATTACTCATCAAAAATTCAACATTCAACAAAATATTATAGAAATAACCACATTAAATGATGAATAAATATTAGAGTCAGGGTCCATTTCTAAACCAACATCAGATTTAGCATCAAAAATAGAATCAAAATTAGTTACAACATTAGATTCATAGTCCCTTGCTTCAAAATTAGATTCATAAACAAATTATAGTCATGGTTGTTACAACATTGGTTAATATTGTCTTCCATATTAATTTGAATATTTTTTTGATCCTTATATAGTTTTTTAGTATGATTACTTCAACATCAACACAAGTTCTCCTAGTATCTTATATGAGGATTGTGATACCTTTCACCATCCCATTATTCTCACTAAACATATCCATTATATTGATATTATACTTCTTACAAATGTCAATTGGGACTGATAAAATCACACTTTGTTGAACTACATATATGTTGACATACCATTTTAAAAATATCAATCAGATGAAGACCCCATTCATTCATTCAGAATAATAATCTCCTAGTAAAACCTTTTTGAAGATGCTAGGGGATGAGTAAAGATCAAACTCAACATATTTTAGTGAAACCTTTTCAAAGGTGATAGAAGACAATCAGATTCAAATGTTAGCATCTATTCATGAAACCTTCTTTGAGGCATTATGGGATGATCAAAACAATTTCATTGGTAAAAACCTCATCAAGGCACCAACAAATGAACACATTCGTTATTCACTACATATTGAAGACAAAATCAAAGATCAAATAAAAACAACTTCTAATGTATAGCATAATCAGATGGTAGCTACTCTTAACATCAAATAATAGAATAATCTAGTGGTCATATTGAGAGCATCTTTAGAGGTCTTTGGCCTCACCATAACCAAATCTATGTCAAATATATCATCAACAACATTGCATGTGATGGAAAGTCTTGATCTTCATTTGTTTCCCATTCATTATAAATTCCATTATCATCCACCTATCCATTACCCATTTATATCATTTATCATAACATCATTTACCATCACTGGTAGCACTTTCCTTTGTAGAAGCTACAAGTATATCTTGTCTCGACATTAAAAGGAATCAAATTCAATGACCCACAAAGATCATGAACACATTATTGAGATCTAGGTTAGTAATAAGTTTTTGATAGAGCAACTTTTCCAAAATGGAATTGGGTAACAACTTTATAACTAATCATTTTTGTTGTCTCACATATTGACTAGGACGTGCATCTCCATGTAAACAAAAGCAACAAAACCATTTTTAATTTACATTTACCCATAGAAAATTGTCCTTGCCTAGTCTCTTTGGGGTAACACCATAGACCATTTTATTATAGGCATTATTATACCATTGTGATCCATGAATTGTGTTACTTGAACTACATTGACTTGAGATCCTTTGGGACTATGTAGGTAGTGTTTAATTTCTATTGAGGTTAGCTTGATCACCCCTTCACTACGCTCTCACCATTTTACAAGTAATTATTAAGATTAAACACTCTCTCCATTTTGTGATCAACCTAAGTAATTCTCTCACCATTTTACAAGCAATCTAAGTTAATAATTACTTGGGGGTTTATTTCTACTATATCTAATGGTCTTTTAATAATTTCATTATACCATTTATTTACTATCGACCAAGGCTTATTTTTAGTCATCTTATTTATCCCATTTTGATCTTGGTTCCTTTGGTTCATCCTACACTTTCTATGGGGTGATTCTGATTTAGTTTCAACAATTTTAGAATTTTGTGTTCAATGATAGTCTATGGCAGTAGTGTAACATTTGATCTGTCAAATTATCTTTCATCTATCATCTTATTTGGTATCACTAATTATAACCACCTTTGGGAAAATCAAAATTATGACATTGTTTCTTAATTATAACTACTTATGGGAAAATTAGGTAAAATACCTTTTTATCATGTATTATCACATCATCTGGTCATTACTATTATTATTTATGTTGTCGTTCACCTTTGTTTGTGAACTTATTGTGACCTAGTTGGTTTTTCATCACCTTTTGTGTGGGAAGAATTACTATGACTTGGTATTTTTTTGGGGTTATGTATTCCATGATCAATTTATGTCAAGGTCAACTCAAACCCTCTTATCATACGCTCTCATCTTATTATGAGAATTTTAAGTTGGCATACTTTTTCCATTTCATGAGTTGGACCATTCTATATATTTTAATCCTCAATTGAGTTGAGATACTTAGAAAATTCCAAAAACATTCGTAAACCATTAAAAATACTCAAAAACATTTTGTGTGTGTTTATTTGATTTTTGTTTGTTGTCTAGTCTTTTGTTTTCTTATTTGGTATTTCTTCTTTATTTGATTTTTAAAGTACATCTTGATGGTCCACATAGATCTCAATTATTCATATCTTGATCTCATATTGTTAAGATGTCTTTTTTTTTGTCTTTACTTTTTTGTTTCAATGTAAATAGTTGTAAATCTAGTTTTGGTCATTGTTTTATCATTATCCTTAGTTATAAGTATTCACATTTGAATTAGTTTAGTGCAATTGGAATATTATGTGATTCTAATTTATTCATACTTATGATGCCTAATTTATTTTTCTATAGAAAGCACTTTGTGCTCAAGTTTAAAATTCTTAATGTCATCAACTCCGATGAATGATTATCAAGATGACTTTACATAATCTAGGCTCTTGGTATAAAAATAGGCATTTAGGTATCATGAATTATATAACTTGACTCTATGTTTAGGTATGAATCTCTTTACATACATTGTGAGTCTAATAAATTCTTGGTCAGTTTTCATCATTCCTCATTCCATTCTCTCCCAAACTTGGGTGAACTACATTGACCTGAAGTTCATGTTAGAACATGAATCCATGAAACTATGTAGGAAGCATCCACTTGTCTTATACATCTAGAGTTAGCTTGGCCATCTCCATTATTCTTTTCATCTCTCTCATCACTTTATGCATTCTCATATGTTGGTTTTATGTGGCTTTCTAATCCATTACACCATCGCATATACATTTGTTCCCACTCACTTTAACCTATCTATTGGTTATTTCCTTGAGCTATTTTACTTGCCAAATTACCCATTGGGGCATGACATCTGAACCATGTCTGAATCAAATCATCCCTATAGGGGTAGACCATTATTTATTATTTATCAATTCTCAAAATTAACCCTACTAGGGCAAATCTATTTTATCATGATCACATTCACTCTATTGGGGAATCTCTTATTATATTTTCTTTGGAGACCCCATTCTAGTAGTGTTTCCCTTCCTGAAGTAGAACATTCTATCTTTTCCTCTAATTCTAGGCTCTCCACACTAATGTCCATGATGGAAATATTTTAGTATGTAACTTATCTCAGGATTGATTAATGTTATAAGTGTGCATCTTGTACTCTCAAACTGGGTACGTTTAAAGTGTGTCCCTTACATTTATGGATTGTATCTTTCCCATCACCCCCATATTTGGGGCATATTATACTTATAATTATTTTTTGATCAATGATGGTAATAATATGTGCAAGCATTCACTCATTTAGATGTTATCTACTCCATGGGTTAATCTATCCTTATCCCTCTCTTTTTGATTGTCCATTCTTCTATTTTATCCTAGTATGTCCTTTCAAGGGGGCATCTTAGGTCCATTCCAATTTCTTCTTGACAATTATTTTCTTTGAAAAGAAGTTTCTTCACCTAAATGTCTTACTAAACCTTCTCAAATAGGGGGAAAATGTAGACATCTAATTCCTAACACTATTTATGTTGAAATTGTCAATCTTACTCAAATTGCATTCAGATGCATATTTTAGGTCAAAATCCGTAAAATGTGCTAAATGGTTCGAGATTGCCATCTATAAATGCCAATTTAGGATAATGTATCCCTAAATTGGGAAATGCATTTTATGTGATACCTAACTTTGATCAATTCATTTCAAGTCAAAATGATGATTTACTTTTTGTGTTTTGGATCACTCTTTTCTCCTAATTCATCAATACACGTCACATACCTTTGTTATTTTATATCAATAACATACTAAATGGGAACACAATTTATATTCATCTAACATCACCTTCCAATTCTTCTCTAGTCAAATTATAACTTATTAATATGACTTTTTAACCATTTTGATTAATTATAGGCCAATTTCTAAATAATTGCATAAATATTGATTAACCTTGTTTAAGGATAATTGATCCAAATCAAGAGATTAAGTATATTTTCCATGAGATTTGTTGAATATTTATTTTTAGAAATAGATTTATGTTAACTGCATCACCTAATGCATCATTTATTGAGAAGACATCCCTAGGCCATAAATGCATAAAATATCAAGGTTATGGGTCTCCCATACCTCATTAAGACCCTACATGCCTCTTAAATGCCTCTCAATCCTAAATATTTGAGGGGTATTTATGGATTTTATTATATAATCAAATTAATCCTTAACCACACATCTAAATCTTGATATGGATGGTTCAATTTGATTCTAAGCAATATCAAAAATATATAAATAGAGAGGCAGTGTACATCATTTTTAAGCTTGATTTGTGAAAAGTTATTATGCCAAATTGTCTCCATAATCCTTTGCATTTGATCATTGATTTTTTATGAAATCTTCATTGATAGTCTAGTTTAGTGATTCCAAATCATAAGCCTAGGTTTTACAAGGAGTTCTTGACACATTGGAGGAGTTGGCCACCATTGTTGTTGAAGAAAAGAGCTCTGATCAAGGGAGAACATGTTTTTGAGCCACTCTTAGAGGATGGATTCACTTTGGAAGGTATAGGTTTATTTATTTATTTCATTTGTCTTTCATTATCATTATAAATTCTTGCATGAATACATAGGCTTAATTTGGTTTACTCTTATGCATTTTTTGTTTGATTTATTGGACTAATATTTGACTAATCATGTTATGTAATCCTTTCTACATAAAGCACTATAAAAACCTTTAGGAAAGCTTGGGTAATTACATAAACCTTGATTCAACCCTATTCTCATTTTATTTAAACCAAATAAGTTTAATTATCACTTGGGCAAGGATAGTTTGATCTAGAATTGAACTATAGACCACTAGCAAGTAATCTAGAGAAGCCCACAACCATGACAACTTGAGAAATCATTTCAAGGAAAGTTATGGAGCTCTATCCAACTTCTTATACAAATTATAAGGTTTTTAAGGACACATAATTTGATACCACAGCTCTAAATACAAGGGACAACAATTGGTCAAGCTCATTTTGGACCTATTAAGAACCAGTAGTCCATCACAAGAGAACATGTCTACAAAGAAGCTCTACTACAATGACCAAGGGCATCTTATAATAAGAAATAATTTAGAAGAGACTACCATATCATCAATTTATGAAGATATGTTTAAGCTATATAGGGACACCATGATTGACTCATTCAATTCTAGTAAGTAAAAACTAAATAAGAGGAAATAATTAATAAAAATTCCATAGCTACAGGTTAAGTTGGCCAATGGTATGCTTCAAGTTATCAAGTGAAAGACTTGATCAAAACCTTGACCAATAATCAAGTCCTCAAATTTAAGATAGTTAGCCTAACCCATATAAATATGTCTATGGTTATAGTGGGGGACAAAATCAAAGCCCTAAGTAGTTGGCCAAGTAGATGGAGGATACTTCTAAGGGCCTTAAACAATAAGAAGACAAGATGCTACACATATTAGATAGCCTAATCAAGTATCCCACCTCACTTATTCCTTTGAGCCTTATCACTGATGAGGATTCTAGGGATGTAATTTCTCAATTCATGTAGGAGGTGAGGAACTAAGGCCAAGGGAAGACATGGGTTGATAATTAGTTGATCATGGATCTACTATTGACATATGAGGAAGATAGGAGATGTTGCGATCATCAAATAGGATTTGAAGAGAAATAAGAAAGGTCCTAGTAACCTAGGAGATAAAGAAAAGATTTGTTCATGAGACAAATTTTTGACCTCGAAATGATCAATGAAGAGCATTATAGAATGAAGATCCTACAAGGTAGAACATTGTACTAGTACCAAGGTCTCCAAGTTAGTTAAGATAAGAATATTATTTTTTAATTAAGCTTTTATACTTTTTTTAAATGGAATATTATTTTGTAAAGGCATGTAGATCCTGTAAAGTACATTACCTATAGGTTAGTATATTAGAAAAGGTCATTTGTTATAGATTGTAGAAAAAATGAAAGTTGTCCTAGACACATGTACAAATATAATTTGACATCACTAACTGACATACCTCATGAAGGGTCTATATAAAAAAGTATTGTTAATTATGAAAAGAGGAGGGAGTTTTTAGAGCTAAAATTACTTTGTAATCTCAGAGCAAGTAGTACAAGAAAGGAATTATACAAATTTTGTCCAATATTTGTCTGTGTATTTGCTATCATGGCTTCTCTCATACTTAGTTTAATTTATAGCTTTTAATTATTATTATGAACTCTTGATGTGCACCTTTTAATGTATATTTGTTAACTTTTTCCAATGCTAAGTTAATTGAAATTTCTTAGGTTCATTTTGTTTTCTTTACTCTTCTTGAATTTGGGTTAATGTTGTTTATTTGCAGGAGTAAATATTTATAATGAATTTAGTTCTTATATGTATTATTTCACACTATCCTTAGATGGGAACCAATGATACATATTTAGGCAACATCAAGAGGGTTTTTTTTGGCACTAGAATGAGGGCCTGATTAAATCTTTGAAAATTTGCAACATCTTTGCTAATTTTGGTGAATTATGTTCAAAGATTGATGTATTTTTTGCATATTGGTATTTATTTTAGAATATTTATTTAAATATCATTAATCTTAATGGTTTCAAACTAGTCTTTATGCTCATTTATATAGAGATAAATTTTCTTTGAAGATTGATGTTTAATTGTTGTAAATATAGCTTAAGATATATGAATCCAAGGCATTTGAGGTTAGAAATAGCTATTTTATTCAAAATTTGATTGGATATTTGAAATTTTGAGTTTATTTGAGCTTGAAACATGTAAAGATCATTCATATTTACATGTTTGGACATATATTTGAGATAATTTAGTTAAAAATTGATGTCCTTTGCTATTTTTCATACATATTTGTACAAACTTTGCTTAATGTGTGATCCTGATCATCATTATTTGTAAAGTTAAGACAAGCTTCAAAGCTTTCAAGCTATAATTTCTAAGGATAAGGACTAGATCATGTTTAGAGACAATGGATCCCTTACTTTAATTATAAGTCCATAGGAGAGCTAGGAAAGACAAAGGTAAGTGTAGAATTTTAAAGTCTCAACCAACTTTACCAATTCAAGGTGCTCTTATGTTCAATCCCTATTAAGGTATGTCTTGGCTAGGTGGTTCTTCAATCAATGTGCTAGGTGTGGCACATGACCTTCCTCATAATCTTGAAAAGTATTTACCTAATTTTAGTCTTAATGGTGTTGTAACTGATGAAGAACACATTAAAAGCTTCAAAGCTACTTTAAGACTTTTGAATGTAGTTTATGAAGATGTATCATGCAGATTATTTCCATTTAATTTCAAAGATGTTGAATATGAATGTATTATTAACCTTGTTGAAAAATACATAGCTATATAGAATGATTTTAATAATTAATTCATTGATTATTTTGGCAAAATCATTAGTCCATGTGTCTTACACTAATAGTTTACCTCAATCAAAAGAGACTCAAATGATCCCATAAGAGCATTTAATGCTAAATTAAAAAAAAATTTAGTAAAACCATAACTCCTTACAAAATTGATGAAGATTTAGCCTTAGATATCTATAAGTATGCCTTATATCTCATTACTTATCTATTTTTTAAAAGATCTATTCAGGTCATTAATACATTAGCCTTAGCTTATGCTAAAGTTGTGATCATTAATGACCAAATGCAACCATATGGCCAAATTCAATACATCATTCCAAACATTAATCCAAATTTGATTATGTTGAATTTCATTCCAAAAACCAATCAAAATATGCCTATCTTAAATTAGCTTTTAGTTTTGAACCAATTTCCCTTGATCCATGCACATCCTGGCCAAAACATAGGATTCTTGAACAACTCTAGAAATGGGTCTCATACACAAGAATAGAGAGATTTAATGCCTAAAACCAATACCAATATTCAATTTCATAATTATAAGGCACCCAAGAATGCTAATGATTCCATCTTGAATATGGTTCAAAAGCTAAGCACTAATTTCATTTAGTTGTAAAAATAAGTTGGCCATACTGGAGAAAGCTCTAATAGTAAATTTTATTTCCAAAGGTTTAATAGAAATTCAATCAATTTTTTAAAGAATAAAAACAACATCCACAATAATGATTCATCCTCTAATAAGAATGTGCCTGATATAGATCTTGGTGATGTAGCTTTTCTTGATTATTGTAGAGTTCATTATACTTGAAGGAATGGTGAATTAGACTATCTAGAGTTTTGCAATGATTTTGAAGATTTTCAATAATAATTGTATACTTTTGAAGTTATACCTAATAAATATAATGTTTTAGGTACCTCAGGTTCTTCAAGGTCATCCAAATTTGTTGATTCAACTCTCATGATGGAAACATTTGAGTTCCCATTCCAAGAAGAGAATGAGCCTGAGGATATCCCTAAAGAGATTCATGCTTTTTATAAATATATAAATCAGACCTATCCTCTAAGGAATAAGGAGTAGAAACAACCTTTTACTACCTCAATTTCACCAAATAATTTTGACACTCCTAATACTACATCAAATAACAACCCCAGAGCCTTCCAAAGGAAGTACATCTAAACCCAATGTTGATGCATCTAGTTTTTATAAAAGGAATAGATATAATATAGTAGAGGACATGAAAAATATCAAATATAACATTACCTTTCATGATTTGACTCAAATTAAAGAATAAAGGGATCTATTGTTCGAATCTTTGTCTAAGAAGCTTGGTAAGTCTCAAAAGTTTGTAGATGTTAATGTTATAATACATAAAAGGAAAGTAGATGTTCCACATTTATTACTTAAATTTAGGATCTTTGATATGAATTTACATAATTTCTTGCTAGATTTAATTGCATCTACAAATATTATGCTTAAGGTTATTTATGAATAATTAGGTTTGACTCCCATTAAATATTATAACTCAATTAGATAAATCAAGAGTCAAAGTGATTAGTGAATTATTGAATGTTCATATGTAGATTTATTTTGAGCCAAGGATCCAAAAATTTATTGACATCTAAGTGGTAGACATACCTGATGCTTATGGAATGTTGTTAAGTAGAGATTGGACCAGATCATTGAATGGTTATATGTCAATTGACTATTCACATGTGGTTACCTTGGAAAGGATTTATAATTTAGATCTAGATAGAAAGGGTGCCAAAAATGAAGCATATTATCACTGAGTAAAATGAAACCAATGAGAGGTTCAACATGGTTAACTCAGATCTAGGTGTTTACACTCTTAACACCACAAAGGTATGTAACTCTAAAACTTCTCATGTTATGCCTAAATTATGGAAGCTTTATTTTGATGGTGTTAGATTTAAATAAAGTTCTATATTAGGAGTGGTATTAATCAATCCCATTGGGAAAGGATACAATGCCTCTTAGAAAATTTAGTTCCCATGAACCAATAATTTGGTTGAGTATGAACCACTTATTCTTGGATTACAATTTTCAATCAAACATAAGGTCAAGGAACTATTAGTTTTTGGTGATTATAAAATATTAGTTAATAATGTCAAGAGTAAATACTAATAAAATTTATCTTATCTTAATAAATATAATTTTAGAGTGTGGGACTTAATTTAATGTTTTGATGATTTCAACATTATGTCAATCTATAGGGAAGAATATAAGGCTGATGATGAACTTGCTTCAGCCACAACCAACCTCATGCCTTATTAAAGTTCCAAGTTATAAATCCTTACCATGGAATTATTCCCATGTCCCTCAGTACCAAATAATGTCAACCATTTTCAATTATTTAGTGATGATCAATCGATCATATACTTCATGACTAGTTGAGGATTATTTGAGGGTCACATCATTGATGAGGCTAGTACCCTTGATGATGACAAATTTGAAAGTAAAATATATGAAAAGGTATTTAAATTAAGTGAAAATAAGATCCCAAAAGGGATGATAGCCTTAGATAGACTATTTGATTAAAAAAACTAGCTAACACTACCAATATTCCCAAAGTAGATGGGAAAGACTACAATGTAATAGACCTAGGTTCCCAAGTTCAACCTTAGTTACTGAATATTGTTATAGCCTACACAAATATTCTAACCAAGAGATAAAAATATTTTTTGACCAAGTATAAGGATGTAATATCATGGTCCTATGATGACTTGAAGATCTTTGATCCTAAGGTCATAACCCATGCCATACCTCTAAAGGAATCTTGTAAACCATTTAGAAAAAAACAAAGGCCAGTCAACCCTATCCTAGAACCAATAATATATAAAGAGGTTAAGAATTTAATACATGATAAGATAGTGTTTCCAATTAGACACTCCACTTGGGTAGCTAACCTAGTACCAGTCAGGAAGAAAAATGGTGAAATTAGATTGTGCATTGATTTTAGAAATCTAAATAGAGCATCTGAAAAGGATAATCACCCCTACCTTTTCTTGACCAATTTATTCAAATTATTTCTAGTTATGATATGATGTCTTTTATTGATGGATTTTTAGGGTATAATCAGGTGTTAGTGAATAAGGAAGATAGGATGAAGACTAATTTTACTATTAAGGGGGCACATTTGCCTATGAGACAATGCCTTTTGGATTGATAAATTCAAGTGAAACCTTTAAAATAGAAATGGATCATGTTGTAACTAAGATAAAAATATTGGGACATGTTATAACTAAGGAGATGATATCTATAGACCTAGATAGAGCAAATTCAATATCAAATATATAACCCCCTAGTAATAGGAAGGAACTAAATTCTTTCTTTGGTAAAATCAGCTTTGTGAGGAAGTTTATTTATGGTTTTGTAGAAATAGTTAGAACTTTGAATGCCATATTGAAGAAAGATGCTAATATCACTTATAATGAAGATATAAAGAAGGCCTTCAAGTAAATGAAAGAATCAATTGGACAAACCCATATGCCGATAAGTCCAAATTTTACTAAAGACTTCTATCTTTACTCCTTTACTTTTGACCATACAATTTAAGCTATCATAACTCAAAAGATAGATGAATTTGATCATCCTATTTCTTTCATGATTAATAATTTTAATTTTTTTGAATTGAATTATTCTCTTCTTGACAAATAAGCATGTGCTCTAGTCAAGGTAGTGAAGATATTTAGGCATTATATCCTTAAAAATAAGGTACATACAATACTACCAGACCATACCACTAAACTCATGTTTAGTTAGTGTAAATTTGGAGAAATGAGAGGTAAGTGGATCTATATTATCTATGAATATGATATAAAAATGAATATTACAAGGTTGGTAAGATGGTAAGGTTTAATTATGTTGATTGCTAATACTAATCCCAAAGTAAAAGTTATGTAGGTTGATCAATAAATATTTTAATCCAATGATTGGTATGATCCTATTATTCATTTGATAATAAATGGATATTGTCTTGTAAGGTTAATTACATATAAAAATAGAGATTTAAGTCTCAAATCAAATCATTTTTTGATTAAATATAGAGTTTTTTAAATAAATTTGAAGGCATTTACTTAAGGTGTATTTCCAAGGAAGAGGTAGTTGAGATCTTGAGCACTTTTTGTGAAAATTTGGGAAGTGGACATCAATCTAAAAGTATTATAGCCCAGAAGATCCTTAGATATGGTTAATAATGGCCTAATATCTTCAAGGACACTCAAAAAAATTTGAGAGAGTTCCACTCATGTCAAGTATTCAACACTAAAGAGACCAAGGCATCCATGCCACTAAAGATAATAATGATTGATAAACCCTTTACCCAATGGGGGATAGATTTTGTATGGGTGATTAACCCTAATTTCTCTTATGGTCATAAGTATGTTATAATTACTACTGACTACTACACAAGATGGAATAAATTAGTGGTAACTAAAGAGTGTAAGACTAAAGAGGTGATGAAATTTTTAGAAGAAAATATATGCAAAAGGTTGGAACATCTGTATCTCTAGTCTATGATAATGGATATTCATTTGTATCCATTTAGATGACTAAATGGGCATATGATAATAACATTGTTCTCAATTTTTCATTAAACCATCATCCTCAAGGTAATAGAGTGTTAGAATCAACAAATAAGAACTTAATGAAATCCATAAGAAGTTTGTAGCTGATAACCAAGAACATGGCACAAGTTACTTAAGTATGTCCTTTGAGTAGATAGAACAAGAGTCAAGTAAGATCTTAAGGCATCACCATTCTTTCTAGTATATGGTCAAAAACCCATATTTACCATAACACTCATGCTACTAACATACAGGTTCATGTAAGAGTACATGGAGGAAAATCAATAATTTGCAAGCTTAAGGTTACTAGGCATCATACCAATGGAAGATGTAAGAGAGGAAGATTTTTACAACTTTCGTAGACACCAAACCATATTCAAGAGGTGGTTTGACAAACATTCAAATATAAAGGTGTTTAGACAAGGAGACCTATTTTTTCTTGGGATAAGGCATTGAAACTAAAAGGAAAGCATGGGAAGTTTGCACCTTTGTGGATTGACCCATATCATGTTGTTGAGATTCTGGGGGATAACACCTTCAAACTGAAAGACTTTTAAGGAGAAGAGTTTACATTGCCAACCAATGGGTAATACCTCAAGCACTATTTCTCTATTGTCCCACCTGGAGTCTTCATGGAATAAATTGTAAGAATAGTTAGAGTTAGTGTTCATAGGCTAGATTAATTTCCTCCTTGTTATTTCCTTCTTGTCACTTGTTTGTATATAGTGTTTATATATATTTGTTTGATTTTTTCCCTTGATTTATATTGGTGTGATTTATTCATGGTTTGTTTGCTTTTCTTGATTTTTACCTTACTTTTAACAAGTCTTTTATAGATATCCCTCAACTCAGGATTCATATGATTGCTCAAAGAAACCTCACAGTTTAGGAATGCATGTATGTTTTCTCAACATTGATTGAACATGAATTATTGAAATATGAGCTTAATGTTATAGTTCAAAGAAACTAGTAAAGAATAATAAATAGGTTAATTTTTCCTTGAGATTATAAACCTTGTTCTAATCTAAGTTTGGTTCTAATAAGGATTGCACATATAGGGTGAAATATTAGATTATTGGGATACAATCATGCGTACACTTAAAAAAAATTAATTGCCTAAGACAAAGTTTATAGCCAAGGATAATTATTTGAAGATCAAATCTATGACTAAATCCAAAATATCTAGTTCCCAACCTTTCATAGAAAGTCAAAATATCTAAAAATACAAAAAAAAAAAAAATAGAGTTTATTGCAAAAATTAAAATTATTTCTAGGTAGAAGTGATTCTGGTAATATCCATTGGGGCTATGGATGCTTGGTTGGTAGTGGAGCAAGGCCTTGAGTGGAGCTAAAGGTATATCTATCAGGGCTATGAATTCTTAGTTGGTATAAAAGCAATGCCCAAGCCATCCCTAAGCTAAAGAATGGTTATTAATTAATATCTAAACATGTTGAAAGTCAATGTTAATGGTTAAAGTCATGAACTTGGAAGTTGTTATATAAATCCTATGGCAATTAGTAAGTGGTATCAAAGCACACACACAACATGGCTATGTCTTGATGTTTGATCCTAATTATAAATGTACAAGGTTTGTTCTAACCATGAACTAATTTTAATAATGGTGCCTGATCAAGTGGAATAGGTAGCCTAGTTATTAGTCTAAACTAGAGTCTCTGAACCCTAACATATTTCTATGTTCCCCTAGAAGTTTCCATTTGTTGAGGTCAAAATACCCCCATTTATAAAAAATAAATACCCTTATTTTAAATTGTACAAATTTTTGACTTAAAATTGAAAATTCACTTGATCAAAGTACCACTAGAATGTTTGCACTTTGTATTTATTTGAAGATCATTCACACCTAGTTCTCATTTGGATTAATGGACATATTTTTAGATGATCATGGTTTTACCCCTTCCAATGTTGTTAAAATTTTTATTTGTGTTTTAGGTTTCAAGTCTAATGGAGTCTATTTAGAATGAGCAAGGTTCAAGATTCCATATCTTAATTATAATTAGATCTTTTACTAACCTTCGATCTATTGAAAATCAGACTAAAGTCATAGTTGATCATCTTGAAACCCTTATTTAAATTACCCTAGCTAATATCCTCTTGAATCAAATTCAAATTTGGTAGGAAAAATTTACACAAGAATGATTTATTATGCCATGGAATTATTTCTATTTTTATCCTAAGGTTTCATTGTGTTTATTAACATGGTCAAAACTTAGTCTAAAATTTTATGTTTGGTCTCTTAATTTTCCCAAGCCCCCTTGGTCCCTTTTATTTCCACATGGTCTAACTAACCACCGGGACCTTTTGTTATGTCTATAGACTTAGCCTAAAAAAGCCTTACCATAAAGTTTTTTGTATTTATTAATATAATAAACCTTAGGTTAAAACTATATGCTATGTCTTTTATTACTCACAAGGTCATCTTTATTAAGTCTCAAAACTTATCTTAGAATGTTTTTTCCTAAGGTCTTTCCTATTCTTATTAACATGAAATAAAACCATAGTCCAAAAATTTTATACGAAATTTTTAAATTTTTCTTGAGCCTAACTTAATCATCATTTTCATCTACAAGATCAATGGTCTATAATTGATCCATGTAAATGATTTAACAGTGCAAGATTAAAGTTGAAAAGTCAAATCCCAAACCCTAAACTAAAGTTAAAACATCTTCCAAAGATTAATGATACACATTTTCTTAGGGGGGATTGATCCAAAAATCTGTATCAATTCAAAACTTAAACAAAGCCCCATGATAAGTTAGAAAGTGACAAGTGTCACAATCTCAACCAAAGAACACTCAATAGCCAATGGCATTTGACCTTACAGACCAAAATCTGATAGAGCACATTTTCTCAAATGAAGGTGATCCAATTATGTGTATAAAATATTAAAAAGTAAAAATCCCTAAGGAATAGCTCAAACCATAAATTAAATCTCAAGAATCTTTTAAAGATCAATAATATGTAGATGAACATATACATTCAGATCAACAATCCACATAGAAAGAGGTACAATTAAGTACATCAAGATCGATAGAGGGTGATTGATCTATGTAATCAAGATCAATGGTACAAGATCAACATTGGAATTACAACAAAGCTTAGAGTGAATGTGGAAGTAACAAGTGTCATAACTATGGGCAATGTAGTAAGTAACCAATAGTATTTGAGTTCTTGGATCAAGATCGATGGTCCATGTTGATCTATGTAAGGATGATCCAATGGTGTGAGATAAAGGAATAATTTTCCAAAGGCAATGGCCATTTTTAAAATATTAATAAGAAAAATGCCATGGTGATGCCACATCTAAGCCACATAAGTATAATATGCCAAGTGAAAGATCTTCTAGACCCAATAAATACAAGGGTATAAGTATGTAGTATAATTGGGATCTATTTCATTAATTTCATGTAAATTAAAACAAATAACACCACTAAAACACTTTAAAAACCTTCCAAAAATCTTGGGAAAGTACAAAAACCTTGATTAGACCCTATGTTCATTATAATCAAACCAAGGAAGTTGAATTATCACTTGTGCATGGATAGTTAGATCTAGAATTGAAATACAGACCAGTAGTAAGAAATCTAGAAAATCCCATAACCATGATATCCTAAGAAATCATTTCAATAAAATATATGGAGCTCTATATAACTTCAGATATAGAGGATAAGGTTTACAAAGACACATAATTTGATGTCATAGCTATAAATACAAGTGATAACAATTGGTTGAGATCATTTTGGACCATTGAGAACCAGTAACCCATCATAAGAGGAGAACATGTCTTCAAGGAAGATCTACTACAATGATCAAGGGCATCTTGAAATAATACAAATTTTATAAGAGAAGGCCATCTCATCAATATAAGAAGATAGATTCAAGCTATATAAGGATACCATGATTGATTTTTTCAATTTCAGTTAGTCAAAACTATATAAGAGACAATAATTAAGTAAAATTCCATGGTTACAGGCTAAGTTGGTCAATGGTAGGCTTCAATATATCAAGTTAAAGACTTGATCAATAATCATGTCCTTCAATTCAAGACATTCAGCCTAGCACATCCAAATATGTATATGGATATATTGGGGGATAAAATCAAAGCCATGAGCATTTGGTCCAAAATATGGAGGGAACTTCTAAGGGCCTCAAATAATAAGAAGACAAGATGCTACACATATTGGAGAGCCTAATCAAGTATCCCACCTCATTTAGTCTTTTAAGCCTTATCACTGATGAGGAGTTCATGTATAGAATTTCTCAATTCATGTAGGAGGTGAGGAACCAAAGTCAAGGGAAGATAGGGGATGATAATTAGAATATCATGGACCCACTTTTGACATCTAAGGAAGATAAGAGATGCTATAAGTATCAAAAAAGTTGTGAAGATAGCTAAGAAAGATCTCAGTAACCTAGGAGATCAATAAAAGATTTGTTCATGAGACACATTGCTGACCTCCATTTGATCAATGAATAACATTATGGAATGAAGATCCTATAAGGAAGGTAGAAGGTTACAAAAACACCAAGGTCTCCAAGTTAGTCAAAATAAGAATATTCTTTTTGCAATTAAGCTTGTATACTTTTTTGAAATGGAATATTGTTTTTGTAAAGACATGTACAACTTGTAAAATACATTGCCTATAATCTAGTATATTAGAAAAGGTCATTTATTCTAGAATGTAGAAGAAAGGATAGTTGTCCCAGACACACACACACACACACACACACACACACACACACACACACACACACACACACACACACACACACACACACACACACACACACACACACACACACACACACACACACACACACACACACATATATATATGTAATTTGACATCACTAACTAACATACCTCATGAAGGGTCCATATAAAGAGGTATTGTCAATTGTGAGAAGAGGAGGGAGTTATTAGAGCCAAAATTACTTTATAAGATTGGAAAAAGTAGTACAAGCAAGGAATTTTGTGAAGTTTGTCTAATATTTGTCTGTGTGTTTGCTATCATGGGTTCTATCTCACTTGTTTTGTTTAATTTATATATTTGAATTATTCTTATGAATTATTGATGTGCACCTTTAAATACAAAGTTTTTAACCTGTGCCAATGATAAGTTAATTAAAAGTTCTTAGGTTCATTTCATTTTCTTTACTCTTCCTACATTTGGGCTAATGTTGTTTGCTTGTAGGAGTAAATTTAAAAACCAAATCTAGTTCTTATTTTCATTATTTCACACTATCCTTAGATGTTTTCCCAATGTGTGATATTATTTGATCTTCTGCTACTTCATGTCATACATTGGTTAAGTGCATGTCTAGATGAAATTTGAACTTTGCCATGATGTTTGGAATGAATATTAGAAACATGTTTCTTCTTTACCCTACCCTTCTTGTTGATCCTTTTTAATCAATTTACTCTAGTTTAATTTTGATTGTAAATATCCATCTTAGATTAGTTCTTAAATTATATTTTGATCATAATTCACTAGTTTTAACATAGAATACTTCATATTTACATAGGTTAACTATTTGGCCATGGTGACTCCCAACCACAAAATTAATATAAATTTGTGAAATAGATCACTTGTTCTGTCTCTATTCAATAAATAGATAATAGGATTATCATAACCTATAACTCATGCATTGAATTCTTAGGAATTCAGAAATGAGAAGTGTTTCTTAAACACTCTAGGCACTTGTTATACATATTCAATAATCAACATAGTGAAAATATCACTTATTTTTTCAGATCTTATTGAAAGTATTCTAACTTTTTTCCTTCCCCTTTGCTTCCTAATTTTTTTTATGTTTGTTTTTTCTTTTATTCCTCCTCATCTTTTATCATTTATTCCTCCATTTTTTTTTCTCCTCTTCCTATATGTTTTTCTTATCATCCTCATTTTTATTTATTTCCTCCTTTATTTTTTTCTTTTCCTCCTCCTTGATCTTTCATTCTTATTCCTTTTTATTTTCCTCTTCCTTTCCTAGTTTATATTTATTTTCTTCTATTATTATATTTTCCTCTACTTTTATTTTATTTTTTTGCATGATTTTATATTTTTATTCTTCCTCTATTTTCAATTTTTATTCCATTTCTTTTTATAATGTTTCCCTGTCTTATTATTATTTTTATACCTTTTCTAAGAGTTATATAACCTATTAGGTAGCCATTTCTGCTTTTGTTTTGTTCTTATACTACTTTTTCTAGCTGTATCCTTTATTTAACTATAGCATCCTCCAATTATTTCAATATTTTCAATTGTCATTATTTATCCATAATATTTTGTTTGGTTTTTAACTTAGTATTATGAAGTTATCTCTGCCAGTCAATATCCTCAAGGGACATGGATGCTTCTTCTAATATTATATCAAGTGATTCTTATTGATACTTTTTCACCATAATCTAGGATTATTTGGCCTTATCATTTTTATATATGATTATTTCATGTAGATAGGCAAGGAGTCCTCCTATTGTATCATTTACCTCATATGGACCTAACTCTGTTTAGTCTAAAATTACTCTCAATACACTATGCCAACCTTCCATATCTACATTATTTACATTATGAGTATCCCTCCTCTGATATGAAATATCCATAATAATGTGTTCATGTCTAAATTAATATCCCTTTCCTCACTTGTCTAAATTTCTTCTTCATCCTCTTCCTCTAAAGAGTTTTACTCTAAATATGTGACTAGGGTTTATTTTATCCATTTTTGATTTACCACTTTAATTTATTCTTGTGTTTTTGTAATGGTAGTGATGAAAGAATTATTTGTCTTGTCCTCACTAAGTAGTAATAGTTTTTTCCTATTGTAATGAATGTTGTGGGGGATACCTATTATTATTATTATTATTATTATTATTATTATTATTATTATTATTATTATTATTATTATTATTATTATTATTATTATTATGTTTGAATATTTATTTTTGATTTTTGTAGGTCCCCTCCCCTATTTTAGATGTATTTAAACTTAAATAATCTGAGGGGGTACCTTGATCTATCATTTCTTCTTCTCCTAACACTTCACTAGTAGAAAAATCCTTAACTACAAATGGTATAGTCTCCTCTTCTTTTTAATAATCAAAATATTCTACTTATTTAGTGCCTCTTTATAAGTGTAGAGATATTCATATGACTATTTTTAATAGATATCTATGGTATTAGTTTATTTAGTGTGGAGGTTCATTATTCCATTCTTAGTTGAGAAAGACCACATAGTTCAATCATGAATTTTTATAATCTAGGGTCTTTTGGTAAACTCTAAACTCAAATTATTACCACTTAAATATTATAATCACTAACATCTTAAGGAAGAGGTGAAAGTGGTGTGGTTTTTGTAAAAATGCATTCTATGTATACATCATATGTATCTATAATAAAATTGGCCTTTGTGTAATATTTATGAACTATTTATTTTGATATATGAAATATACCAACTACCATATTCCTAATTGTTTTCTCCCATGTGATAAAATGTCCTACCTCTTATACTATAAGTATGCCTTCTAGTGCAAATTTTATCTAGGATCTTATAGGGGTATTTATCTAGGATCTTATAGGGGTATTTATCTAGGACACTTTCTAACACATTTAGAAAATAGTTTGTGAATGGATCTCAATAAAAACCCTACACCATAAACAACTATATGCAATCACTGAATCCTACTTGTTCATGTAGTAAAAATTATGTATGATGTCCTTGGTGGAAAATCATACTTTAGAATCCTTAATTTTTTAAATTAAGGTGGATATGTGATTGAAAAATTTCCATATGATTTGGGTTACCCTTATTGTGCTAACATTTGTTTTTCCATCATATTTATGAGTAGTATTATATTCATGCATAATTATAGTCATAACATGGATAACATCAGGTGGAATTTAGTAGGGTTGATCTAAATAAAGAATGTCTTCATGAGCTCAGCTGAGAAGTATCTTTGTGGTACTTTTCATTAATCTAAAATATGGAAATTAACTCTAAAATTTTAATTTCATACTTAGTATGATGTTAAACTCTTCCTTGTACTCTAGTTGTTGTGTTTGGTGATTAAGAAATTGCACTAATTTTTATTTCCAAAACCTTATGGTCAATTTCTACCAAATTTAATTGAATGTAATTATAAATATCTTTCGCATATGTTTCCAAGGAGGGAACACTAGAAAAGGCACCTTGCATATCTAGATTTTTGAATTTCATTAAATGATTTTTGAATCTAGGTTGTTGAATCTACTTGATAGTGATAAATTGTGGTATTTCCATTCTTTTTAGTTATTTATGTCTAAAAAAGGCTCAAGCAAAAGAATACTACTTCATGAAATTTTTCTAAAAAGTGGCAATACTTAAAATAATTTGTGTCATTTTTCCATCAGTGATCATTATTTTATAATGTCTCATATATCCATTATTCACTTGATTTGGTTTTTAATTACATGTTTGTCACACTTTATTGCATATATTTTGATCTTATTCTTCTCACTTCATCATTTTTTCTTAGTTTATTATTGTGTTAGTAAGTCCTACGATCCACCCTTTTATATTTAGTTTGTATTTCCAATTTTTAAACTAACCTACATTATATATCATTTTTTTGAAACAAACTCAACTAATGTATTTTATTTCCAACATTAATTATTCACTATTACTAATAAATTTCTTCCATAATTACTTATGTTCTTATATAGCTTAACATACTTATTACTTTGGGGTTATATATTTTGTCCTACTCTTTTTCTATTTTTTCCAAAAACATATTGTTTTCTACATATCTATATTATTTTTTCAAAATATATTTGTGTTTTTCCATTTTCTATTTTTGTTTTGTATTTTTCCATTTTTTCCATCCCCCCTTCTTCCTATGTCCTATTTATATTATTTATCCCACAAAGGGGTTTTGACATGATCAATAAGTAGGTACTTAGACATATAGTGTAGGAAACCATGGTATCCTCAGTCAAATTGCTCATGTGTAATGACAATGCCAACCTAATGGGGAGGTAACATAGTCAATTAATAGGGAATTAGACATTGCATAAGGTACCACATTATCCTTACTCATCTCTCCTAGCTAGAATGATAGTGTCACCTATTAAATGCCTTTATTATTTTTCACCATAGTTGTTTATGGTGTAGGGTTTTTATCAATATCCATTCACAAACTATTTTCTAAATGTGTTAGAAAGTGTCCTAAGTTTTAGTGCTCTTGATTCTAAAATATAATCAACTATATAAGGTCCAAGCCATATTATATTTAACTTTCTTAGCTTTTTATATTTACTATCATATAGAAAAAATTTATCTTCAACCTGAAATTCCTTAATGTTAATTTATTTATCATACAAATGTTTTTGGTGTCTTTTATATTGAGTTTGGTTATATGCTGCCAAGAATATTTTCTCATCCATTTTTTCCTATATTATCAATATCTCATATAGGGAATCCTTCTCATTCATTATAAATGTTACATCAATTTTTAAACTTTGAAGTATGTACTTCATTAGTACTACTTATTCTAAACCATATACCAACTGAAATGGTAGTGCTTATTTAATATTTTATAGGTATTGTAGTAATCTCATAGTATTACTGGTATCTTAGTATCTCAATATCTAATCTTTGTATTAATTTTTTTTGTCAATACCTTAACAATACCATTTAATTGAGGGTGGTAAGGATTAATTTTGTTATGTTGGATCAAAAATTAATTAAGAAATTCAATAATTTTATTGTTCATGAAATTCTTACCCTAATCACTTGTTATGCTTAATAAGCATCTAAATTGTGTGATTATATTTTCATAAAGTAACTTTATGGTAGTATTGGTTATACAATACTTTGTGGGAATTTATTTTTAACATATTTTTAATTATTATATGCTATAAAATGAATCTATTATTGTTTTTTCTTGTCATAGGTTTAATTATATGAATAAAAGTAATTTCCCATTTCTCAAATGGGGAAATTTCTAACACTGGGCAAAGTAGAATCTTTCTATGGTATTTGGTTTTGCACTCTTTGAAATGTCTTAATTTGTTTCATACTAATGTGTATCCTTGAAGAGTGTTGGAAACCATAGGAATTCAAGAATTATTTTATTACATGTATTCTCTTTGGAGTTATCCCCTCCTGTTACTCCATCATGGGACTATCTTAATATGTTATTAGACTCATGAGGTAATGATACTCTCTGAAACACTTCATATTTTCCTTTACTCTACAATACTTCTTAAATGAGTATAAATGGGAAATAATAATTAATATTTTTCTTTGTAAAGGGATATACTATTATATAACCTATCTGTTGGACAAAAAATGTGCAATTCTATCCATATATTTGGGAATGGATTCCACATGAAAGAGGTGATCTCTAGGAAACTAATCCTAAATTGGTTTGATGTATTCACTTATAGTGATTATAGATAAATAATAGGCCTATAATTTTATTTTGTGGGTTTTAACATAATTTTAAAGTCAAATTATTTGAATAACATTACCCAATGGTAAATAATTCCTTATAGCATTGGTCTATTGATCAAAAGTTTAAGTGGCTCATGATATATAAAGAATATAAATAGGGTCTCCAATAAGTAATGTCTAAATTTATGCAAAACATGAGCCATATCTAGTGCCTCTCATTCTATGATAAGAGTAATTCCTTTCCATTTTTTCAATTTTTTTCTTACAAATGAAATTGTGTGATCTATGTTTCCAAGAAGTTGTGACAACACCAATTTTATTACAATGCCAAATGCATCTACTTGAACATGAAATGTTATATTCAAATGAAGGAACATAAGTATTAAGGCCTTTAAAATCTCATTTTTCTTTTTTTTAACATATTTATTACATTATTTTGACCAATCCAATGGTTGGTTATGCCACTTCTTTAGTAAGTCTTCTATTGGTGCATATATGGTTGTGTAGTTCTTTATAAACCAATGATGATATCTAATATAGGACAATATTGTATTGTCCTCCTTTTGTGTCTTGGATAGTGGTAGGTTTATGATAATTGTATTTTTAAGTGGGTCTAATGTCAAACCTTCTTTTTATATTATATGTCCTAGTAAAGTAATTGTTGACCACTTTTATCCCCAACTCAAAAAGGGCAACCCATATAGGTTTAAAATTAATTTATCATGTCATAATAGCTTGGTTCATATCCCATTATATGCTTTGATAGTATTCAAGTGGTTTTTATAAGGACTTTTTAGAATTGTTTAAGGTAATTTCTTTGCCAAGCTTTTCAATGCCTTCAAAGTTAGTCGAGTGGGTCTTAGGGGTATGTCATGATGTGTCAACATGGTATATGGTTTATCAAGTAAATCCTTTCACTTGGTCCCTTAGTTTAAATATTGTTAAACTTGTTTAGAATGGTTAAGGTATTCTAGAATTTTTAAAGGTTTTCGGAGAAACCTAGGTTTCAATTTTGTCCAAACTAATCCTTCTCAATGTAATATTATTGCATGGTGAATTAAATCCAATGGTGAAGAGGTCATTTAAAGTCAAAGGTGGATTTAAAAATCTCTGTAAGTCATCTAATTGTGTATTAGTCTTCCACCATGTTTATAATAAATTCTAACATCATTTAAGTCACCTTATATGAAGTATTGTATGTAATTTTTAAAATTCCAAACATTTTAAGAGGATTTATAACTTTCATGTTATCAAGAGAAAGTTAGAGTATCAGTTTGCATGTTAGAATAGGTCAATTAGTTTAGTTATAACTCCAAAAAAGTAGTATAAGGCACTTGTATTAACTTCAAGAGTCCACTTTTAGGTGAATATGCTTTCAGAGTGTCTTTTCACATTTTATAGGTCATATCAAAGTTTTATAAGATTTCACAATCCTCAAGAAGGAAAAATATGAATTATCTCTCATATTTATCTCTTTTTAAGCTCACAACGGCTAATTTAAAATAGATGGTATAGGTGTCTAGGTCAAGTTAGATCTCAATATCCTAACCAAAGATATATGTCGTAATGACCTTCAAATTCATGGCATTGGTTTTTAGATTGAATCCCCCAGCTCTATGAACAATCACTAAGAGCTTAAAGGGTCAAAAAATGACTCAAATCCCCATTAGCTTGGTCTTATGTAATTTTTCATGCAAGTTTAAACTTGTTAAAGTATGAAATAAATTGAAAGGGATATTAAAAGGTATACACAAACATCTCACACCTTCAATCACCTACTTGGTACATGTGGGATTGGAGTTTGAGCAAGAGAGCCTCATAAGGACAATTTGCAAGTTTTGTACTTAAAGTTGAAGACTTTATGTAGGGTTAAATGTACCCAAATGATTTTTGAATTTATTCATAATATTATCAATCCATTTCATGATTCAAAAACATATAATGTTTATGTACCATTTTTTTAATAGCATTCATGTTTTATGTTGAAAGACTATGTTTTGAGGTAGCCTACAAAATGGAATGAATAGGCCTTATCTTGCATGGTCTAGGGGTATATTGAGGTATTGAATTAATAAATTAGGTGATTAAAAATGTAGATATGATCACAGTCTTAGATAAACTAGGCCAACCATTAGAAGAGGCTTGGAAGCATAATAAATGTAGACCTATAGGTCTATATTTCTTGAAGTTATTTTGACATGTGAATCAAAAGTGTTGAATAAGGTCTTAGGTGATAGATATAGTGTATTTATGTTTTATTTTAGTTAAATAAAATTATAAAGGGTGTATCCTCAAGACTTAATTCTCTCATCACCATAAGCACACCTACATGTAGCATTGGTAAACTTGAATAGTGTAAAACCTCAGCCATCTTCTAAAGAGGTCTAGATATATAAGTATGACACCTAGAAAATAATAAATACCTATTAAAATAGAGTTATAACCCTAAAGTATTCTCATTTGTTAATTAATACATTAAGAGAGTGAAAACCAATTTCCACCCACAAAAATAATAAAATACATACATGTATGGTTAATAGAGGAGGGTGCTAATAAGTTTACAAAAAAGCCATGTTAGTGTGAAGAAACCCTCATGAAGATTCAAATGTGTTTAAGGTCCTAATATTATATTTGAAAAGACCAAATTTTAGGACTTAACACTCTAATCACGTAATAACCACCTACATCTATGTCTTGAGAAGATATGAGAGAGGAAGGGTATGTTTGTGAGGATGTGAGGTTTTGAAAAAGTATGTAAAGCTCCAAATAAGAAAAAAAATCCTTGAAGATGGATTTTAAATTCTAAGTATATGGCCAAGTAAAATGTGGAATCTTGTTATAATTTATCATACACAATCAAGCCTAAAAGGATATCTAAAGGAAAAATGGTAATACATAGGCATGCTTGAGGTTCCAAGTTGGTTTCCAATGTTTGAAATAAGATGTAAAATACAAGACATTAGAGAATTAAGTTATGATTGGTAAACATAATTATTATAAGCCTTGATAATTAAGAAAATCTAATTCATGCTTGTAGACTCATAGTCCACTACCACTTACGGGCTTGCTTGGATAGATAAAAGAGGTATTCAAAGTTGAGAAAGAGACATAATGCACATAGTGAGATCAAGGTTTAGGTGAGTGAATGGAAAATTGGAAAGATTAATTGAAATTTAAATAATCTCAAAATATAATTATAAGAAAGTGACCCAAACAAGACCCATTTCAATCCCTACATACTTAGCTAAGTAACCCTGTAGGCTTGCCCACCTCGAATGAAAAAAACCTAGATTTGTATGAAGAATCAAATCATGAATTAAATATTATTATGATATTATGATCTCATTTAAGTCCTCAAAATAAATAAAAAATGATGGAAGTGTTGATAAAATTTATTTAGGCTTGGAAATCCTAAAATCACTCACATAGCCTATGTATACAATCATAGAAAATATGGCCTAATAGAAGGTAAAATGGGATTTAGGGACATTAATAAGTTCATTAATGTTATCAAATAATATATAAGAGCATCCATATATATTATAATATAATTAAAGTGGAATTTAGGCTTCTAAGACCTCCTTGAACTTCACTAGGTGCAAGACTACAATTCATGACCAAGTTTCTCTTGCTTGTTGAGACCTTGACCTAATACATGGATACAAATGGTTTTCATATATGATGAAAGGGTCCCAATATTTCAAAATTATAGTATTATTTGTTAGTTTAGACCTTCAAACTTAATAAACAATAAATAAGATGGTAGAACATTCTCTAATGGCCTAGTTACAACTTGATAAGCACTTTCACAAGCTTGGAACTATAAAAAATATTTTAATGGGATCATGTGATCCTAGGGAAAGTTTAGGGGGATAGTGAAATATATGTATGTTATCACCTTGTAAATTTCATGTACCTATAATTGTATAGACTACATTTAATGCCATGTTTTATAGGGTTTTAAGGTGTTTTGAAGGGTTTAGATTGATGGAATAGATGCAAACTATTGGGGAGGACAATTTGGGATTTTATATACCTATTAAAGTCCAAAAATATGTAAAATAGACCATGGAAGTGATCTTATAGATCTAGTTTTTGAAGACAGTCTGAAATAAGCTTGAAAAAGGACTAGTTTCTTGGACCATTTCATGGTTCTCATATCTAAATAGGGTATCAGTACCTCAAATTTGACATGGAGGTTGGTTATAGGATGGATAAATTTAATCACACACTTTTTGGTGGTTTCACATGTGTGGGAGAGAGGATAGTAGAAAAAGGACACTTCTACTTGGTTTAAAGTCATGAAACTTGGCATAGAACTATAAGGGGATACTGGGTATTCAAATATATTCCCAATTTTATAATAGTGTTCATACATTATTATACACAAGGAGGTTTTAATATTTTTATGGTTACAAGGATTTAAAGGCTTATGAGAGCTTGAGGTGCAAGATAGAGTCTTGGGGGTTATTTTATGAACCCAAATGAATTTATTAAGTTTTAATAAGGTATATGAATTAATTTCATGAAAATATATTTCTTTTATCAAGAATAAGACAAGTTTTGAATCATTTAGACAAGGATAGGCATAGTAGACCAAGGGGTTTTAAGATACCTAAGGAGTTGGGTGATGATTTCTATTGAAATGTTAGAGCAAGTATGTTTCCAAATGCATTCTAGGTGTCAAAGAGGAGGTCTAAAATTAGTTCATGGTTAGATGATGATGAATAATCCCATTTTTCACTCTTCACATGCAAAGAAATTTAGTTTTAAAGAGTAAGTGTAAGATGTCAAGCCATGTTTGAAATTCCTATGCCATATGGAAGATGAAACATCTTCAAAAGAGGAACACATGTCTTTGGAAGTCTGTTAGGACTTTTATATAGCTCCTTTATTATTTTTAAATCCAAAGACACTTTTAAATCTTCCTCCTATAAGCCTCTCTCTCTCTTCTTCATTTATCTATATAAGATGCCTTTTTGGCATTGTATGTCATCTACATTTGGTATGACAAAGCCATGTTGCATTGAATACTAATTTTTCCTTTGGAATAAAGATTTCAAGCTATTTTAATCTTTAAAATAGTTATAGTTATCTTTCCTTGCATTCATCTCACTCTTTCATGCTTTGTGTGAGTAATCTACCTTCTAGTAGATCACATGATGTATAAAGGATTAATTTGTGTGTTTTTAAATGTAAATAATATTAATAGTGTCTATTATCAAACCTACTATTCATCTACCTTGAGAAATACATTGCATTCTAACTTCATGTTGAAACACTTTTATTAAGATAACCTCAGGTTTTGAGATCAATTTTAGAAGTTATATTCCATAGTTTAAGTTCAAGTAGGATTGTGGACTTTATCTTGGTGCATCACCTCCATTAGATTAGTGTTTAATCTCATTCTATCCTTTTTCATTCAAATCAAGTAAGTTAGTGGTTAGTTTTAGGTTTTGTACATGGGACCTAGCCCATAATCTAGAGACTCACCTCTAATAATTATTACCCAAAGCATATGAGGTATTTCAATGTTATAAAAAATTTAAGGAGGTTGGATTATCCATATAATGGTGAAAATTTGGTACATAACCATTTTGGCACACCTGGTAGGACCTCATGGTCCAATAAGTTATCAAAGATGGATGCTAATCTTGATAAATCTAAAGTTGGAAAGCTTCCTTTATGCAATATTTGATGACTCCAACAATCATTCAATCTTGTTTGCAAACTAGTGCTTCATTTTCTTTCATAAGGTAAGGATAAGATATTATACTAAATGCATTTTATTTTAATTTTTATAGTTGCCTTACTATTTAATTATATCAAATAGGTTTGCTAACATCCATCCATATTCAGATAAATCTTTTGTTATTCACATACCTATTGAGATTTTTCTCCCACCCTAACACCCTAAGGGAGACCCCCTTTTTTTAGGAAAAACCTTGAGTCCTTAAAAAAAAACCCATTTTTTCCTTTACCTCAGAGAATTTAGAACTATAGATAAAAATTTTACTTGTGTAAATTGCTTCACGAGTTCTAGATCCTGCAAAGCACCAAAACCCAAAACTATAGAATTCACAACTCACCATACACTTTGCATGTTTTAGAAAATAAAAAATTAATGGTGGGATTTGGATCCCACCATGAACCCATTTGGAAAAATACTAAACTTGGCATACACTTTGTATGTTTTCACAATATTAAAATTGCATGAAAGGCTCTAGATCCCACCAAACCTTTAATACCCCCTTCCATATAACCTAGAACATTAGGTGCACATTACATGATCTAAAACATGCAAAATGCACCACAATCTCCATGTTATGCCAAACACTTACCAATTTTTACCATCATGACACATGGAACCTCAAGTGTATTTTGTAAATTTCAAATGTGCAAAGTGCCTCATGGGATCCATCTCCCATCAAATCCTATCATCTCATTAGTAAGAGTGGACCTAATTAAAGTAAATCCAACCTTTTCCAATTCAACAAATATCTTCCCATGGAATTTAGAACCTAAAGTGTACATTACATGTTTTTAAATGTTCAAAGATCATGTTGAGTTCCACTTTCCACCAAAGAAAATCTTCTTGTGGAGAGTGGACCCACTCTAAACAAGTCCAACCTCCATCACCAACAACCTAAGCTCAAATTAATTATAGGTTTTTACCTATAAAAAATAAGTCATTTTTTCAAAGTTTTATCATTTGTTTCTAATTTTGGATTTTGATCTCTAACCACTCATGCCCTCACCACTGAACCTTGAGCCTCATGCATACCAACTTGTACTTTAAGCCACATTTCAAAACTTCAAGACATGTCATGTATTCCTATTAATGGTACTTTCCTTATGTAATTATACTTTAAATTTCCTTCCTTGATAGCTTTTAAATTATTTTGAATTTCTTTCATAGGTTTTCTTTCCAAGTCTAGGGTTTCCTTAAAAAATTTGGTTCAAGGCTTTCCATTCAAGGTAATAAGAAGGTAGTTTTTTGTGGTTGTCTCATCAAAGTATAAATATAGGGTAGTCTAGGGGTTTTATTTTGGAAATAATCATTTAAATGAATTTTCCAAATCCTACATCTAAGAAAAACCCTCATTCTCCCCTCAAAGTTTTTTTGCATTCAAAATAATTGCTTTCACAAACCAAATATTCTTGAGCATATACCTCTATTTAAAATAGTGTATATTCCCTAATATCCTCTAACTTCCCTATGGGAGTTAGAATTTCCAAAAACACTTGAGAAGCCTAGAAGACCTTTAAGCAACATGGAGAGTGGACATGCCTTAATCATCCTCCACTTCCACTAAATGTCTCATGGGTCTTAATCACCTTCAACCCCTAAAGACTTTCAGTACACTATGGAAGGTGGACCTATCTCAAACACACTCCACTTATATTAGAGGTCTAACATGCCCTCAAGCACCATGAACATTGGACATGCTTAAAGCACCTCCAAGTTCCACTAGAGAATACAAGTGATCCAAACACCTATAGATCCTACCAAATTTCATAATTGGTTTATCAAAAGTAGTAACTTTAGTTTTCATGCCTCTTAAGGAAATGAAGTTCAAATATAATGGCCCTAGAGTGACTTCTTTTTTGGAGTTCAATATGGTAGAGATAAAAGACATAGATTTAGGTCACATTGATTTAGGAAATTTTTGGGCTATGATAGGTGAATATTTAAAAAGTGACTAGACCTAGAGTATCTATGACTTTAGTTTACCACAAAATTTATCCTTCCCTCTATCTATTTAAATCCCTAAGTTGATCTTTATAATGGCCCAACACTATGATCCTGATAGAAGACAAGTCCTCAGTGAGAAAGGGGAGAAGGTTCAAGATCTTGATCCTAACTTCATCAACATAGTGTTTTCCATTCCTAAATTTAAGAGTTATCTGGATATAAATCCATATATATTAGCACATTTCTATGAAGATAAAAAATATGGATGTCAAAAGATCATTAACAAGTAATGAATCAAGACTCCCAAACATTCCTCCACCAAATTTCCTAAGACTATGTATAGATCTAATTTCATAGAGGAGGTGGGAGATATCATAACACTACTATAAAAAATCACTGGTAATCTTGATTCCAAGTGCTATCAGGACATGATGTACCATTATATCTAGGTCATCATCGAAAATAAACAATAGATAAATTGCCCTAATTAATAAGTGATTCCCTCCATAACCAGTTGATGGAGGTTAAAATGACAAACAAGTTTTATATGACATATGTATTTTATATCTTATCCAAAGGAAGATTGTTCCTAGGCCTCAATACAATTCCTAAAGAAATAACCAAAGTCTATAACTACTACCCTGATCTCATGCTATAGGCTATTACATAATAGTTTAGGAGAGTTAATGATTTTTTCATCTATAGCATCATCATTATGTTTGATGAGGATCTTAGGAAAAAAAGGTTCTCCCAAGCATCAAAATATGAGATTACCAAATGGGGTTCCTTCTTCATACAATTCCCCACCTACTCCTGCATCAGGGAAGCTAGATTTAATGATTGTCCCTACACACTTCCCCAATGTGTAAATGATAAATGGGCATTGCTGGAGTTAGTTAAGCAAATTTTAGCTATGCATAAACTCCTTTTAGATAGATATAATGTAGGAATGTGTTTTCCTATTTATATTGTCCATTACACATGCCAATCTCTCTTAAAGGATGGAACTATAGAGGTAGAGATGTCCTAGGTAACACTAAGGACTCTAGATTCTAGACCTTACTTTGATCCATATGGTAAGGTCACTAGAGATGGAAACATATGAACATGTGCCATATTATGAAGATTTTTAGGAATAATATGATGATGAAATAATGGTTAGAATGATGGAATATTCTAGGATGTCCCTACAATAAATAAAAGACTATGATCTAGCACTAGTCCCTAATGACTTAGTGGATGAAAGATCTAGAGTCGATCCAATATACTTCACAAAGATCATTTCTATAATTATACTACCAATGATATGGTTAGATCATAAATAACTCTCTATATTTAATATAATAACCCCTGTTATTAATAAAACAATGAATTGGATAAGAAGCAAGGGTGTGCAAGTCATAAGAGAGAAATAGGGTTTAAGGAGAAGTTCCTAAAGCTCAAAATAGGAGGTATCACTCCTTCAAATGAGGGCCTCAATGAATCATTAGAGGAACTTGACAAAGGAAAGAAGAGGAAGAAGACAAAATCAAATAAATGGAATCAAGTGGATCGAGAGAAGATGTAGAGGAACCAATTGATCTTATAGTTAAAGACACAATAGTAGAGACACATGTATCTCTCATTTTAGATACCATATCCCTAAATCATATTTCTATTACTCCTCTTTCTCCTACTCATGTTATACAAGAGGTTTCAACACTTCCACTAGTTGTCTCCACTCCTCAAGCATCTTAGGTCTCCATTACTTCATAAGTTTCAGCTCCTCCACCTCTATTATCAACCCCTCTACTTGTCTCCACTTCACCTACCATTCTACCCACCTCAAAAATCCAATTGTAATTAGAAAAAATAAGTGAAGTGGACACTTAGGGTCACTCTATAGTGGTAGTTCAAGTTTATACTCTACTTTCCCTTCCTCCCACTTCACCTTCCCCATTTGATCCATTCCCACTTTCCATTCCATTTACAATTCCTTCCATTTCATCACCATTAACTCCTAACACCACCTAATAGTATATTACCATAGAATTATTCATCTTGACTATATCTATGTAGGTTACCCTAACCCCTAAGATAAGTACTATTTAAACTTCATCTCAACCCACTATTTTCACATCACCAACCTCGAGTGGTCCTACACATTCAGTGATTTGGATTCTATCCTTTCATTGGTTCCTAAATTCATAACTCATGTGTTTGTTCCATCATATACTCCCCTAATAGACATATCTACCTTCATTGCCTCCACTTCCCCCATTTCCACTATTTCAACTATATCACTAGTAGAGGTTATAGAAACCTAGATACTTGGTACAAACATTGATTTGTAAACTACTAATGAGAGTGGACCCTCATAGCCACCTCTTAAACAGCTAGTGATGTCATCTTTCCAAGAGTCTCCATTAGCCACATTATCAACTAATGAAGCTACATCAACTATAGATTCTTTGGTGATAGTGTTAGATCAATAGAAGGCTACCCCTAGTTGGTTGGCACAATTGGTGAGTAATAAGTAGAAAATAATTAAGAAGAAATCAAACCCCACTCCAAACACTATCTTGAGGATATTTTTTGATGATAATGGAGAAAGATATGTTGAAATTTTAGTTCCTCCACCAAATAAATCAAAATAACATCTTGTGGTATAATATTGTTAGGTTTCTCATATACACCTTATTTGGAAAACAAGAGAGGGAATCAAACATGATGTGCAAAAAGGTATCAAATATCTCTTCCATAGGATTTATCATGATAAATCCACCAAGGATGAGCTAAAAATAAAAGTAGATCAGTTGATCGAAGGACTCAACTAGTTCATAAAGCCTAGTGAAACATCATAACAACCATAGGTAGTGCAACTAATTAGTCCAAATCAAGCTACAATTGATTTTGTATGAGAGATTGATCACATGCGAAGGGATAAAAAATAATGGTATGAAGAAATGATCATAAAAGGTAATATAATTATTGCATCCATGATGAAACGTTATGGAGTCATCATGGAGAGGAAAGAAATTTTGAAGGAGTAGGTCAATAACTATGAAGGAGAGATTTAGACTTTGAATCTATATTATCCCAAATTGATAGTCATAAAATAAATTGATATGAATAACCTCATTGTTGAGAATATATTGAAGGATGATGTTGAACATGAGGAACTACACAAGGTTACTAAATTTTAGATAAGAGTACTAATGGAATCTACTGAATGAGCCAAGGAGGCTCATTAGGAAATTGATGTGTTATACAAGATTTATGGCATGATGAAATTAATGTCATGTTGACCAATAAGTGATGCAATGAATATTCTTTAGGAAAAATAAGTTCAAAATCATTTCAAGGCAATAGTTGAGGAGTATGCAAAGGACATAGTCTTTGCCCTAAGTTCTAACCACAGGTTCATCAAATATGAGAAACTAATTGATCAAATGAGAATTGAAATGCATAGTATAAGAGCTTTTAGAAGAGAATTGTTTGATGTCCAAGCAGATTATGTAGCCTCTAACATCTATTCTTATGGGCTAGATGTAAATTGAATTTAAGTGATTTTTAAATACTTTAATACATATATAGAGAATATAGGCTGATAATGATAAGAAAGCTAGAGAAATTTTGGACATTAATTAATTTCCCCTTCTTTTTAATTTTTTAAAATGTTATTATTGTTTTTAGTTTCATTTCAAAATCTTTGTAAATTATAATTTCTTTGTAAAATTACAACTATATTTTTTATAACTCTTTTTGAGAAAGAGAAATTCATATTTTTTAGACTTTATATATTTTGATAATGTGAAATTTTAAAAAATCACAAGTGTAAATTGCACTTTCCATTTTGGTTAATGTGAAATGTTAAAAAAAAGTGTAAAATCATGAAATGTAAATTACATGGTTCTTTTTGGAAAAAGTGATAAAGACTTAGAAAGTTGTAAAAGTCTCAATTTTTTTCATGATAGGTTTGCATGAAAGAAACTTGGAATTAGTTTTCAATGTTATATTTTATTTATAAAAGTCAAGTTCTATTTTGGGCACCTCTTTTTGCATGAGGAAGATATTTTTATCCATTATCAAATAGGGGAGCATTGCATGGAGATCTTCAATTCTATCTATTCCATACCATGCCATGTTATGCCTAGAATCACTCCCAGCTCATGCATACCATGTTCCAGCCATTCCACAAGTTTAGAAATGCTAGAAATAGAAGAGCTCACCTCTATTGCATGAGGGTTTTCATATCTACATGATCTTCTTTACTAGGTATTTGAGTTCAAAAATTACATATCTTCTATGATATATTTTTGTATTAAAATGGGCAAACCCTATGGCCCAATCTATATTTTTACTTCTAGTTATATTTTCTGTACTTTGAATATATTTACTACAAGTTGTAACCTTTAAAGAGAAATAAAGTTGAAGATTTACCTCTCTTGTGTTGTGGAATCTCTAAGTGTGTGCAAGTTATTTGATTATTTGTGGAAGCTTTGTGTTTTATTCAGTTTCAAGAAAATTCATCTATGTTATTTTACCCTCTTGATAATATTTTTTGGAATAAACATCCTTTTCCCTTTCATGAAAAATAGCTAAAATACTACCTCTGATTTCTAAATTCGCATGAGTTTGTGCTTAAATAAACCCAATAAATTTTTATACTCTATTATGTTTGTCGAATAAGTATTTATATCCACTATATAATATTTGGTGCAATCACCATATTTTTAGTTTTCTACAAATTTCACTTCTTTAACCCTTTTCCCCATCAAATCCATAGTTTAGGATTAAAAAGCACTAAAGAGCAAGGTTTCCACAAAATTGGTATTCTAGTAGTTTGCATCAGATTTAGTGAGAGGAAATCAGCCTTCTCTAGAGATTAACCTCAAATTGACAAGGTCCAATAGCTTTGTAAGTTTTTCCATTATATCATTAGGTACTTGCACAATAAACTATAGAATTGAGACAGGTGTAATCCTATGTGATAACAATTTTTGGCATGCTCGGTCGGACCCAAAATTACATAAAGATTGGTGCTATTTTTAGCAAGCATTGTACGAGTTTAGTTCAAATATCATATCACCTATAAAATCCACTCACTTATAGACTTACAATTTTAAGGTGACGTATGCCACATAAATAAAAAAGTTCATCTATTAAAGGTAAGAGGGCTATTTTTTTAGAATTGTCATTTCCATCTAAAAAAAGATCAAAATAAGTAACCCCTTAGCATAAAGTATATCATATGGTTTTTTTATCCCCTTTGGTAATTTTTATCATTGTTATACCTCCCATAATGGCTAGAAATCAAAATTTCATAGATTTCAATATAGGCAGTCTAACATGATGTTATATTAGTCTCAATCTTAAAAATACTACCATATTTTACTCATGAAACCTCTAAAACTACTTTAGAATGCATACAAGATATTTATAATCTTTATTTAATCCATAACATGGTCCAAGATAATGTTAGGCTTTCGGTCTCCTCTTTCAAGGGAAAAGCTTTAAAATGGTATAAAGGTCTTGTTCCTTCCTCAATCCAAGTTTGGGATGAGTTAGGCACTACAATGTGCCCCCATTTTGAGGATAAGAGTGACCACCTTTCCTTGGTTGAATAGTTAACTACTATTCAACAAGCTCCTCATGATCAAATGACTGAATTTAATTACCTTTCCTAGAAGACCTAGAATAGAATCCTAGTCTTGGTTAAACCTATTATAAATAATGATTTTTTATATTAACTAAAATCCATTAATAGTGATATAGATATAATTATTAATTTAATGGGTGGAACCACACTTCCTATAGATTAAAATATTGTAATAAGGGAAGAAAAATATTTAATCCAAGTTGGGAAAATTATGCCAAGGCCACCAATGCCTCTATTTCTAAAAATTACTCCTGTTCCCCAACCTACACTTGCTCTATTCCCACTATGGGCAAGGTACCTGCTTTGACTCCTACACCTTTATATGATCTATATGAGGTAAAGTCATTACTTAAGAGCTTTGAAAATGTGTTAGTGGCAATGAAAAAGAAGTAAGACCAAAACTACAAATCTTTTTAGCCATCTAACCTTGCATACCAAGGGAATAGGTAGCCATATCAAGGTAACAACTAGAAATAAGGATATATTTCACAACCAAGACCTCCAAACCCCCATGCTTTATCAACACTAGGAGCTTTCAAAGCCATTATCCCTATTAAAAATAATTTGGCTAAAGAGTATGTGTGGTGTTATCCTTAAAATCAGCCCCATAATTAGAATGATTGCCCCAATGTTGTAATCAATCAAGCCTTGATGGTGCAAGGAATAACAAACATTCAAGGACAAGAAGAAAAATATACTTCCCAAAAAGTAGACACACAAGAACCTAATCAAAGTGAAGCAACTCTTATAAACTAGAAAGAGGATGATTTCAGTGGGATAAGTCAAGATGAAGTATTTTCAATGGTGGAGGTCCTATAGAAGCTAATACACACTCTAAGAAAAGAACAATATAAGCTAATCAGCCTCCAAGGAAGAGAAAGCTTCAAATTATAAATGTGTATTGGAACCAAAGAAGAGCAACATAGTTCAAAGACCACCCTTTGTACCTAAAAATCAATTCAAAGAAAAGGTGCCTACCCTAAATCTTGTAAAAGAGGATGAAAACCCTACAAAAACACAAACAAAGGTTGTTAATATCCCTTTTAGCATAATTGATAAAATGATTAAGACTAATCTAAATGTCACCATGTGAGAAGCACTATCTATACCAACACAAAGGGACTTACTACAGGAGGCTCTGAAGAATTTCTAGATATCATAAAAAGTTCCATCCAAGGGGCCTACACCTATAATAAATCTATGTCAGCCTTAAGTTGATAATAAAATGGGTAAAAATGGTAAGCCTACCCCTTCTATCTTTCACTTATAATAGGGAAGCATCTGGTACACAATTTCATGGTGAATTTAGGGGCTAGTTACCCGTAGTTGATGCTTTGGGGATAAAAAACACACCTATTAATAAGGGAGTAATACAACTAAATGAGACTACTATTCAAATAGTAGGAACCATAAAGGGGTTAAACCTCACTATTCATGCTTTTCCATGCCTATCAATTACTCAAGATATTTTAGTCATAGATCTTCCCTCCTACTTTTCCATTCGTCTTTCAAGATATTTAACTGCAAAGATGGGAGGATATCTATCTGTAAATTGGTCTGACATGCTACTTAGAATGAGATATGGAACTAGAGTAACAATAAGAGCTAAACCAATTACAAAAGATCATAGAGAACTAAATAATCCAATTCCTTCCATATAAATGAATTGTACATTACAATATCAAAAAGAGGAAGAAATGGATCAAGAGAATGCAACACACACAAAAGAAATTCTAGACTCTCATTTGGATGAGTGGGGATCAACACTATAATTTTATCCTTATGACTATGTATAGGAAATAGGGTTAGGAACATATTGTATTCATGATAAAGACAAAATTATCCCAAATTTAGTCAAACCAATTCAAGATCTTCAAGGGATGTGGTAGTTATTTTTTGATGTCTTAAGAAGCAAAAATGATGCAGGTGTAGGAATTGTATTATTCTCCATATAGAAGGAGAGCTACTTCTACTTGTTCAAAATTTAATTTAGTTATACTAACAATGTAACTAAATACAAAGCCTTGATCTGAAGCCTCCAATAGGCCAAAGATAGAGGAATAAATATTTTTAAAATATTTTGGGACAGTGAGCTCATAGTTCACCAAGTTAGATCAAAAAGTGTAACAAAAAGCAATTTGCTAAGGTCTTATAAACACAAGGTTTGGGACTTGTTAGAAGATTTCACCATTTTTAATATTCAAGTAGTACCAAGGACATAAAATAAATATTCTAATTATATGGCTTCAATGGGGTCCTAGTATAACCTACTAGTTGAAATAAAGAAGAATAACCAAAATGTGAGGCTAATCGTAAGACCTTCTATCCTTGATAATGAAATTAATTGGCAAGTCTTCGATAGTGATAAGAAAATTATAATTTTTTTGAGAGAAGAGGATTTTTTTTAAAAAAGGAATCAGCCAAGGCAAAAATATCAATATAGTGATCATATTATTAAGCTAAAAATGAACAAGACGCCTATGGGTCTCATTACACTAGAAAACATATTCGATTTGGATGACCAGCTAAAAGGTGAAAAGAAGAAAATTACAATAAATGAAGAAGATTTTGAACCTCTCATCATCTTAGAAAGCAATTCAATCAAGATAAGAAAGGTATGAAATATTTTAGAGAAGCATGATTTTGTTTAATTATGTCATTTGATGATAACTTTGCTTGGATTTATCATGACTTAAGAGTATTTGATCCAAGTTTAGCACAACACACTATAAAATTGGATCCAAATTCAAAAACTATCAGGTAGAAACAAAGACTCATCAATCCCAAGATTGAACCCTTGATAGAAAAGAGCTCTCTAAGTTAAAAGAGGCTAATATAAATTTTTTGATCAAACACTCATCTTGGGTAGTAAATTTAGTCCCTATCAAAAATAAAATTGGTGAAATATGGCTATGCATGGACTTTAGAAACCTAAACAAAGAATCATTGAAATATCACTATCTTCTTCCCCCTATAGAACAAATTCTAAAGATAGTATCAAGATCTAAAAGATTCTCTCCTCTAGATGGATATTCAAGTTATAACCAAATCTAGGTATAGGAACCAAATCAATTAAAAACTACCTTCATCACCAAATGGGGCATATACACATATAGGAAGATGTTATTTGGTCTCACAAATGAAGGCACAACTTTTGAAAGAGCCATGGATATATAATTCAAAGGTATATTAAATGATATAATTCTAGTATATCTAGATGATAGTATAGTCTAATCAAATCATGATTATGCACATCTATACCACCTAAGAAATATTTTTGAAAGGTGTAGAGAATTTAGTGTTTCCCTTAACCCAAAGAAGTGCATGTTCATGGTACATGAGGGGAATCTACTAGGACACATAGTGTCAAAAGAAGGCCTTGGAATATACCCTAAATTAGTTAAATCCATATCTACATTAGCACTACCAAGTCACAAAAATGGAATACAAAGCTTTTTTGGGAAGATCAACTTCATGAGAAGATTTTTACTAAATTTTACCTTTTTTACAAAGCCCCTTATTTCAATGTTAAATAAGGGAATTCATTTTAGATAGACTCAACAGGGAAACGATAGATTTAAGGCCATAAATAGGCTATTTCCCAAGCCCCTACCTTGGTTAACCCAAAATATGAGAAGTATTTTATCCTCTATGTGTTTGGGGAGAAGGAAATATATCAACGATTCTGACTCAACATAATCAAGAAGATTTAGAGCAGCTAATATCTTTCTTCAGCCAATCTTTAGAAGGGTATGAAGAGAATTATAGTTTTTTGGAAAAGTAGGTATATGTGGTAATAAAATCACTCAATAAATTCAATCATATTCTCTCCAACAACAAGATCCACCTAATGGTTAGTCATCAAAGCATTAAATAATTTGTGTTTAGTAGGGAGATAATTGAAGAAAGAGTAGGATGGATCACCAAGGTCATGGAGTATGACATGGATATCAAGATCACATAGATGGTAAGAAGAAAAGGATTGTTTGAATAACTAGCCACATACATCAAGATTTCTAAACCAATACCTGACATAGTGTACACTTAAACTACACCTTAGCTGGATAGTCCACCTTCTTTTAATAGCTAGATTCAATACATGACCCATTTCTTACAAACTAGTAAATACCCTTATGACTTTTAGTAGTCAAACAAAAGATATTTTTAACTCCAATAAATTCCATATGTTCTTATTTTTGGAATTTTATTTCAAAAGGACATGAATGGATTATTTTTAAGATGTATTGAGCATGATCAAGTTCCCAAAGTGCTCAAGTAATTTTATTATGGATCATTAGAAGAACATTTTTATGTAAATACTATAGCCATTAATATAGTTAAATGAGGCTAATATTATCTTGAATTATTCAAGGATGCCTATCAATGGGTAAGAAATTATGAAAATTGTGCTTATTTCATTGGTAAGTAAAGACTAGTTGCACTTCCTCTCAGATCAATTCAAGTAGATCAGTCATTTGCCCAATGGGGATTGAATATCATCATCATGATCAATCCACCATTAAGTGTAGGTCACAAATAGGTTCTCATAATAATGTATTATTTTACATGATGGAATATAGTGGTTTCTCTAAAATACGCCATCAAAACATCTATTCTCAAATTCATAAGCAACATAGTTTCAAGGTTTGGTGATCCTCACACCTTAATATCATATAATTCTAAGGAATTTATGGGCACTCAGGTCAGTGAATGGGTTTTCATGCATAATGTGTACCTAAGCACTTATTCAAATTATTACTCCTAGGATAATAACTTAGCTAAGTCAACCAAAAAGAACTTGATTAGAATTAACAAATTAATAATGGAGGAAAACCAGAGGACATGGCATATAAAACTAAAATTAGCACTATGGGCTGATATAATTATACAAAAAAAGACATCAGTAATACATTATTCATACTAGTATATGGAAGAGAATCATGAGTACCATTGTCAATTTAACTTCCATTTGTAGATCTCAATTACCAATTAGACCTAATCAATAGTGATGAAATGATGGTGAGACTGGTTGAACTCATGGAGCTTGAAGAAATTAGGCATCAATCACTGAAAGTATTGAAAGTGAATTAGCAACAAATGAAGAAGACTTTTAATAAAAGGGAAACTACAAGTAACTTCAATGAAGGAGACATGGTCTTCAAGTGGGATGCAGATAAAACAAAACTAGGTAGGTACACTAAATTTGATATAATATGGAGTGGTCCATATATCATCACTTAGTGCAAAGGAGCCAATGTATTCCAGCTCTCCAAGCTTGATGGAGTAGAATTGTTAATCCCAATTAATGAGATATACCTCAAAGGTTTATTTTTAGGTAAGGAACTTATTTCAAAAATATTAAATTTTGTAAATAATAGGGTTTGTTGTGTTTTTTATAAGTGCTTCTACATACTTCAGACTCATTAGGAGTTGTTTCCTTAGGTTGTGTTGTTTTTCCCTATTTTTGTTTATCCATTTTTCCTATTTTGTTCATGTCTAGGCAAATCCTAGTTTGTTCTTTCCTAGGTTAGAGTTTTATCAAACCAAAGTGGACTCCATACCTAATATCTTATGAAAGACTACTAGATTGAAATAATTAGTAGACAATAATCCCACAGAAGTTGCCAAAAATGTTGAGATTTTTATACCAAAAATCTCATTACATCTAACACCTTAATGGAGACACCCTTTATTTTATAGGAAAAATGTTGAATCCTTCAAAAAAACCAATCTTTCCTTTTACCTCATGTAATTCAAAACTATAAATGCAATTTATACTTGCACAAATTACTTCATGGGTTTTAGATCCCGTGAAGCACCAAAACCCAAAACCACATAATCCAAAACTCGCCATGAAATTTTTATATTTTAAAATGTGAAAAATGCATTGTATGCTATGGATCTTACATGCACCCATCTAGAAGAATCCATAACTTGGTGTGTACTTTTCATGTTTTCACAATTTATAAATTGCATGACAAGCTCTAGATTCCACCAAACCTTTAAAAATCCCCTTCTATGGAACCCAAAACCTTAGGTGCACATTACACATTTGAAAATGTGAAAAGTGCACCATAGTCTCTGTATTCCACTAAACACTTACCAATTTTTACATTGTAGGACGTGGAACCTCAAGTGCACTTTGCATGTTCCAAATGTGCAAAGTGCCCTATGGGTTCTTCCTCCCACCAAAGCCTATCATCCCATAAATGGAGAGTGGAACTAATTCAAGCAAGTCCAATCTCCACCAATTCACCAAATATTTTCCCACAAAATGTAGAACTTAAAGTGCACATTGCACATTTTTGAACATGTAGAGTGCATGTCAAGTTTTTCTTTCTGCCAAAGCCAATTTTATCACAAAGAGTGGACCTATTTCAATTAGGTCCAACCTCTACCACCAACCACCTAATCTCACATTAATTTTATATTTTTCATGATAAAAACTAAGTCATTTTTTAAAAAAAAATTATCATTTGTTGCGAATCGTATATTTTGAGCTCCAACCACTCATGCCCTCACTACTAAACATCAAGCCTCATGCATACCAACTTGTACTTTGAACCACACTAAAAAACTTCATCACACATATTATATGCCTATGAATAGTACTTTAATTGTGTCATTCCATTTTAAATTTTCTTCCTTGATAGATTTTGATTTATTTCAAATTTATCATATAGGTTTTATTTCCAAGTTTAGGTTTTCACTGAAAAGTTTGGTTCAATGTTTTCCATTCAAGTTAATTAGAAGGTAGTTTTGTGTGGTTTCTCATCAAAGTAGAAATATAGGGTAGTATAGGGTTTTCATTTCTGAAAGACTCATTTCAAATAATTTTCTAAATCCTACATCCAATAAAAACCCTCATTTTCCCCTCAAATATTTTTGCATTCAAAATTATGGATTTCATGAACTAAATATTCCTAATCATATACCTCCATTTATACTAGAGAATATTCCCCAATATCCTCAAATTTCCCCATGGGATTTAGACTTGCCAAAAACACTTTTGAATCTTAAAAGACCCTTAAGCACCATGGAGAGTGGAGGTGCCTCAATCACCCTCCACATCCACCAGAGGTATCATGTGCCTCAAGCACCTTTAACCCCCACTAACTTTTAGTGCACCATGAAAGGTGGACCTATCTAAAACAACATCCACTTCCATAAAATGTCTCATGTTCACTTAATAATTATGGCCATTAGATGTTCTTTAAGCACCTCCAAGTTCCATCATAGAATACAAGTGCTCCAGATGCTGTAGATCCTACCAAATTTCACAATTGGTTTCTCAAAAGGAGTAACTTTAGTTTCCATGCCTCCTATGGGAATGAAGTTTAAATCTAAGGGCCCTAAAGTGACTTCTTATTTAGAGTTCAATATGGTAGATATAAAAGACACAAATTTAGGTCACATTGACCTAGGATATTTTTGGGGTAGGATAGGTGCATATTTCAAAAGTGACTAGATCTAGAGTATCTATGACTCTAGTTTAACATAAGCTACAACATTACCTCTATCTATTCAAATCTATGAGTTTATCCTTATAATGGACCAACACTATGACCCTAATAGAAGACAATTTTTTAATTAGAAAGGAGAGATGGTTCTAGATCTTGATCTCGACTTCATCAAGATAGTGTTTTCCATTCCTAAATTTGAGAGTTATTTGGATATATCTCCACATACATTAGCATAGTTATATGAAAATAAAAATGATGGATTTCAAAATATCATTAAAAATTATTAGCTCAAGACTACTAAGCATTCCTCTGCCAGATTGACCAAGACTATGTATAGATCTAATTTCATAGAGGAGGTGGGAGATATCATAACACTACTGTATAGAGTCACTAGTAGTCCTAATTCCAAGTGATATCAAGACTAGATATACCAATATATCTAGTTCATTATATAAAATAAACAATAAACACATTGGGCCTAATTAATAAGTGATTCCCTTCATAACCAATTAATGGAGCTACAAATGACAAACAATTTTTATATGACATATTATATTATTTATATCTTGGTCAAAGGAAGATTGTTCCCAAGCCTTAATACAGTTCTTGAAGAAATAAATAGAGTCTATAAATACTACCCTAATCTCATGCTATAGAATAGTAGATAGTATTTTAGGAGAGTTAATGATGCTTACATCTACAATTTCATCTTTATGTTTGATCAAAATCTTAGGAAAACAAGGTTCTCCTAAGCAACAAAAGATGAGATTACCAAATGGGGTTCCTTCTTCATATAGTTACCCACCTACTACTAGTTTAGGTAGCCAAATTTAGTGGTTTTCCCTACACACTTCCCTAGTATGTAAGTGATAAATGGGTATTTTTGGAATTGGTTAGGCAACTTATGGATATGCATAAAATCCTTTAATATAGACATAAGGTAGGGATACATTTCCATATTTATATTGGTTGTTAAACATGCCAATCTCTCTTGAAGGCCAAAACTATGGAGATAAAGATGTGCCAAATAACATTAAGGATTCTAGAGTCTATTCCTTACTTTGATCCATATGGCTAGGTCACTATTATACTAGAGATGGAAATATACAAACATGTACCATATTATGAGTATTTTTGGGAAGACTATGATGATGATGAAATGGTCAAAATAAAGGACTATTCTAGGATGTCCCTATAAAAAATAAAATACTATGACCTAGCACTAATCCTTAATGACTTGGTGGATGAAAACTTTAGATTATATCCAATCTACCTCACATAGATCATTATCAAACCTCTACCACCAGTGATATGGTTAATTCTTGAATCCTTCTCTCTATTCAATAGAACATCCCATTTTATTAATATAAAAATCAATTAGCTAAGAATCAAGGGTGTGAAAGTCATAAGGGAGATAATAGGGGTTAAGGAAAAGATCTTAAGGCTCAAAGTAGGATGTATCATTCTTTTAGAGGAGGGCCTCAATGAATTATAAAAAGAACCCAATAAAGGAAAGAAGAGGAAGAAGAAAAAATCAAATAAAGGGGAATGAAGAAGTTAGGGAGAAGCTACATAGGAACTAATTGATCTTTTATCTAAAGACATATTAACAACAACACAAGGATCTATAGTTTTAGATCCCATATCCCTAACTCCTATTTCCACTACTCCCCCTTCTCTTACTCATATTATACAAAATGTTTCAACAATTCCACCAATTGTATCCAATCCTCAAGCATCATAAGTCCCAATTACTCTAAAATTTTCATCTCTTAAACCTCTAGTGTCAATCCATCCACTTGTTTCCACTTCATCTACCATTCTACCCACCAAAATAAGCTAAGTGCAATCAGCACAAATAAGTCAAGTGGACACTTAGGGTCCCCCCTAAAATTGGAGTTCAAGTTTCCACTCCACTTTCCATTCCTCCCACTTCACCTTCCCCATTTAATCCACTCTTTCTTTCAATTCAATTTATAATTTCTTCTATTTCATCACCATTAATTCCAAACACCACCCAAGAGTACATTACCTTAGAATCAGTCATCTTGACTATAGTTCTTTAGGCTACCCCAACCTTTGGGATAAGTAATATTTCCCCTTCATCTCAACCCACTATTTTCACATCACCAGCCCTAAGTGGTCCTACACACTAAATTGACACATTCAGTGTTTTAGCTTACACCCTTCCACTAATTCCCAAATTCACAACTCCTATGTTTGTTCTATCCTCCAGTCCCCCAATAGACACAACTACCTCTATTTCCTCCACTTAAAATATTTCCATTATTTCAACTATACCATTAATAGAGGTTGGATCAACCTAGATACTTGGTGAAAATATTGATTTACAAACTACTAATGAGAGTTGATCCTCACAGGCACATCCTGAGCAACCAATGGTATCATCTTCTTAGGAGTATCCTTTAGCCATAGTATCAACTAGTGAATCTACATCTACTAAAAATTATTTGGTAATAGTGTTCAATCAACAAAAGGCTACCCCCAGTTGGTTAGCACAATCAGTGAGTAAGAAGTAGAAAATAATGATTGATCCTAGCACTTTGGACTTTAGCATGTCAAAAGTCAAGAAGAAATCAAAACCCACTCACATGACTCTATCAAAGACATTCATTGATGATAATGGAGAAATATATGTTGAAATTGTAGTTCCCCCATCAAAAAAATCAAAATAAGATATTATGGTGTAATATTATCAAGTTTCTCATATGCACCTTTGTTGGTAAATAAGAGAGGGACTCAAACATGATGTGAAAACATGTATCAACTCTCTCTCTTCTAGAGGATTGATCACAATAAAGCGACCAAGGATGAGCTGAAAATAAAGGTAGATCAATTGATTAAAGCAATTAATCAGTTCATAAAGCCCAATGAAACATCAAAAGAATCATAGGTAGTGTAACCAATCAGTCTAGATAAAGCTATAATTGATACTATATGATATATTGCTCACATGGGAAGGGCTATCAAATAATGGTTTGAGGAAATAATCACAAAAGGTAATAGAATTATTTCAATCATGATGAAACATTATGGAGTCATCATGGAGAGGAAATAATTTTTTAAGGAATAGGTCAATAACTATGAAGGAGGGATTAAGACTTTGAATTTGTATTATCATAAATTGATAGTTATAAAATCAATTGATATGAATACCCTCATTGTTGAGAATATATTGAAGGATGAAGTTGAGCATGAGAAACTACATAGGGCTACTCAATTTTAGATAAGAGTACTAATAGAGTTTATGGAATGAGCCAAGGAGGCTCAAGATAAGGAAATTAATGTGGTATACAAGATTTATAGCATGATGAACTTAATGTCATGTCGACTAGTAGATGATGCCCATAATATCCTTCAGGCATAATACATTCATAATCATTTCAATATAATAGTTAAGAAGGAGTCTACAAAGGACACAATATTTTCCCTAAGTTCCATCCATAGGTTCATCAAGTATGATAAATCAATTTATCAAATGAGAACTAAAATGTAGGGCACAAAAACTTTTAGAAGAGAATTTTTTGATGTCTAAGTAGATTTTACATCATCCAACATCTATTCCTATAGGCTAAATGTAGAGTGAATTAAAGATATTTTCAAATCCTTTTATACATATATAGAGAAGCTATGGGTTGAGAATGACAAGAAAGTTGAGGAAATTTCAGAAATTAATTAATCTCCCCTCTCTTTTTATTATTTTTAAGTGTTATTACTATTTTTAGTTTCATTTCAAAAGCTTTGTAAATTTTAATTTCATTACAAAAGTACATCTATATTTTTTATAAATATTTTTGAGAAAGAGAAAGACACATTTTTTGATAATGTGAAAGTTAAAAAAATTACAATTGAAAATTTCACTTTCCATTTAGATTAATGTGAATTTTTAGAAAAAGGTGCAAAATCATGAAATGTAAATTGTATGATTCCTTTTAGCAAAAGTGATAAAGACTTAGAAAGTTATAAAAGTCTCACCTAAAGTTTTTCATGCTAGAGCTTGCATGAAAAGAAACATGGAATTAATTTTCAATGTTATCTTTTATTTAGAAAAGTTATGTTATATTTTGGTTACCTCTTTTTGTATGAGGAAGATGTTTTCATTCACTATCAGACAGGGAAGCATTCTATGGAGATCTTTAGTTCTAGTTATGCCATACCATTCCATGCTACACCCATAATCACTCCAAGCTCATGAATTCCATATTATAGCCATTTAAAAAGTTTATAATACCATAAATATATGAGCTCACATCTCTTGCATGAGGGTTTTTAGATCTACATGTTCTTCTTTACTAGGTGTTTGAGTTCAATAACTAGATGTCTTCTATGACAAATTTTTGTATAAAAATGAGTAGACCTCATGGACCAAACTATATTTTTGTTTTTATTTATATTTATTTCATTTTTAATATATGTACTACAATTTGTAACCTTTGGAGAGAAATAAAATTTATATTTACCTCTCTTGTGTTGTGAAATCTTCATGTGTGTGCAAGTTATTTGATTATTTATGGAAGCTTTCTATTTTATTTTAGTTTCAATAAAATTCATTTTTGGTATCTTAACATCTTGATAAGATTATTTTAAATAAATAACATTTTCCATTTTGTGAAAAATAGCTAAAATACTACCTCTAATTTCCAAATTTGCATGAGTCTATGCTTAAATAAACCCAATCAATTTTTCAGCTCTGTTGTGTTTGTCAAGAAAGCATTTAGATCCACTATTAAATATTTGGTGAAATCACCATTTTTTTTTAATTTTAATTATTCAACCTTTTTCATCGTCAAAACCCTAGTTTAGGATCCAAAAATCACTAAAGAGAAAGATTTCCACAAAACTAGTATTCTATTAGTTTGCATCAGATTTAGTAATAGGAAGCCAACAATATCCTCAAATTAACCTCAAATTTCAAAGGTTATATGGTTTTGGATATTTTTTCATTATATAATTAGGCACTTGCATAAAAATCTATAGAATTAAGATAGGTGCAATCCTATGTGATAACAATACCTATTATGAGGCTCTTCTTTGGTCTAATTTGTAAGATGGCATCCCCAAAGATCCTAACCTTTTTGCCTTTAATGGACATAAACATTTATCACTTGATCACTATGATGAAATTCCTATGTCAACCCTCAAAAGTGTGCCTTCATAAATAAGATAAACTACTATTACTCTTATTGAACACATAAGAAACATTGCCAACTTTTGTAACATGCATAATATCACTAAAGAGAATGTTTCCATTAGGTTGTTGGTTATTTATTTCAATGGGAAGGCAATTTATTAGTATGGTACTTTGTCTCCCAACTCTATCACTACATGGGATGAATTAGGTGAATCTTTGAGAAGGAGATTTGAAGATAAATCTGATCACTTGTCTTTAACTGAGCAATTGACTACCATAAAGAGAGTACCTCAAGAGGCCATAAAAGAGTTCAAAACAAGATTTAAAAAGATTCAAGATAGGATCCTAATATTGTTAAGGCCTACTACACATCATACATTTATCTATTTCCTCAAATATTTCAATAGTGACATATCTACGATGATTCAATCCATGGGAGGGGGATACACTACCCAATGCATATGAGACTATTAAAAGGGTTGAGATGGAAATATAGCTCCTAAACCCTCTATGACTTTGTCTCATGATGTGAAAACTCATATTCCCACTATTGATCCCATCCCCACATCCAAGCATAAGTAATCCAAGAGATGAATATTTGATCAAGGCTCTTAGAGAGGAGAATCAAACTCTTATAAGGAAATAACAACAGTAGTAATAGAGTTCTCTACAAGGTCCTTATCAGCCTTATCATTCTTATCAAGATCTTAGACCACCTTTTCAAGGTTAATATGAAGGATAAGGTAAACTAACTCAAGTCAAGAAATATAATGGTTAAAATTGGAATGATCCTTGTACTTCAAAATTACTTGTACCTATACAAAATAATCTCATGCAATATAATGGAGAGAATCCTTAATGGGATCAACCTCATGACTCATCTACCTATGAAAATGAAACATTCAATGAATCTTATAAGGCACAATGGGGAACAATGTCTGATATGACTCAAAAAGAGATGCCTAGTGAAAGATAAAGTAATGGAGAGGATGCTAAATCAAATTATACCTTGATAAACTAATATCAAGAGGACCCATGTGCATTCAACTACTAAGGGAACTTGAAAATAAGATCAAATTCTATAGCTAAAAATACAAAGTCAAATAAGAGAGCGGTTTAAGAAGTGTAAGTGATAAGTGGTGGTCCAAATGTGAATTTTCAATCATCTTAAGGAGCAGGTGTGTAAAATATAGTCTCTATGTCTTTGATAAATTAGATATTTGAAAATGCTAAATATACTTCTATGCCTCTTCATATGCATCAAGTGACACAAGGTAGTTTTAGTGTTATAGATTCTATAGGACATGACAAGGTTGGTAGCTCCTCTATGAATATTTTTTAGCAGATGAAGAAGGTTCACATAAACATCTGAATGTAGGATACATTGTTCATTATTTTAAAAAGAGATTTGCTCTAAAATTATCTCTGTAAGATTAATGTAGCACCTAGTCATCCTAGTGAAAGAGGGAAGTTTTAACAAATGAATTGAAGACTAAGGATGGGCATCCAACCAATATTGAAAGAAAATATAAGCCTCCTCCATTTTACCTCTCTATAATCATTAGAGAATCATTGGTTCACAATTTTTTGATTGAAAATGGAGTAATCACCTCATTCATGCCCAAACAAGTATCTACAAGATAAATTTAAACTATGAATCACACTTCAAGGGGGTGTTACAACTAGATGGATTAGCTACCAAAATATTTGGCATCATCAAATATTTTTAGCTCACTCTCCACACTTTTCTTACATTATCTATCTCTTAAAGTGTTGTGGTTTTGGATGTGCTACCTCATTTTTCCCTTTTCTTATCAAGGGACATTACTGCTAAGATTGTGGGGAATGTGACTTTAGATTGGTCCTATATGACATTTAGGACTAAGTATGGAGCTAAGGTTTATATCAAGTCTAAACCTTTAGCTAAATTTCATGTGGATCCCTATGTTCCAAACACATCAAACATGAACTTCACTATCTATGAGGAATGAGACCATCTTAATGACCAATAATCTTTGACACATCTTGATGGCATAGCTAATATCTACCTTTATGAGTGGGGAGATGATCATTATGGGTTTTATCCATACAAACTCATTGAAGAGATAGGTATGGGAGCTTATATCATTAATGAAGAAAGTGATGAGTTCCCTAAGGTAAGTTTTGATGATGATTTTCAACATGATACATGAGGAAACTATTTTATGCATATGGATGATGATGATGATGATGATGTTTTGAATATAATAGATCATGTTAGTAAAGTGATGATATGGTTTTGCCTACCAAAGAAGAATATATTCATGATCATGAGACTTAGGAAGGGCATGATGATATGCAAGAGTAGTACCATGCCATAATGTACGAGTTTGAAGTAGTAAGTGGGCTTAAAATTACTCAAAAAAGACATGGGTTTGATTATGAGGTCAATGATGTGACCTAATGAGCATAAAGAAGAGTGTGAAAGCCCTATTAATCATAAGGCAACCTTAGAATAATTTGATCAAGTCAAGCCAAAATTGTTTGAGATTGAAGAATAACATAGACATCAAGTCAATCTTGATTCACTTGTAGATGTGTTTGGCAAGCCAAAAGACAAGCTTGAGGCTTCTAGACACTTAAGACAATAGTTTCATTAAAGGTAATGGGAAGAGTTTCATGGTTCCTAAAGAGTAGAATGAGAAGTTCCAAGTGAGAATATAATAAACTAAGCAAGATTCAATTTTAAGTAAGCCTAAAGGAAAGCTAAAGGAATCTCAAGTGATGCACTTGCAACTAGCATAGGCTTTAAGGATGGTAAGTCATTTGATCACCTTCACAATAAATTTTTCATTGATAAACATTAATAAAATGATGGTTTGTTCTCATGGAGAAGTTTTTATTCTAGAAACATTATTTTTGATCCTAGTTGAATCAAGAGGGGATGTTTCACCACCTCAAACATATTTTGAGGAAATTATACATAATAGGTTAGGTGTGTTATTTTGATTATGTTTGTTGTTGTGTGCTTTACCTAAATACATTTGGAATAGTTTTTTTTTTTTTTTATTGTGTGTTTTTGTGTGAGTTTGGGTCTTCAAGAGGCATGTAATTTTTATATTTTAGTATAATAGTGAATCCATTTCTTAATGGGAGGATAAGGCCACTGATCTATAAGCATTATAGGCATGCTACCCCCATAAATCATGAATTTGTTGACCATTTTTGACCCCATGTCAAAATTTTAAACCCATATAGGTTGAAAATTTAGTTATCATGTCTTAATATCTTTGTTCATATCCCATTACATGCTTTTATAGTCTTCAAGTGGTCTTTGTAAGGTCTTGTTAGCATTGTTTAAGGTAATGTCTTTGACAAGCTTTTTAATGAATTCAAAGTTAGTCTAGTGGGTCTTATGGGAATTTCATGATGTGTCAAATGGTATATGGTTTATCAAATAAATCATTTCACTTGATCACTTAGTTTAAATCTTGGTAATATTGTTTGGAAAGGTTAAGCTATTTTAGCATTTTTAAGGGTTTTGGAGAAACCTAAGTTTCAATTGTGGCCAAATTAAGATTCTCAAGGTAATATTATTTCATGGATCATTAAATACAATTTAAAATAGGTCATTTAAATTCAAATGTGGCTTTCCAAATCTATATAAGTCATATAACTATGCATTAGTCTTCCACCATGCTTATCATGTACTCTAAAGTCATTTAAGTCACCTTTTGGGATAAATATGAAGTATTATACATAATTTTTCAAATACCAAACATTTAAAGAGGATTTATAACGTGAATGTTTTTAGGATAAATTTAGAGGATCAATTTTCATGTTAAAATAAGTTAATTACTTCTTTTCCTAACTCCAAACAAGCAGTTTAAGGCACTGATACAAAATTCAAGAGCCCAATTTTAAGTGAATATGATTTCATAGTGTCTCCTAAAATTATTAAAATAATATCCAAGATTATTAAACTTGAATAAGTCTCAATAAGTAAAAATATACATTCTTTCTCCTATCAATCTCCTTTCAAGCTTAAAAAGGATAATTTCAAATGGATGGTACATGCCATACAGGTGGAGTTAGATCCCAAGATATTAACTAAATATAGGGGTCCTATTGACCTTAAAATTAATGGAATTAGTTTTCAAATTGAATCCCCTATCTCTATGAATAATTAATAAGATATTTAAGGGTGATAAAATGACTCAAATCCCCACTAGTTTAGCTTTGTGCAATTTTTTGTTTAATTTTTAACACATTTTTGAACTTGTTAAAATGTGAAAGAAATTAAAATGGATCTTCAAAAGTCTAGACAAACATCTCACACCTTCGTTGACCTATTTGTTATGTGTGTCATTGGATTTTGAGAAAGAGAGCCATATAAGGATAATTTACAAGTTTTTCACTTACATTTGAAGACTTTTTGTAGGGTTCAATGCATCCAAATGATTGTTGAGTGTGCTCATAAATATTATCACTCTATTTAAGGCTTCCCAACCATCTAAATTTTTCATGCCATATTTTCAATGACATTCATGTTCTATGTTGGAAGTCTATGTTTTGAGGTTACCTAAAAAATGGAATGAAGAAGTCTTATATTGCATGGTCCAAGGGTATATGGAGATCTTGCATTCATAAAAAAGTGATGAAAAATGTAGAGATGATCATAGTCTTAGAGAAACTAGGCCAACTATAATAGGAAGTTCAGAATCTTAATAAATGTAGACCTATAGGTCTGTAGACCTCTAGGTCTATATTTCTTAAAGTTGTTTTTAAATGTGAATAAAAAGTGTTGAAGAAGGAATTTGGTAATCAATATAGTGTCTCTATATTTTATTGTAGTTCAAGACTAGTAGAGAGGGTATATCTTCAAGACTCAATGCTCCCATCACCCTAAACACACCTACAGGTAGCATTGGCAAACTTGAGTAGTGTAAAGCCTTAGTCATCATCTAAAGAGGTTTGGATATGTAAGTATGATACCTATAGAAAAAATAATACCTATTAAACTATAGGTCTAACCTTTTAGTATTCTCATGTGTTAATCAATAAAATAAGAGAGTGAAAACTGATTATCACCAATAGTTAGGACAAAATACATATATGTATGGTTAACAAACAAGGGTGCCAATAAGTTTGTAAAAGATATATATTAGTTTGAATAAACCTCATGAATTTTAAAATTGTTCAAGGTCCCAATAGTTCAATTAATAAGGCCAAATTTTAGTGTTTAACACTACAATCACCCAATAACCACTTACAACCATGTCTTGAGAAGAAATGAGAGAGGAAGGGTATGTCTATGAGGATACAAGGTTTTGAAAATTTATTCAGAGCTCTAAATATGCCTAAAATCCTTAAATATGGATTGTACATTCTAAGGCTATGACTAAGCAAAATATGGGGTCTTGTCACAAATTATCATACACAATCAAGGTTACAAAGATACCTATAGGTATAATGGTAATACATAGGTATTCTTGAGGTTTCAAGTTGGTTTCCAATGTTGGAAAAAGGATGTACAATATAATCCATTGGAGAATGAAGTTTTTATTGGTAAAGAGAATGCCTAGGATATTTTATAACTAAAAATATCTACTTCAAGTTTTTAGACTCATAGTCTAGTGACACCTACAAGATTGCTTGGATAGCTTCAAGTGGTTTTAAAACTTGAGAAAGAGATGCAATGCACAAAGTGAGATTAGGATTAGGTAAGTGAGTGGAAAATTGGAAAGATTAATTTATACATGAAATCAAAAATGCATCATGTCTATAAATTAATCCTAACTTAGAGAAGATAGAGCATACCTACACTTTCTATTGGGAATACATTTTTTAAGTGGGATCACGACCAATATGGGGATCTACTAGACCTAATAATGGGATAATTTATCATAATACACTATTATAATGAAGATTCCAATTCCTCCATTCTAAAAAAATCATGCAATAACCCTAAATGGATCCTAGGTTTTGATATTTCACTTATACTAATAACGAGTAAAGCAAATCTAATCTAGTGCTCACCAAATCTTATGGCATAACATGAGGGGTTATTAAAAATTCAATACATGTATAAGATAATCTCAATTAATCTAAACATTATTAAGACCCTAATACATGGAATATGAAGAGTAATATTATTTGAAACTAATACTTATGCTACTTCTATCTACTAAAGAGAGGAAAAAAGTTAGAGAATACTTACCTGAATGTGAACCCATCAAGACTCAATCTCTCCCTTGGCTGAAAGGGATTCACAAGAGGTTTTTTTGGTTTATAAGTATCACTAATAAATGCCAAAACATCTAAGTCTTCTAGATAAGACTATATTCTCCAAGTAGAAACCCTAAGCTAAGAATCCTCAAGAAGAATGGTGGAAGAGAAGATTATAAATAATCATGAATTAATAATAAATATTAATTGCATATTGAAATAATTATGAATTGATATTTTAAATATAGGTATATCTTTCCCTAAACCCTTCCAAAAATGTCAGCCGATAGGATTGACCTAGTCAACCCTATATAATTCTAGATAACAATTCACTAGGTCATGAGCTAGGTTAGCCAAAGGTCAACTAGATCCTAAGTTAAAAATACCATGAAATAGTATAGGGTTGACCCAATACAGCTGGCTAGAAAAAAAGAGATAAAGGTGAAGAAAAAGGGATAGAAAGTGGAAAAAACTAGAAGAATGTGTAAATGAAGATTAATATCCTAGGAAATGGTTTTAGGAGTTGGTTGGATTAGTAAGAATGTTACAATAAGGGAAAATAATCTTTTTAATCACCAATGGTCTACCCACCCCTTTCCCAGTGCACCTTTTAAGGTGTGCACTCAGAGAGATTGAGTCTTGAAGGGTTCCTACAAGATGTAAAGTGTCAATATTTGTTAAAAATTGAAAATATTATGTGTAAACATATGCCCCACTCAAAGATCATCATGTGTCACAAAGGTACAATAGGGATGGTGCTTCGAGAAAGAACATAGGAACACATAATGCTAATGCTAAAAAAAATTATAGTATTTCAAAGCATAAAATAAATGAAAGTAAATGATAAAAAAGTAAATAACTAAAAAGTAAATGTGATGTGTACCTTAACTTACCTTTATAACTAGATGGTTGTCTACTATGTTGTTATTTTTTATTGTGTATGGCATAAAGACTACTTTCAACAAACCCAAGAATAAAAAACTAAAGAGCAAAAACAAACAAATGTAGAAAAGACAAGATAACTAGTGCTATGAGGATGGGACATACTTGTAAATTTGGTAAGTTGGGGTGATATGTGCTATTTTATAAAAAATGACCAAATCAAAATAAGAGTAAATTAGGTAACCAATATCTGAGGCTACTAAAGATTAAAAAACTCAAACAAGTAAAGCTTGAGTAAGAAAGGAAAACTCACCAAATCAAACCAAGGATACATGTCCAAATTGATGGCAATCAAACATCAAATGCAAAATTAGTAATAAAATGGTAAAACAACATTTATGAGCGAGTAATAACAATTCTTATCTCACTCAATAATGGAAAAATGTGCATTAAAAGGGAAAACAACAATGGTGAGTGAGAAGTAACAAGCCAACCTCACTCAATAATGGAAAAAGGGTACAAACTTAGGTGTCCATAATAGTAGGATAGTAAAACAAATTATAAATGGCAAAAGAGATCAAAATAAGTCTATGAATGTAATTCTATGGCATAAATAAAGTAATCCATAGTTGTTCAAATATGTTTTTTTGCTCTAAGGATAGATAAAATTGAAACAAAGTAATGATAGAATGTTATATAATATGTGAAGAAGAAGGAAGTATAGAAGAGGGAAAATATATTTAGAATCACAATTTTCCTATCAAGGGGAGAAATGAAATGGGTGGAGGGGATAATGAAGGAAAAACCAAGGTAGATGAGCTCTTTATCAAAGTCGAGACACTCAAATTAGGTTTTTCACAATAAAAAGACTATTGACTTTAAAGACTCTAAAGAACATCTCTTAGCCACACAAGTCTTAGGTCAACAAATGTAGTCTATAGATCATCCTATGAAGGCTATATGTTTGAAAATTAAAATGGACCTACCTTCCCACTACATGCTCCTAATTCCTTAGGACCCCTTACAGAGTTATCAATCTACTATGAAGATTGGGTACTTATGTGAGAAAGTATGTATCACCATAGAGTCTTTTGAATTCTCCTATTTTAATCTACTAGTTTACCGCACCCCAATGGACCTCATTTTTATGTGAGGCCAACTATGGATTTTGAGCTTTGATTAGAGATAGGAGATGTTCTTGTAATCATATCTTTTGGTGTGATTTGACTTTTGAGATTTGTAATTTGCCTTTTGGATATTATTTTCTTTCATTTAAAATGATTTGGCTTTTAAATTTTTTGATGGATTTTTCTATTCCTCCTCCATATGGATTTGTAAAACCAAACATGGGTGCTAAATATGAATTTCATTTGAATACTTGTGACTTGGTTTCTAAGAGAGAGAAATTCAAAGAGCATGGGGTCTAAGAGTCTCATAAATTTAGGTGAAATAAAAGTGATATCTTGATTTTGACCTTGTTTTATCCAATGTGGAGTGAAAGGAAAGGAAATCAAGAGGAATGACACAAATTTTTTTGAATTGATTCAAATAAAAAAAATGTGACAAAAGGCAAGAGAGGGATTCAATGACAGTAAAGTGTGATTCCTTATCATAAGAATAAGGAAAATGGAGGAAAACATAATAACATATATTGTTGTGTAAATTCCATCTATCAAAATAATAAAAAGATAAAGTTGAGAACAAGGATCAAAAACATATTTTTATAAAAGGGATAATATGATGGTAATTTTATCAAGAATTCTAAGTCCTATCCATGGTCTTAAACTACAACTCATAGAAGAGAAACCCATGAGGGTGATAAAAACCATGTGAAAATAAATGGGATAAGACATATGGTATTTTGTGAGGAAGATCGGGTGTTATCCATGGTTTTATAATACAACTCACAAAAGACAAATCTAAGGTATGTAAAAAGAGTATGAAAATAAATAGTACTATGGTAAATCATGAGGAATACTGGGTCCTATCCATGGTTTTACAATGCAACTCATCGAAGAAAAGGGGAAACAAAAAGACTAAAAAGGAAGGACTAAAGTTTTGTGAGAAGAGAAAACTATTGTAGAGGGAAAGACCCATGTGAGTGACATGCATAATGTGTTAGATAGATGTAGATAGAAAACATTAAAATAAGGAAATGTTTATTCAAGGTAATTATTGAGGAATAGTGCATTGGTGGAATCTTTGAAAACATGGTCTTCATTAGTTTGAAGGTGGTAGGTACTTGGACCAAGAATATCTTTAACTAAATAGCCCCCCCCACAATTTTTGGGTGTATTTACCTTATTTATCATGAGTGTAGTGTAATTTAAGGACAAGATCAACAAAATTAAACATGAAACCTTTAACACATTTATTATGTTGTTTATAAATATAAGCCTTATACTGGGGGTTATGTTGTAAATTAAAAAGATGATGTTCATCAAGAAGATCAAGGGCATGAAGGTGAGGTTCACAAAATTATTCATTGGGTATGATACCATGAAGATAAATGCAAAGAGATGGAGGCTTAAATTCTAAGGGAAGAACTTACTCATAATCATAGACTAGAGAGAACGATGTTGCCCCAGTGACAATACATATGCTAGTCTGATAGGCCCAAAGAGTAGGGTAAATATAAAGATACCAATCCATGTGGGTTTCACAAATTATATTTTAGAGAATTTTATTAGTGTAATAAGATTTAACATTGCATTATAAATGATAAAGTGTTGAAAATTTGTGATTAATATTGAATTTAGCATAAATCTATTTAACATGTTTATTTTTATAATTACCACCATTATCAAAAATGATAGCATAGGGATCACCAAAGTGGAAAATGATTTGATAAAATATAAATTTATAGATGGTATAACTATTGACATTAATAAGGGCATGGCTTCAACCCATTTGGTAAAATATTCAGTAGTGATGATAATAAAAACATGCCCATCTTGGGAGTGAGGTAATTTGCTAATGAGATTGAATCTTCATGTAGAAAATGACCAAGGAGATTTGATAGTTTGAATTTTTGTTGGAGGTGAATGAATTATATCATCATGAATTTGAAAAGGATACACTTGTTTGTGAATTTGATTGCATATTTTTCAAGAGTAGGCCAAAAGTAACCCATCGTAAGAATTTTTGGGTTGTAGCATGTCTACTATATTGTCCACCATAAATTACCCCATGTGCTTATTCAAGAAGAGGAGGGACCTCATATTTCATAACACAATGGATTAAAGTACCTTCATCATTCCAAAAATAAAAGATGCTATGTCAAAATGCATACCTCAAAGCTTAAAAATGAATGCATGTCTTTTTGTGAGAGTCTAAGTTAGGAGGATAAGTTTGATGTTTCAAGAATTGAATAATATCTTGATACCATGGGCTTTGTAAAATGGTAATAACATTGATATGGTAGATAAGTGAATATATGGGTTGAGTTGAATATGTAAATTTTATTATTTGTATAAGAAAACTAGGATCAGAAAGAACTTAGTGTGGATAAAAGAGAGATGTTAAAGAGGTGAGAAAATTAGAAATGGAATTTTGATCTCTAGGGATAGGCTCAATGGTGAAAGAGATGAAATCCTTAGCAAGAGTGGTTGAAATTTTATGATAGGTAATTATATTTTCAATTTTACACCATTGAATTAGCGAAAAATAAGTTGATAATCACCTAAAGCATGTAGCTATTAAATGTCTAAGTCAAGAGAAACTCTCATGCCTAAGATTAGAGTATCATATTTAGACATATTATTGGTGACATCAAAATTGAAAAAAAATCTAAAAGAATTATTTTTCCAAGAGGGCTTGTAAGAATGCAACCTACCCCAACTTCTTGAAGGCATTTATCACTATCAAAGTAAAGGGTCCAAGTATCCTCATGCAAGTTGAGATTAATTTTATGAAGCTCTTCGATGACTACTTTAGGTTTAGTAGTATTAGGGGAAATAATGGAGTCATCAAGATTATTTTATTTAAGATCATCGACATAGTTATGAAAATAATATTTGAGATAAATGCCTTGATTAAGGATTTTAATATAGAGGATATTATTGTCTAGAAGTCTATCTTGAAGGAGAGAAGTAGTTAGAATGGGAGCTACGATAATTTAATCAGCTATGACTTTCCCTTTAATAGTTTTTTTAATGATAATGTGAAGATCAAAATCCATAAGAAGGACCATCTATTTGCCAATTCTAACTCCATGAACAAAGGCTTTGGAGAATAAATGATGAAGTGGGTCAGAATGAATAATGACATAAGTAGTTTGGTAAAACATATAATGGTCAAGCTTTTCAGCTTTGAAATAGATGGTGAGGCAATCATGTTCAATTTTATTATAATGATTTTTATAATCAATGAGGCCTTAGATAATGTAATATATATCATACTCTCTTGAAATATCATCTTGTTGGGCAAGCATTCCCCCAACTAATATAGGTCTGGAAGAAGTATACAAGATCAAAGGTCAATCATTAAAAGGAGGAAGAAGTGTAGGTGGGTGAAGCAATGACTCTTTCATGTTATCAAAAGATTTTTTACAAGGGTCCATACATTCTAAAAAATTACCTTTCTTGAGAAGAGAATTGATGGAGTTGATGTGATAAGCCATTTCAAGGATGAATCATATAATTGACCCAAGTTTGCCTAAGTATGAATATCAGGAATGGATCAAGGAATGGGCATGTTTAAAATTACACTAATATTAGTAGGGTAAACATTGATGCCATGGAGAGAGACTATGAATCTTGATAATTTTCCATATGTGACACCAAAGACACATTTTTAAGGATTGAGTCTAACTCGATATTTGAGAAGATGATTAAAGATGATAGAAAGATCTGATAGATGAGTCATACAACTTTTGTATTTATAAATGAGATCATCCACATAGGTTTTAATAATTATGTGCATAAGATCATGAAATATGTGAGTCATTACTCATTATTAAGTGGCTCTGACATTTTTTAGGTTGAAGGGAATTTTAAAATATAAATAGGTACCCCACTCTATAGTGAAAGTAGTGTTATGTTGGTCCTCAAGAGCAATGTGGATCTAATTGTATCTTGAGAAACCATCCATAAGAGAAATCATTTCATAAAGAACTATGGAATCAATGATGGCATCTATAAAAGATAAAATGAATTTGTTTTTGGAATAAGTGAGGTTAAGATTATGAAAATTAATACAAATGTGAATGACCATAGTGACCTTTTTCCAAATGGGAACAATTTTAGAAACCCATTCAGAATAATCCACTAGTTTAATAAGTTTATCATCAAGTAATTTGATGATTTCTTTGTGACGTAAGGTGTAAATTTCCTTTGCTTTTGATGTACAAATTTGATATCAGGATAAGTAATGATATTATGTACCATAATTTTGATATTTATCAAAGAATAAGATAAAATTATCAAGTTTGGTAGGTGAGAGTTCACGAGAGATAGTAATTGGTTGAGGATAATATGGAGTAAAATATTCAATATGAGTGGTTTCTTTGATAAGCATGGCATGAACATCTTGAAAGTGGTATGGTGAATTAGGTAAAGAATAAATTGGATTTATTTTGGGATCAATACTAGAAATGAAGTTATTGAAACAAGGTGTTTTAATTTTAAAATTTCCAAGTTTATGATGTTGTCGAGGAAGTTAAGGTTATAGAGCATGAAGTATTTCAAGAATAGATTCATCACTAGGGAGCATAGGAAGAGGACCATAATACTCAACATCTACTTTGAGATCTAGAATTTGATTACCATAGTGATCATACTTAGAATGTATCTAATGGACATCAACTTCCTTAGCATCAAGTGTAATCTTGAGTGTAGGAGAGAAAAATGGGTTAGAAGGGATTGGAGTGTCAATGAATTTGATGATAGAGGAAGAATCAGATGTAATGATTGGATTGATAGGTGGTAAAGGATATGTTATAATTTATAGAGATTTGTAAGGTATAATTTGCTCTACCACTGAAGGGGTATTAATAAGTGGAGAATTGTTAGGAGGCACATGACCCTCAGGATCTAAGTCATGATCCATAGAAATGGTATGCACATCCCAATTAAAATCATGAATTTGAGTTAAGGTTTCCTAGATAATGTTGGACATCCAAGTCTTGAGATTGAGCTTGGGCCATTATATAATTGTCATCATATGTTGGAGAAATTGTATAGGCTTGAGAGTTAGGGGGAGTTTTAGAAGGTGAAATCCCAATATTACTAAATGTAAAAGGAGACATGATGAGAGGATCTTCAAATAATTTGGTCATTCTATAATCATTGAAATTAAAGGCATCCTCTAGTAGAGAAGGTTCTTGAGCATTGCATGGAGAGGACAATTGGTAATCTCATCAATAAGAGGAATAGTATGATCTATTAATAATAAGAAAGGAGGAAGCCATTATGAAATGTAGGGAGGTAGTTTGATAGTATTGCAAGTATGTTACAAATAATTAGGTTCATCATCATCAGAATCCACAAGAGTAATTTGTAAATTAGGATTTATGTTGATGAACTCAGGTAAAAGAGCACTATTGATATTAAGAATGGTAGGATTAAGATATTTAGATTTATAATTAAGAAGTTGAATGCTCTATGGGTTTGGATCAACTTCATGCTTATATCATTTTCCATTGCATAATAATTTAATGCATTGGCTATCAGAAGAAGAAATGACCCTCATTCTATGAGTCCATGGGTGACCAAGGAGTATGTTAAGATAAGGATAAATCAAGGACCATAAGCTTAGTTAGAATTATTTTAGGTCTGACATTTAATGGAAGCCAAATGCAACCAAGTGGCTTTTGATATATCTTATCAAAACCATGACAGGTAAAATGGGTTTGCTAGTGATGGTCCTTGTTATAACTAAGTTGTTAGATAAGCCACAAAGATGTCACACTAATACCAAAGCCTTCATCAATTAGAAATTTATAGATAAGGGTGGTATTAATGCATATTTTAATGAATAGTGGTGGATCATCAACATGAAAAATAATTTTGTCATTAATCATGTCTTCTTCAAGAAATTCACTATAAGGTTTGGAAAGACACATAGTTTCAATGGTATTGGCATTGGTAGGTTGAGATTCAATAGAAGGTGGTTCTTCATCAAGAGAAGATAGATCTTCAATTTATTGAAGTTGTTTCATAAGTAACTTATGATGATAGGGTGAAGTATGAACCAACTCCATAAGTGGAATATTATAATGCATAGGTTTGAGTTCTTTAAGAAATTTCTAATGAGATTTAGAATAACTAACATGAGGTTTAGGAGGTAAAGTGAATTTGGAAGGAATAGATGTGGTTGGAGGATCATAGGGAGGAGGTGGTTCCTTGTAGAATTTCAAATAAATATTATTGGTGGTAGTAGCTTTGATAAGTTTTTCTTCTAAAGATGGCTTCTTAGGTTTGGTAATGAGACCTTTGTGAGCTAGATTGTGATGATAATTGACCTTAGCAGTGTTAACATATTGATAATTATTGTAATATTGGTCATAATCATCATTAATAGCATAAACATCCTTAGTTTTTCTATTGATTATTGGTTATAGAAAAATATTTTTGATTATTTGAGGTAGAATATTTAGCAACCTGTCTCTTTTGAGAAGTAATGGTGTACTCTTGATGACAAAGTTTAATCATGGATTCAAGATCAAATGAATCACCAAGCATATAGGAGACAAAAAATTTAGTGAAACCTCTACAAGATTCATGAAAATGAATGACCAATGTCAACATGGAACCAAAAAAATATATTAGGGTCATACTATTTGGGAGGATTATTAGGATAAATGAAAGGTTTAGAGGGTGGTAAAAATTATTTCATTTGTTGAACCAAAAATTGTGTGTGAGAAGGTGAAGGAATATCAATCTTGGCAACTCCCGGTTTGGTTTTTGGAGTATTACTAGTAATGGAATTTGTATATGTTTGAAAATATCCTTTTAGAAGTTTAGGATTAGGTTCAAATTGCTTCATGAGAAAGTCTTGACTTTTAGCTTGGTCAAGAGCTTCATTAAATGTTTGGGGAGAAAAGGTTATAACCTTATATTAGAGAGAAGGATTGAAACTATTTATAAATATTTTAAACAAGTTACCATCGGTCATGTTATGGTTAGATTTATGGGCCAATGATTTACATCTTTTGATAAAGTCATGAGTTGATTCAGTGGGTTATTGTTTAGCATTGATGAAGTGGCTAAGACAATTTTTAGGAAGATCATTGTGTTGAAAATATTTAAACAATGCATTAACCAAATATTTAAGTTTCTAAATAAAATGTTGGGGTAATTGGCTACACCATTCTAGTACATCACCAATGAATTTTTTGACTAAGAGTTTAGTTATGGTAAAAGAATTAGTTTGGATCCACTATTTGTAAAGATTGACAAAGTCTTTAAAAAATGAGGTAGGATCTTTAGTCCCATCATAATTGATAGTTGGAGATATGTTACCAATATCAATGGACATAGATAAGTGAGCTAAAGGCTCCTTTTGAATAGTTTAAATCATTTTGTTATTCATTATGGGTTGAAGAATAACATTGCCTGAGGCATCTCTAAGAGGTGGAGGAATGTAATTGGGATTAGCTTGAGGATGGATAGTTAGAGGTTGATTAACCATATTAATCAAATTTTGTTGAAGTTTCATCATTTATTGGTGTTATAACTTTGCATTATGTTCATTTGTTAAATAACTTGGGTAAGAAATTGAGTTATATCAGGTGGTGGGCTAGTGTTGGTAGGAGCATTCCCTTGATTAGTGTTAGGGGGAGGGTTACTAGAAGATGGATTAATTGTGATATTATTTATTAAACTTGTGTCAATTTTTCCCACATTTGTTTTAAGGTTTTAAAGATGAGAAGCATCTTGGTAGGTATAGAAAGTATGGGATCCATCAACTTCATCTTGACATGTGATTTACACCATGTTACAAGTGATGGATGAAGGAGAGGAAGAGGTGCCCCAAGAGTGATGGTAATCTTAAGAAGAAAAGAGAGGGAGAAATGAAAATACCATATAGTATCTAAATGGATTCAAGCTATCCAAGAAGATTTTAATAGGAGACTTCATTATGACTAAAAATAAATGAACAAAATGATAATAAGGAAAGAGAGTAAATTAGATCAACAAATAAGAAAGGTAAAAAATAGTACACGGTGGAATAGGTTGATACAGTATAGAGAAAGGGGCTTGTAAATAGTACAATTTTGATTTAGTTAACCTAGCACAACAAACAAAGGTTGGAAAAGTGTATAGGGTTAACTAGGTTGAGCAAGTATAGCAAACAAGGAAAATCAAATAACATATAACAAACTATGTTGACTGAAATGACTATGTATTGAGAAAATAATAATTTTAAAATTATTATAAAATAAATAAATGAAGGTAAAAAATCAATTTAGTCAATAAGGGTGATCTAATTGAGTCACACAATGTAAAAACTTACAACAATGCTGGGCAATGCATGTTTTTTTAATATAAAATATAATTGAGAAAAGAGCATATAATCAACTTGAATATTAAAAGCTAACTAGATGGTCATACTAAATGTTATTATATTATTAGAATATAGTTTTAAATGTGATGTAAATTTGGATATAATCAAGGAATTAGAAAGCAATCTAAGGATGGTTTAAGGATGTTTGGGCTAAAATGGATCTATATTAGTAATGGTATAGGTTTGGTATTAGGGCCTACCCACTCACTTCACATACTATAGTGATAAGGGTGATGGGTTCTTAGCTATAATATGCCATTAACCACATGTTTATATTTGGCTAGAAAACCAAGTCATCTTACCCCTTGGTGATGAAATCCAAGTAGGTTGGCCTTGGGTAGATAAATGTTAAAATGCTTATTTATGATTTTGTGATTTAGTCATGTGTGCATAAAATATAAAATAGTGATACTAAATAGTAAAATAAAAACACCTAATTAGACTATGATTTATTCTAAGCATGAAAGCAACAAGAAATGTAATTATGAGCTAATCACTAGCATATAAAGGTTAATTCCAACTTTAAAGCATAATACAGTGTTAATGCAGTTGATAGTGTATGCACATAATATAGAATAGGGTCAGAATTGTTGCCTCTATACTATGGAATCAAAGGTGTGAAGATGAATAGGGTCGATAGAGTCAACCTAGTTATATAGATAGCATATATAATACAAAATTGGGTTGATAGGGTCGATCCAGTTGACTGTACAGGGGAAGTTTTGAAGATTGAAAAATATGAAAGGAAAGACTATAAGAAAGAGAAAAATAGTAAAAAAGAACCTTGGTGAGTCTAAATATGTAGATAAATGAGATTGATATCAAAGAACCTTGATAAATTCCTTCAAATCCTACTAACAGGGTCAACTGAGTTGATCTAGCTTCGTAGAAGCTTGTTGTTGAGTGTCTGAAATGTACATGGTCAATTGGGTTGAACTAGTAGTATAGAATGGATGTCTAAAAGTCTAGAAAACTATACTGGGTTGATTGGATTGATCTAGTATCCTATACTTGATAAGAGCCTACATAGAAAGAACATATTCATTTCGATGTGACTCTATGTTAAACCTATGTACAGAAGTTAGAATTGGGTTGATGTAGTCAACCCAATATGGAAAATATATGATAAAAATAATGATAAAATAATTAAAAATAAGTGAAGAAATCCTACAAGAATTAGTTCATGTTGGGTTCACCAATATTTATGTAATCAAAAATGCATCATGTCCAAAAGTCAATCGTAATTCAAAGAAGATAGAGCATACCTACACTTTTGATTGGGAATACATTTGTTAATCTAGAGCATGATCAATATGAGGATCCACTAGACCTAATTAGGGGATCATTTATCATAATACACTATGCTAAGGAGGGTTCTAAAGCCTCTAGTAACATAATCATACAATAACTGTAAGGGTATCCTAGGTTTTGATATTTCACCTATACTAATAACAAGTAAATTAAATCTAATATAGTGCTCACCAAATCTTGTGGCATGATATGAGGGGATAGTAAACAATCAATACATGTATAAGAGAATCTCAATTAAGCTAAGTATGAGTAAAACCTGAATAAATGGAATATGAAGAGTAATATTATTTGAATCCAATACTTATGTTACTTATATCTACTAAAGAGAAGATCAAAGTTATAGAATACTTACCTGAATATGAACCCATTGAGACTCAATCTAGCCCTTGGCTAAAGGGTCTTCATAACAGGTTTTTATGGTTTGTAAGGATCACTAAAAAAGGCCAAACCATCCAAGACTTATCTGTAAGACTAGATTATCCAAATAGAAACCCTAAGCTAAGACTCCTCAATTAGAATGGTGGATAATAACTCTTGATTGCATATTTAAATAATGATGAAATGATATTGTATATATAGGCGGATATTTCCCTAAACCCTTACAAAAATGTTGACTAACAAGGTCGACCCAATAAACCCTATACAATTTCAGATAATAGTTCACTAGGTCATGAGCTAGGTTAGACAAAGTTAAACTAGATCCTAAGTGAAAAAAACCTCGAAATGGTATAGGGTCAACCCAGTCGACCCAGTACAACTGATTGACAAAAAGGGACAAAGGTGAGTAAAAGAGGGATGGAAAGTGGAAAAGATTTGAGGAATGTGTAAAGGAGGAATAATAGCTTAGGGAATGCTTTTAGGATCTAGTTAGATTGGTAATAATATGATAATAAGGGACACCAATCTTGTGTAGCATCAATAGTATACCCACCCCTTTCCCGATGTACCCTTTAAGGTGTGCACTTAGAGAGATTGAGTCTTGATAGGTTATTAAAAGATGTAAAGCATCAATATTTGATAAAATTTGAGGATATTATGTGTATAAAACTTTAATTAATATAAAATCAAAATATAATTAAAATAAATTGACCAAAATAAGACTCATTTCAACCCCTCTATACTCAACTAAGTAAGCCTATAAGCCTGCGTGCCTAGAATGGAAAAGACCTACATGTTTTAATAGAAAGGAGGTTTGTAGGAAGAATAAAATCATGAATACAATCTTATTAAGATATTAGTATCTCATTTAATTTATTAGACTCAATAAAAAGGATGGAAATGTTGATAGGCTTTGTTTAGGCCTGGCAAGCCTAAAGCCACTCGCATAACGTGTGTATATAGTCATAGAAAAGATGGCTTAATGGGGGGTAAAATGAGATTTTAAGACATTGAGAAGTTGGGAGATGTTATCAAAAAATCTAAAATATCATATATATGTAGTAGAAGACAAGGAAAGTGGAATTTAGGCCTATGAGACCTCTTTAAGCTTCACTAGGTGTAGGACAGTAATTCAAGACCAAGTTTCTCTTACTTGTTGATACCTTGAACTAATGAATGGATCAAAATGGTTTTCATAAATTATTTAAGGGTATACAAACTACAAACTTATAGTATTGGTTGTTAATTTAGGCCTTCAACCTTCATGAATAATGGCTAAGATGGTAGACCACTCCTTAATACCCTAGTTATAACCTGAGAAGCACTTTAACAAGCTTGGAACTATACAAAATATTTGCATGGAATCCTATGTTCCTAGGAAAATTTTATGGGGATCTTTTAATTTATATTTTTATATTATTTCATTAATTAAGGGCCTAGGGTTTCTAAATAATCATTAAGAACCCAAACAGGTTTAAACTCTCATAAAACCCTAGTAAGGACCCAATGTGAAAGATTGACCTCTAAAGTGCATGCATGAGTTTAATTTATTATGAAACCTCCTAAACATCATTTATAAGTCAAATTAGGTTCTCACCATGTACTTTTCATGTACCTAAAACTATATGAACTTCATTTAATTCCTTATTTTATAGGGTTTTAAGGTGTTTTTAGGGTTTTAAGCAAGGAAACAAATGAAAACTATTGGGGAGGATAATTTGGGATGTTTTATACCTATTAAAGTATAAAAATACATATAAAACACCCTGTAAGTGATCATATGGGTCTAGTTTTTTAAGATAGTCTAAAATAGGCTTTAAAAAGGACTAGTTTCTTGGACCATTTCATGGTTCTCATACCTACATAGGGTCACAAGACTTCAAATTTGACATGGAAATTATTTATATGTTTTAGATAGTTAATCACACACTTTTTTGTTGTTTCACATGCGTGAGATAGGTATAGAGTAGAAACTCAACCTTTTAGGCCTAAAGGCCTAATTGAGGCCTAATTGGGGAAAGAAAACAATAGAAAAAAGAATAATTTACTTAGTTTCAGGTCATGAAACTTGGCATGGAGATATAATGGGATATTGGGTATTAAAATCTTTGCCTAATTTTACAATAGTGTTTTTACATTCTTATACATAAGGATATTTATAGGCTTTTATGGCTACAAGGGTTTGAAGTCCTACAAGAGGTTAAGGTGAAAGATAGAGTCTTGGGGGTTATTTTATGAACCCAAATGAATTTATTCACATATAATACATTATATGAATTACTTTCATGAAAATATATTTCATTGATTAATTATAGGTCATGTTTTGAACCATGTGGACAAGGATAGGTGTAGGACACTAAGGGGTTTCAAGACACCTAAGGAGTTGGGTGATGATTTTCATTGAAATGTCAAAGTAAGGAAGTTTCTAAATACATGAAATGTGTCAAAGAGTAGGTATAAAATAATTTAATGGTGAGATAATGATGAATTATCCCATTTATCACTATTCACATGTAAAGAAAGGCAATTTTGAAAAATAAGTGTAATGTCTCAGGGCAAGTTTGAAACTCCTATGTCATGTGGGAGATGAAACATATTCAAAAGAGAAAAAAACATCCTTATTAGTATATTATGACTTTTATATAACTCATTTATTATTTTTGACATTAGAGACACTTATTAATCTCCCTTCTCTACACCCCCACTCTCCCTCTTCCTCATTTCTCTATATAAGTTGCATTTTTGGCATTGTATATCATCTGCATTTGGTATGTAGAATCCTTGATAAGTTGAAATTAATTTTTACTTTGCAATAAATATTTCAATCTAGTTTAGTGTCTCAAATCCTTACATAAGTTGTCAATTATTCTATTTTTGGATGTCAAGTGATAGTTATATTTCATTGCATTCATCTCACTCTTTCATGCTTTGTGTGAGTAATCTACTTCATAACAGGTCACATAATGTGTAACTAATTACTTTAAGTTTCTTTAAGTGTAAATAAGAGTAATATTATCTATTTTCATACCTATATTCATCTACTTGAGAATTACATTGCATTCTACCTTCATGTTGAAACACTTCTGTTAGATAAACCTTGGGTTTTGAGATCAGTTTTGTAAGTTGTGTTCCATAGTATAGATTCAAGTAGGATTGTGGAGTTTATCTTGGTGCATCACCTCTATTATATTATTTTTAATCTCATTCTATCCCTTTTACTTCAAATCAAATAGGTTAGTGTTTAGCTGTAGGTGTTGTGCATAGGAGCTAACCCATAATCTGGAGACTTACCTCTAAGAATTATTACCTACTACATATGAGGTGTTTCAATGTTATCCAAAATCTAAGGAGGCTAGAGTGTCCCTCTTTAGGGTAAAAATTTGGATGTTGATAGTACTAAATGGTGTGGAAAATGCATTTTTAATTCAAGATAAATGTTAAGTTTTCAAAATCCTTAAAAAATTAACCATAACACTTGAATATGATAATTAAATAAGTTGTGCACCATTCAATCATCAAGATATGCTTCTAAGAATCCATGTATAAAATATCTAAATGTATTCACCTTTATTTCACTAAACATAATTAACATATTTTTTTATCCAAATGGCATCATTGTATACATAAAGGATCCACATTCTATGGCAAATTTAGTATTTGGTTGATCTTCAAGAACTATTTTTACCTAATGATACCCATATAATCCATCATTGAATGAATAAATCTATCTTCCCACAACATTTTATAATATATTGTAGATAAATGGTGTTGGGAATGATTCATGCAAACATAATTTATGGAATTCTCTATAGTCAACGTAGATGTGTATCTCTCCATTTTTATTATTTTGAATCACCATAAGACTTATCCATTTCATATATTCTACAGTTGTTATTATGTCATTGGATAACATCTTATCCAATTCAGTTTTAACCTTTGCCTTTACATTTGGATTAAGTCTATATGGTCTTTTTTGTAGAGGTTTTATATCTACTTTTAGTTTGATTTCATAGTCCCAACTTCATCTTTTATTCCTTTTAGATTTTTAAAAGTTTGTGGGAATGATTTTTTGTATTCCATTAATAAATCTAATATATTCTATACTTCTTCTTTTGCCCAATAATTGCCTACTTTTTCCATTTTAGGATTACCCTCTATAATAGTATTCTCCACTCTGAGTTTGAGTGGTTCGTACAAATATTGTGTTTTATCTTTTATGGTATCTAGTATTTATCACTCTCATTCCTTAGTTTCTAATTTTATGATTTATGGTTTTTCCTCATCATCCTCCTCTTTTTTTTTATTTTAATGTGTCATACTCTCAATTTATTTTATTTAGCTAGTTCTTTTCACATATTTTGGTAACTCTCTTTTGATTGTACCAATTTTCTCCCATCCATCCATTTGACCCAAATATCTTTATTATAATTTGATTTTGTTAAATTATTATTTTTTGGTGGAGTCTTACATGAATAATAATGATCTTATATTCCACATTTCTCAATATATCTTAGTATCCAAATCCCAAAAGTTGAAGGTTCAACAAAAATCCATTTTTATCTCCTCCCGTTTAAATTTTTATTTTCACTTCTCTTGATTAATATACCATGTCTTTGGATATGTGTCTAGGGTCCAGTAAAATAAATGATCCCATATGTGTCTATTAATTTATCCTTTTTTATTCTAAATCTTCTTACACTTCTCAATGTGTGTCTTTAGATTTTTGATTCTCTCATAATTTTATATTTATAGGAAATATATCTTTAATTTAATAAACAATGTCTTAAGTAATGCAATAAAGTTTTTACAAATTTTTATGGTAGATTTATGGGTGTTCCACCACCTTGAAATAATGATAGTGTGTCATTGATGGTTTACATTTGTAGTTCCTCTATAGGGAATACTCTTATCACCCATTATAAGTAATTTTTGTTAATCCTAATTTTGATAAATTTTGGTAGTTTATTTTAGAACATTCATTATTATTTTTAGGCACTTCTCCTCTATGGTAGTATATTTTTTAATGTGGTAATGTTTCTTCCTGCATATGATATTTTACTCATGTAATATAATTTTATGACTATTCCCTCTGGCTCCCCATACATCCATGATTTGATTTGTGATCTAAAGTTATTTATACCTCTTCATGTTCTAGTTTGATTTCCCAATCATCATTTAGTTCATGGTCATATTTAGTTTTTTGTAATTTTATTTAATTTATATACATAAAAAAATTTCATAAAATTCACTTTCATCCTCATCTAACCATAATTATTTCAACCATGTTGTTCCCATTGATGTTTTTAGGGGGAATATACTACAAGATAATTTCCTTCCAATGTAATATCTTCCTCCTATAATTCAAAAGTGTATAAAAGAGAAAATGAATTTGATCTACAAATTAATCCTAGCTTGGAGAAGATAAATAAAATTAACCCTTCCACTTATTGGCATATTTATATAATCAGGGTCATGACCAATATGGATCTACTATACCTAAGTAAGAGGTATCTTACCATATAGTATCACTAAAGAGGGTTACAAATCTTCTAGTAAAGTAATGCCACACAATAACCCTAGCTAGGTCCTATAGTTTGTAGTAAATTAAATCTAATATAGTGTTCACCAAAGCTTTTGGTAAAAATAGGGAATAATAAACATAAGTAATAAATATGTAAAGAATAACTCTACTTAAGTCAATGTAGAGGTAATCATAATCATGGAGAGATAAATACATTCATAAGACATTATACATGAAAATATATCTGCTAACAAAAGAAGAGTAAGAGTTAGGAATACTTACCTTGAATATGAAGCTAGTAAGATTCAATCTATCCCTTGAATAATGGTGCTTTAAAAGAGCTTATTGTGGTTCATAAAGATAAAAAAGATAGGTAAATTCTAGGCTACAAGACTTCTATAAATCCAAAATAATCTTCCCATAAGACAATATTATTCTCCAAAAAATGTATGAAACCCTAATCAATGACTCCTCAAGTAGAATGGTAGACAATCCAATAAAGAAGCACAAATGAATGATTATATCTATTGTAATTAGGGTAAAATATGTGTTTATATAGTTAGATATAACACTAAACCCTTCTAGAATTTTAGCCAACATAGTCCACCCAATCAACCTAGTTAGTTATGAAATAGAAGAGCTAGGTCCTAGACTAAGTTGGTCGGGTTTTAGTCCCATAACATTCTCAATTTCTAGAGTAGGATTGACCCATTCAACTATGTTTAGAATATGGTAAAAATACATTTGGCTTAGGTAGGGAATATTTGAGGTGGTTAATTTCTTAGAGGAAAGTGTAATGGAGGTATAGAATCTTAGGGAAACATATAGGAGGGAATTGTGTTGGTTGTAAGTAGTGGTATAAACAATAATAGTCTTTTGAAGTACTAATGATCTACCCACCCCTTTCCTGGTGTACCCTTTAAGGAATACACTTGAGAGATTGAGACTTGATGGGTTACTATAAGAGATGAAGCATCTATAATTGATAAAGTTTTAAAATATTATATGTATACATAGGTCCCAATTGAATATCATCATGTGTGATGTAGTTATAACATGGGATGGTGCTTCAGGAAAAGAACATAACAACACACAATGTCGAGCTAAATAAATTGAGGTATGAAGTGAATAAGATAAATGGAAGGACATAATTAAAAAATAAATACCTTTACTTATCGTATTGTTATATAGTAGAAAATTAAGTGAGAGGAATGTAGAGGTGTCTAATCTAGTGAACATTAGGCAAACTTGTAAAATAAGTGAAAATTCATTTTAAAAAAAAATATACCTCTAATATTTATAAATGTTCTTTATGATGTTAGGATTATAGAACATATTATTGTTTAGAAAAATAACTAGTAGAAGCAAATTTATGAGGGAAAAATGAAATATGGGTGAAAGTAATTTGTAATTAAATAATTTTAAATTGTAAATATAAATAGGGTTAAAAATAATTCATTTGTAATTTTATTATTATGAAAAAATAGAGATCTGAGTGACCTAGATGAGTATGTAAGGTGACCAGGGTGAAGAGATGATAGATGTGATGTAGAGGATGCCTAGTGATGACATCTAGTGAATCTCAATTAGGTGCTACATTCATTTTAATTTTTTGGGTAATTTTTATTAAAATTAAGCTAGGTACAGCAAAATAGGTGTTAGGGAAAATTTAGGTATAAAATGTTTCTCTAAATTTTTTTTAATAAAACTAAGAACAAAATAGGATAATGGGTAATAAATGGTTAGACCAATAAATTCCTAAGGCATTTATGATAAATAGTTGAAAAGTTACCATTATTTTTAAATAGAGTCACCCCAACTGACTTACTTGGAAAGAGAGGGGGGTAATAAAGTGGTTGATTACATAGTAGAAGGTCAATTTAGTATTAATGGGGATGGATGAATACATAGGATAAGGCTAAATCATTTTAAAAAATGGATAGGTCTAACTTAGTACATGTTGGTCAATACAATATGTAGTAGGGAGCCAATGTAGTTTGTTAAATGGGGCCAAATCTATAGTAGAAGGCTAAACTAGTAGGAAAATATGGGAAAAGGGATAATTTAATATAAAAATGGATGAATTCATTTAAAATAATGGGTTGATTATGTATCAAAATTTTGACATAGTTGGTAACGAGGGGTGACATGCTTGATTTAGTATAAAAATCGCTGAATGTGTAGGAAAAGGGTAGAAAAAAATTTAAAAAGTAAGAAAAGGTTGATGAAGTAGTTAAATTTTAGTAATTTAATAAATTAAAAAAATGTATATTTTGCATTTTTATATAGATATCTAATACATTCTATGGTTTTTGACATTTTATAGAGACGATAAAGATTTTGGCACCTAGTGGATGTATCTTGGTTACCAAATTTATTAGAGAGACTGATAGACAATGACTAAGCATGAGGGACTAACCAATAATTCCTAATGGTAGGTGGATGGGGATTAAATAGAGGTAATAATCACCTTGGAAGATGTACATTCTTTGCTTGGACTTCCCATTGTTAAGATTCCTATTATTTTTGATACACCAAATTCTGAGGAGGAGAGGCGAGCCCTATCCTATTGCATGACTGGTTTAGATAGAATTCACCCTAGATTATGGGTATGTTTATTTGATGCATATATCTTAACCATTATGGATATCCATAATTCCATGATAGGACTTGTGATAGTGTGTGTGTTGTGTCATAAGTCAGATGGTAACATACCATTGTATGTGGTAGCCTTATGTCTATCAATCCTAGAGTAGGGTACCCTATATGATTTGGGCTTGGTTATTGGGGTGTATCTCATTCATGGCATGTATGTTATGTTGATATGAGGTTAGAATACTATAGGTACTATTATTTTATTGAGTATTTAGATATATGAGATATATCTTGTGTACTAACTAGTTAGGTTGTCTCATGTGGTGAATGATAGGTTATTTAAAGTAGTGAGGTGGTGATAGGATCATGTAATATGTGATGTTCCCCATGAATTGTCTTTATAGATAGTTACTCGTGAGTATATTTTATGGTATCCCTAGAATGATATTGTGACTAGTTTTCTGACTTGGGATATTATGGTTACTAAATTGGCATGTGTGCACATTACTAGGCATTATACCTCATGGGTAGAGCCACATCTTATAGCTCATGTATCTAGACAACCATGATTACCACATTTGGTATCCCCTAGTGGTGCCTACTTATTGTCCATGACATGATGGAGAGACTATATGTAGAGTGGGTGTAGGAACACTTACAAAGATTCTAGTTATTAGGCCTCATAAAGTGAGATGATGGGCATGTTAGGTGTAATAGTTAAGGCTGACTAGGACAAATACAGATGAGATGATAGTGTTAGATGTAGAAGGTGAGGCTATTATGGAGACACATCAGGTACTATTGCTACCACTACATAGACAACCATGATCACCTAGGGTATAGAGGCTCCATCAAAGGGAGAGGACATAGGAGTGAACAGTGCACATGGAAAACCCATGATAGAGGCTATACACATCTAGTTTATAGAGAAGTAGATGAGGATAGCACCAAAATTTCCATGAGTGGTGTCTCTAGGTTTTGTATTTGTGTGAAGGTAGCCTATGGTGGAGGTCTTTAGTGGTCAGGATGATTGATAGATTGTGATAGGTGATACTATTATTGGTAAGTAATGTCTTAAGTTTTTAAGCTTTATGATTAGTTGCATATTTTTTTATGTACTTGGTATGGATAGATTTTAGAGATATATATACATATGCTATATAATATTCATTTTTTTTTTATATATGTCCAAAGAGGATTTTAAATGGGGTGTTGTGGTTCAAGGCTCCATTTGATATATTTTGGATAGAGTGTTAGGGCATCTTGATACTAATATTGTGTAGAACCTTATGGTACCATTTATCCCAACATATGATAGTTGGTTTTGACTAGTGGGAGAGGTAGTTAGGAAGTTAGATACACATGGAAATGGCCTAAATCTACCTGTAGGAGTTGGAAATAGAGAGGCACAAACCTAGTAGGCATTGGCCCAAGAGAAAGATTCCTATATGGATATAATGATAGAGATAATAAGTGTTCAATCCCAGATGGTCAATCTATAGGGACATGTTGATGGTCTAAGATCTTAGACTAGCTCATTAGATCAGACTATTTAGAGGGGTTAGTCATAGGCATCTATGGGTAGTGTGGCTTGATGACCAAATAAATATGATCAATCACAACCTTAGAGTTATATATATTATTTATACTTGTATTATGTTCTATCAGACTCATGTTATATATTGATATGGATATATTTTTTTAATCTATGAGTTGTATTGATGTTATTGATGGATGTTTGGATGTATTTCCATTCTAGCATATGTATTTTACTTTTTTTTATATGTTATGGGAAATATTATTATGTGTGTTTTCTTTTATATTACTATGTGACACACATGCATGGTTAAAAATAAAATCATATAATTTGGAAAAGTATATAAATAATTGTAAAATGTAATATACACTAAATCATGATGGGAAATGTGTGAAAACAAAAAATGAATAAATATAGTTAGCCAATATGGTCAAGTAAAATATTTTTTAGAATCATGTATAATTAAATTTCACCAAATTAAAAAATATATAATTCATACTATATCAAGATGGGAAATATGAAAAATGTTTTAATAAAGTGGAAAACATGTTATAATAAATGGTATGAAAAAAAATATACAATAAAGCTAATCAATCATAATAAATCAATATGGGAAGTATGAAAATTTAATAAAATGGTTTAAAAATACATGTAATTATAAAATAAGAAGATAAAGTAAAAATTTTATGAAGTAAGCATAAAACATACTAAATCAAGATGAGAAGTTTGTAAATGACTTGTAAATCATAATGTGAAACAAATTATCTCAAATTTGAAGCATGTAATATTATTGTGACATGATCATAGTATGAAACTTTATAGGAATGTTTTATGAGTAATGTTTGGTCCTATCTAAGGTCTTTTACTACAACTCACAAAGGGAACATCAATGAGGTGGATACAAATGTTGGAATAGATTAATAGGATTTAACCTGCTAGTTTATGAGGAATGATTGGTCACATCCAAGGTATTATATTATGATTCAAAATGAGAACATGAATTAGGTGAATGGTAATAAAGGGAAATATAAGGAAATATTTTGTGATAAATGCCTAGTCCTATCCAAGGTCTTACAGTACAACTCATAGAGGGAAACCCTAAAGGTATGATTAGTTAACAAAATAATATTCATCAAGAGGATATATTGAGATTGTTTTAAATAAAAAATGAGTGTGAAAATAAAGACATAGGTGTTAAAATAAAACCTTAGTAAACATGGGGCATATTAGGTAAGAAGGAAAGCACTAAGAGTCTAATGAGCATAAAAATACAAAGGATACCTGCTCGTAATAAGTAGAAAGTTGTATAGGAAAATAGGTGGAATAATAATATAAACTCATGAAGGTTATATAAAGAAGGAAATTAAAATGTACCTACCTTCCCATAATATGTTCCCCATTCCTTAGGACCCCTTACAGAGTCATTGATCTACTATGAAGATTGGGTACTTGTGTGAGAAATTAGGTAGCACTATAGTTTTTTGTATTCTCCTATACCAATACATTTATTTATTACACCCCAATGGGCCTCAATCTATCATGAGGCCAAATGTGGAGTTTGATCTTTGATTAGGAATAGGAGATGTGCTAAAAATAAGAAATCACATATTTTGGTGTGATTAGACTTTTTTTATTTTATATTTACCTTTATAATCATTATTTTTCATTTAAATGGTTTGGATTTTAATTTTTTATGGATTTTATGATTCCTCCTCCATATGGATCTGAAATAACCAATATGAGTGATAAACATGAGACACATGAATGAGATTTAGACTTTGGTTATAAGAGACCAAGTAACTAGAGATATGACTAACTAGAAAACTTAGGCTTACCTATGAACCAGTATGTAATCTCAAGTTTCAACTGTATGTATGATTAGTTTATGAAAATTAATAGGAGAAAAGGGAGATCAAATATATTAGTGTATATAATTAGTATAATGAAAATTCATGTTTACAAACTAATAATTTGGTAAAGATAAAATACTAATGAAATGAGGATTTAATAACCAGGTCACAATAATAATTATCTTGATTTGAGTTGAAAGTAGAAAATAATAATCAAAGATAAAATAAAGTAATCCATGTGAAAATATTAAAACCATAAGCATAAGTTTGAACCCATGAAAAATAATAATAAGCCATAAGATAAAATTAAAGAGAATGAAACCATGTAAAATACACAAAGCATAATATAATGTTTCATTCAAAAGAGATGATAGAAATAATGTTTGAAAATTAGTCAAAAATATAAGATATATAAATTAATCATAAATCTGATCGAAACTATGTAATATATTGATAAATACTAGGAGATAACACCATGTTATGTTCATAAATATTAATATATCTGACCACAAATGTCATCCATAACATCTAGTACTTACCTATAAAGTCAGATTCTAACATTATTCAAACTCTCATCAATATTCATGAAAAGTCATGAAAAGACTTCCTTTCATATCATCTATATGAAAAACATAGTCATAATAGAATAAGAGTGATTATCTTATGGCACCTCTTATGTGGGATAATAAATTTGAGGAATATGTATCTTAATTATGAATGGTATATGTGGATCTATGTAGAGGTGCATTTGGTGGATAATGAGGAGCCTTTATTCATAGGTGACCTATATTAGGATGAATAACCAATGCCAGTGTATACTATGGGAAATATCAGAGATACTACTAAAGTACTTAACACCTATTAGTATGATGGGTACTACACTAATGCCAAAGATAATATACTTCCCCACGTTTAGGGATGTACTCTAAAAGTAGCATGAGAGGTGGGGTAGTTTTGTCTTTGGTATTTTCTATGACTAGATGAAGTATATCAATTTACTACCTAAGCTATCAATAATGAGTAGAAGAATGGTTATGTGTAACATAGAAGCAACAAATATGTCTATTAGTAGATAGTGGAGGTTTACTAGTTGAAGTGGTAGAGGAATAATCTTGTTTTTAGTGATGTAGAGGATGATCCTTGGTCCAATGACCAACAACTCTATGAAAATAATAATAAGGGTCATCTTCTTATTATGTAGGTATAGGATTGAGCTTAGGTAATGGGATAATACCATCACCAAGGAAGGGAGAAGTTAGAACGTAGTCTAGACTAGGCTCATCCATGTGTATGACTAGCTATATAGTGGGTCAAAGTAGAGTGGCTAACATATATATGAAACAAACTATAAGGATCATGATATATATAGAAATGGTAAGGTCTTATCATGGCATTATTCACAAGCATACTTTTGAAAGGTTCAATAATGATTGGAGGTGTAGAAAGTTTATGATCCATATCTAACCTACGAATAGTAGTAGAAAAAATAATATTAGGTACTATAATATAAGGAATGATATAAAAAAAAGTGAAATACTATAATAAAGAAAAATGATATCTAAAAACCTCTACATTTTTAGATTGAATGAATCTAGATAAAAATGGGTCATCTAAATAATAACCATCATAATAATTGGGTGTATGTAAGCTGATAGTACATGTGTGAATTATGTTATCAGTCAAGGAAGCATGGTGAATGGTGTGTTTAGTTTTGGTTAAAGTAATTAATATTTTATCAAAATGTTGATAATGGGAGCAAGGTCAAAGAGAGGGAGGTAGACAAACAATGATGTTATGGGATATATTGTAAGTTTTTATCTTTAAACTTATCTCATATAGTTCATAATCATCTAAGTCTAATAGGTTAGGTGGAATATTTTTGATTAGTTCTAAATAACCATTATACTATAGTAGAGTTGATGGGATGAGATAATTAAAGTGTTGGGATTCTCAAAATGGAATGATAAGTAAGGGTTCAAGGGTGGGTATTTTAAAAACACCTTGTACTTGGAATTGTTCAAAATTTTGAGGATCTATATCCCCTTAAATATTGTATGTATCACCATTATAAGTGAATTTGACAAATTGACATGTAGATGAAGTAACTACTCTCATGTGATGTGTACAAGGTCAATTGAGTAAGATATTATAGGAAAGTGGACATTTAAATATCACAAAGTTCACATGAATGGTGATAGGAGTAATGGTAATAGGAAGCCAAAAACAACCTAAAGGAGGAATTTATCTTATGTCATATCCTTGGTATGTATTGCATGTAGAATTAAGGTTACATTTAGAATATCCAAGTGTTTTAATAAATTCAAGGGAAGCAACACAAGTTTTTGATCCTTCATCAATTAAATCATGATTAACTTGGTTATCACTTATTTGAATGATAATGAATAAAGGGGGATAATTCACATGAAGTATTATCTCATCAGTAATCATAGAAGATATAAGAAACTTGAGTGAAAGAGAGGGGTCCACAATTTCATCAAAATGGATGGACATTTATTAACACTTTTAAAGAATGGTATGTTTATATCTATATAAGGTAGCTTCTTGCCCTAAACGTGGAGGAGGAGGGATGTTAGTTTATAAATAATAATTATGATGGTGAGAAGAAGTTATCATATGCTTTGGTAAATAAATTTGAGAAGGAAGATGGGAAATTTCCATGATAGCATCCCATTCATCGTAACTCATGAGAGGATTATTGGATAAAGGTGTGTAGTTTTGTGATAAATCCATAGAAGGGGGGTTATATGTGTAGTGAAACTTATGTTGATAAGGTAATTTTAGTTTAGGTTGGTTTAAAGTAGGTTAAATTATCTTAGGTGATGTGGTTATTTTTTGAGGTATTTCATGTGGTTAAGTAGAAGAAATACTATTTTAAGTTTGAGTGGTGTTTACTTGAGGTATGAAAGTTTGGGAAAGAGTATAAGCTATATCAATGGTATGTGAGATATGGTTAGTTTATGTTGTTAGAGGTGATGCTTGTATGTGTGTTGGTTCTACATGCCCAAATTCTATGACATGGGATGAAGAAGTGTCATAAATAATGTGAAATTTTCAAGAAGTGTGATGGTTAGGGGTTGGGATTGAATAAATATAAGTAACTACTCTCCTCATAATACCCATATTAACCACATTTTAATTTTTAGTGTTAAGATCTATAATGCTTTCAATGTTATTGTTAGTAGGGGTAGGTTGATCAATGTTGTCTTAAAAATTATGAGAAAGATCCTTATATATATCTAAATGGGCATTGGCTTCTTTGAAATATTGATTTTTAGTTTGATTTTCATGAGATTTAAGTGTTATGTCATAATTTTTTTGACATTTATGATAATGGATTCATGGTAAAAAAATGGGTCCAAGGAAAAAGTCCATAGCAATATTTCTTAATTGGAAACAAGTTTCATGAGAATGGCCTCAACTTGCATGAAACCAACAAAATTTATTTGGATAATACCATGTTTTCATAGGACGTGTAGCATCAAGATCTCATGGTAAAGGTCTTGGAAGATGTTTTTGAATTTATAATAATGATAGAAGTTTGTGCACATTGGTATGATTATTTTGAAAAAATGTGTATTTATGATGAGAAAGGTTATTAGGTAGAGGAACATGATCCATGGTATTATTTGGATCAATGGATTGGATGGTGTGTATAGTGTCATAAGTATCTATAAAACCATCATTGGTTGTATTTGATTTTTATCTTTAACAAGCATGAAAGTTCTCATTGTAGATTAGGGAAGTCAAAATTGACATATAAGAAACTCTTGATGTTTAGATTGGTCAGTAACCTCTTCCAAACTATTTGGGGAAAGATTATTAATGTGATATTGTAGTTTAGGGTGAATAACATTATTAAATAAGTGTAATAGGTTCTTTTTTGATGAAAACTTGTGCAATTTTGGTTTTTAATTATTTACTATTCATGAATGGACCTAAGGTATTTTTAGGAAGATCACTAATTTGGAATTCTTGAATAAATGAATTGAATAAGTATTATAAGATAGTAATGGATTGGGTTTTATTAGAATATACCAATCTAAATCATCTTTGGAATGTTTTTTTAGCTAATATTTTAGTGGCAGCAAAAATATTAAGCTTAACCCAATATATGAAAAGGTTTCAAAATGTTTATAAATCTAAGGTAATATCCATAAATACATTGTAAGTGATGGTGGGATTAATACTTCCTATGTCAATTTTATAAATTTGAGGTACAAGAGGTTCATTTTGTAAGTGATTAATACTTTTTTATAAGTAGGGGTTATGGTATTAGGTTACCATGTGAATCATTAATGAGGGGTGGCAGGTCATTATGATTGTGTTCTCACCATTAATCATGTTTGGGTTGGTTTTATAGATGTAATAGGTGATTTTGAATTTGCATCATTTTACTTTCATTATTAGTTTAAAATGTATGCATCTAGTTAAGATTTTGTAATAAAATTTGATTGGTTTGAGCACTATTTTGGCTAGTGGAAGAAACATTTGATGCATTAGTGTTGTGTGAGGTATTAAGGTCTTGATATGAACTATAAGTATGAGATGAGTTAGTATCATGTGTTTCATTAGTGGCATGATAAGCACTAGTAGTATGAGATGCACTAGTATTATAAGAATCATCAGTAGCATGTGATGCACTAGTGGAATACCAAACATTAATATCATGAGATGCATTAGTAGAGTAAAATTCATTAATATAATGAGATTTAATAGTAGCATGGTAATGTTTGTGGGTGTTTTTAAGAGCCCCACTAAATTTTGAACCTACCATATTTGTGGAAATGCTTATCATTGAGGTAAAATAAGACATAGAGTATGATATCATAGTGTGAGAAGGAGACATGATAGAGGGGAAAGGTGCAGATGAATAAAATGACTTGACCCAAATCCTATAGAAAAGATAAGTGAAGGTGAATGGGTTTCTCCAAAATAAGGCCCCATCATGATGTTATGATTGACTATAGAATTATTACCTCTATGTTGAGGATTTGTATTGATGAAAAGGATCATTTCAGCCATGTAATCAAGGTCACATCATCTTATAGAAAAAATAAAGGGTTAAGTGCCATGGAAGAATAAGGAGTTTCATAGTTTTTAGTGTGGGTGGTAACATGGACATTGATTTGATCTATATTAGGTATTATAGAGTGTGTTTTAGGAAGCCTATTGGGATTAGTGAAACTCATCATGTTAGTTTGATTCAATTTTAAATTAACATTAAAAAAATAATATATGATAAGGGAAGGAAGTTAAATAATTTTTAGAAATGAGGATAAGATGGTATGATATTGGGTCAAACTAGTCAACACTTTTATGTAAGAAAATAAGCAAGACATGCTATAAGAAACAAAATTGAATAAGTTGATTGTAAACTATGGAAGGTTAAACTAAGAAAGCATGTAAGACACATAATCAAATAGGTTTAATATGTTTTTAAGGTAAATATAATATGTATACTATAAAATACTAGGTCCAATAAGACAATTATGTTTTATAGAAGGGTAAAAATACCAACCTGTGAGATACTAGGTCAAACAGGGTGACTAAGTCCTATCGAAAGAAAACCAAGAAGAGACATAGTCAAATGGGTTAATTGTGTTCTGAAGGTAAAGATAGGGTTTTATAGTTATGAATCTAGATGATCTAGTGTTAATTGGTAGAGAAATTAAAATAAACACACAAGAAACTAGGTCAATCTAGTCAATCTAGTTGTGGTACACAACACAAACTTTGTACCAACACTAGAAAATATAAGTTTTGAAATACAATATACAATTGATAAAGAACAAGTAAAAATTATAAAAATAAAAATGTTAATCTATGTAGTCATTCTTGAATGTTTTAAATTATAATTTTAAAAATAAATGTGATAGGACATTTGGATTTAAAAAGGAATTATAAAGAGGTAAGCTAAATCTAGTTTTGGGTTGTTAATGATAAAAGGAATCTATATTGGTGATGGTATTAGCTTGGTATTAGGGCCTACCCCCTCACTTCATAATCCCATAGTGATAAGGGTGTTGGACTATTTTTCAATATATACCATTAATCATATATTTATACTCAGCCAAAAAACTAAGTTGGCTTCCACCTTAGTGATGAAATCAAAGTAGGTAGACCTTGGGTAGAATTGTGTAATGCTTTTTATTATTTTTTGATTTGGTAGTGTGTGAGTAAAAGAAAAATCAATGTGAATAAATCAATAAATTTAACTTTCCTAGCTATACTATGTGCGCTAATATAAGCAAGCAAGCAATGAAATGAAAGATGAATTAATTACTAAAAATGTGAGTTGATTCCTTTTTATTTAAGATTACTTGGTTGATTTACCTAAGCAAGTACGCAAATTTTATAAAACAAAATTGACTTCATCGATTCTATCTATTGAAGAAAAGACCAAAGAAACATAGTAAAACAAGTCAACTCAGTCTCTTGGTAAAGAAAAAACTATAAAACTAAGTCAATTCATTTAACTTAGTTTAATATAGGGTTATAGTTTTATAGAACTAAAAATTGTGAAAAATAAGATTAAAATGAAGAAAATAAATGACAAAGTTGGTGAGAATGAGCTTGATGATTTAATAATGTTGAATTATTAGTTTTTATATTGTGTCATCTGGATGAATTTTTCTAATCTACTAATAGATTTGAATTATTTTGAAAAATTATGTGCAAAAAAATAAAACTAATTCAATTGGATCAATCCAATTATTTATTGTTGAAGATGACCTACACAAAGCCAAATGGAGTCGATAAGATCGACTGTGAGTTAAAACTTGCACATAGAATGTTTGACTAAGTTGATATAATTGATCTATAAATATATAAATGACACAAATAATAAATTTAAATAAATGAAATTGTGAAGGAAAACCTACAAAATTTAGTTCATGTTGGGTTCACCAGAATGTATACAAGAGAAATTGAAGCTAATCTACAAATCAATCCTACCTCACAAAAGATAAATAAAAATAACCCTTATGCTTGTTGGTACATTTACATAAATAGGGCCATGACCAATATATATCCACTAGACCTAAATAATATGTCTCTTACCATACAATGTCACTAGAGATAGTTTTAAAGACTCTAATCGATTAATACCACACAATAACCCTAGTTAGGTCCTATGGTTTGTAGTAAAGTAAATATAATCTAATGTTCACAAAATATTGTGGCACAAATAGGGGATAATAAACATAATAAATAAACATGAAAATAATAAATCTAATCAAGTCAATGTCTAGGTAATCCTAATCATGGAAAGATAAATACACTCATAAGCTATTATACATGCACATCTCTCTACAAACAAAAGAGGAGTAAGAGTTTGGAATACTTACCTTGAAGATGAACCTTTCAAGCCTAAGTATTTACCTTTTCTAATGGTGATTTGTAATATATTATTGTGGTTCATAAAGATAACAAAGATAGGTAAACTCTAGGTTACAAGACTTATCCTATGAATCCAAAAGACTTTTCCCATGAGACAATATTCTTATCCAAAGAAAATATGAAACCCTAAGCAATGAATCATCAAGTAGAATGGAATATAATTATATAAATAAATGAAAATGAATGATTTTATCTATTATAAATGGGGTGAAGGATTTATTTATATAGATGAATCTAACTTTAAAACCTTCTAAAATTTTAGCCAATATAGACAACCAAGTCAACCTAGCTAGTTAAGAAATAAAACAGTTAAGTCCTAGACTAAGTTAGTTGGGTTGACTTAGTCCTATAACATTATCAATTCATAGAACATGTTTGACCCATTAAAATATGTTTGGAGGATGGTAAAATTAGATTTGTCTTAGGTAGGGTCTAATTGAGGTAGTGAATCATTTATAGGACTGTGCAAGGGAGGTGTCAAAGTTTAGTAAAATTTATAGGAGGGACTTGTGTTAGTTATAAGTGGTGGTATAAGGAACAACAATATTTAAAAGCACCAATGGTCTTCCCAAACTTTTATCAATGTACACTCAGAGAGATTGAGACTCAATAGGTTCTTATAAGAGAAATCATAAGTAATTGATAAAGTTTTAAAATATTGTTTATATACAAAATTTACCATTATAATCAACAAAACATTCTAATTTTAAAAAGGTTGGGTATCTTGTATCATATATATAAATCACTTAAAATACAATTTTATATTTATTCCCTTTAAGTTAACTTAAACATCTCTTAAGGTTCTAATTGGCAAGCATGGTGTGCCATTAGCCTTTGCAATATCATATGTTTTGGAATATAGCTATGGTTTTATTGATTAGCTCCCATGTTATGGATAGTAACACATTTGTATCTATGCCAAGATCCAGTACTGTCTTTCTTACCTCCAAGCCATATATTTTAATATTAATAAAATTATAGTTTTCTTTTATTTCTTGGTTGTTCAAAATACATTCCTTTTAGTTTTATTTTGATTATTCTCAATCCTTTGTACTTTATGATTTTTTTTAATTATAGTATTTATAGGTTTGGGTTTTTTATTTACTAGGTATTTATTCTTAATTAATTTTAGTACTAATTTTAAATTCATAATGTCATGTTCATAAAACTAGGTCAGTTTTAGTTTATCCTTGTCTTTTTTTACTTGTATTATCTTATTAATTTTATCCACAATGTGGTTATGTTCATGTATATTAGGTTTTTCCCTATTGATATCTATTATTTATTCCTCTTTTGAATTGGTATCTAATTATTTTCATTTCCTTATTTTTATTCTAATATGAGTGGTTACCACCACTTGGATTTTTAAATCCATGCTGGTAATATTGAAATCCTTCATTTGTGATCTCTCTTTATGTTATTTTATGGTGTCCTGACATTATTTAATTATGTTAGAAATGGATGTGAATAATTATGTTCCTTATTTTTCATATATTATTTTATGATATCCTAGCTCATGATGGAATTCATTATATTACCCTTTTGTATCATGTCCTTTTGGTAATTTCTCAAAATGTTTTTCCCTTTTTCTTGGGGGCGGATTATTCTAATTCCCTAGTCTTTGTTTATCCATTATTATGTAATTGTTCCACCTTATGGCATGAAAATGACTCATGCATTCATTTTTCATGATAGAATCCACACTTCATCTGTGGTTCTTTAGTGTAGTTTATAATAATATGCCCAACCTTTCCAAATTTATAGCATGTTGGTGGTGGTATCTCCTAGCTATACTCTTGGTTATAACCCTGATTATAATTTTGATTTTATCCTCTCCCCCATTAGTATTTTAACTATCCTCTATGGTATCCTCCCCTATATCCTCCCTAACCACCTCCCATATACCACCATTAATTATTGTTGTAATAATGTGGTTGGCTATTTTTGGATTTAAATTATTAAATTATGGGAGGTATTTACTACCAATGACTAGGGTGAAATATATTAAGGTTAATTTTAGGTAATTATGGTGGTGGAATTTGTTGAATTATTAATTTTATTATCTTATTAGTATCTTTTACAATTTCTAGTGTGTCTATGGTATGTCATGTATGATTAAATTGATTAAAATATCCATAGTTTGTGAAATACATCAACTAATTTGTATGGGGATCCACTTTCATCATTGGGTATAAGTGTTGAGGATGTTGATCATATAATAAAAAAAAATCATTATACATCCTATCATCACATATTGTGTGTTGAATGGGAGGATACATTCCCACCAATGTCTATGTTGATTTTTTAGTTGCTAGTATTTTTTCCATGTCATCATGGGGGAATTTTGTCCTAGAGTAACCTTCCACACAATAAGTGTTACACCATATTATTTCTCGCAATGGGTTATTCTTGATTTTTGGTGAGCTTAAATTTTCACCTTTCATATATATTTCTTTTTCTAGCCTAAGTTATTATAATATAAACTATATTATTTATAAATTATCATTTAATGATGTATCTATGTCACATATCCATTACTAAGATTTTATTTATGACCCCATCTCTAGTGTTTCTAAAAATGTATTAATTTTTTTTGAATCCATATTAACTCAAAGGCATAGGATCAACTCAGAAATAAACCTTTCAATTCTTTATTTTTAGTTTAATTATTCTTATAATTTTTACACTATCAATTTGAACATCTGATCATAATATTTTACTATCCCCTTTTCCTTTTGTATCATATCTCTCATATTACTAACACTTTCAATTATAATGCCATGATAATTAAAATTTATTTTAAAGGATTTGTATACATTGGCCCATGCATTTGTATGTTTAGAATAATTTTTCATATACCATTTAAGTGCATCATCTCTCATTTTTCTGACAAATTAAAATAACATCACCCTCTCATCAATAATATTGTTACTTTTCCAATATGAGTCCATAAAAATAAGCATTCTTTTGTATCCATCATATCTTTTCCAAATAATGACAACTTCATCTTATTTTTACCATTTGGGTTTTGTTAGGTGGTTTATGAGTACTACTAGTAGTATGGTTACCACTATTAATTATATTATTTGATGTATTTTCTCCTTCACTACTATTAATAAATTCTATTGTCTTTCTTTCTATTGTTTAGCTAAAATTTAGTTATGTATTTTATCTCTCTTTAACATGTCTTGGAAGTATCTTCTTCCTAACACTTCCACCTAATTTCTTAAAAATTATCTTCTATTCTCAATATCTTCACTAATAATTTTATATTTATATATTACTTATTCTCCAATATATATTTATATTCATTTAAGAGATGGATGTTCATGTTTATTGTGAAGCCACCTGGGAGATGGTGATTGATCCAAAGGATCCATTTACTCTTGAGACCTCTTGTGGTTAGGATTTAGGTAAGGGGGAAGGGGGTTGTGTCACTTGGATTTTTTTCTTCATAATATTTTATCTCTTGTACTTTATTATCTTATATCTTCATTATCTAATCTCTCTTATGTTAATATAACTTCCTCCTTATCTCTATTTTGTATATCTCTAGTATGACTAGTGACATTTATAAATCACCTTTCACCTGAAGGTTAATATTTATTTCTACATCTATTTGTTTCTATATATTATCTATATTTATTTCCTCCTCATTAATTTTTGTTTGAATTCCTTCAATTTTTAAATTTATTATTTTGGTTCCATTATATAGCTAGAATATCATATTTTAATAGTATGTTAGAGAGTTGTCATGATGATGTCATGGTGGTGTCCTTTTGAGTGGATGAAGAACCTTGATAGTCTATGTGACAATGACAAAGTGTGCAATGTGTTTGTTCTTGTATGCTTGAAGGTGGCTTGGTTAATCTTTAGTGTTGACAAGGTTAGAGATGTTTAGGGATGAGTATTGTGATTTGAGAATATGAAAAAGGTCTTTAAGATGTTATCTATTCTTGGAGATCTTATGTGTATAAGTGGAATTCATCTAGTTAATCATAGTTTTCATCTAGACACTTTGGGTCCAGTGGCAAAAAATATGAGTAGATAGTTTGATGACATCACCATTACCACATGGGAATGAGTCAAGGGGAGTTGATCATATGGTTGTGATCATAGTAGTCTTTAATTGTTATGTACCAAATATCAAGTCATGCATCAAATCATGGTCAAAGATATGAGGGTGAAAAGTTGGCTTCTTAGTCAAAATTCAATGTTTTCTCATACTTAGCCAAATTTGCAATATGGCCAAAAAGAGCTAAGTAAGCATGTTGATGAGGTCATAATTCACACAAATGGAGGTGCCAGGATAAAATGATCATATGGGTTTGTTCATTTTTATACCTATTTTATTTGTGCTAATTTTTAGATCATGCAATGTAACACATCAAAATATATTCATAGGTAAAGATGAGCTCCTAGGAAGTTTGATTATGTTTTTCCATACTTAGCCAATTTTTCAATGAGGCAGAAAGAGCTAAGTGAGAATCTTGATGATGTTATATCTTAGACATGTGAAGGTGTCAAGAGAAACTAATCATATGGGTTTGTTTAGTTTTGGGCATAGATGATTTTCAATAAATTCTAGATCATCTGCTGAAGCACATAAAAAGTTATGGGTGTTCAAAGTTAGCCTCTTAGGAAGGTTTTGACATGATTGTCTCTATGATAGAAGAGTTTGAGAAGGCATTTTTATGGCATTAAATCTAGCACCTAAAAGGGTTCCAAGAGTAATGTGTCACATGGTTAGATTTTCCTATGTGAAGATATCAAAGTAAGCATAAAAGAAGTTATTGAGGTAAAAAATGGCTACTCATGCATATTCAAAGGGTTCCCATAGTCATTTTTGAAAGTGTTAAAGCTCGATCAAGATCAACAGTGTGCATTTCTACAAGAATTAAAGAGGTAGTGAGATGAGTATAGGTGCATGATGTTAAATAACTAAGGAAAGGTATAGGATAATGATCCAATGGTAAGTGGGTGTTCATATAGTTGATTGAATGGTGAGCATTGATCATTAGAGATCTAACTGGTCCATAGAGATTGATAGAGTGCATTAATTCAAAGCTCTTAGATTGCACGAGATGAGGTAAAAGTGATAGAGGTTTAATGTATGACATTGGTGTACTATTTATTAAATCTTGGACAAGATCAATGGTGCATATTCAATCTGAGCTAAGAGTTCATGAGATTTGAGCATTGTGTTTGAAGGTTAATTATGACCATTTGAATTCAAATATTTGAATTTAATATAGGAAAAACTAGATCTTTGTATTTCATCCATATCTTTTGATAGAAGCTAAATTTTTTAAACTGTAGAAATCAAAGATGAAGAGGAATCTATGGTGCATCTAATGAACCTAATTTAATGATCTAGAAGTGAGTACAATCAAATATATTGAGCCTAAAATTTGAATATTTTTGTGCTTGTTTTTCAAGTGACTCAAAAAGAATATTTGAGATTATAATGATGTTATTTAGATGTATCACTATGAATTCACTATTGGAACATGTTTTAGACTCTATGAGGATGCTCTATGTGGATTTTGGAGGTATGATGAATTTAGATTGAATATCAACAATGCTTAAGAAGTTGACTGTGTGTTTGTTCATGATGATTGTGTGCACTAGGTCAGTGTTTGAGTTGTTTGAGCATATGTAGAGGTGAAATAATTTGAAAGTGATCATTTGAATATGTCAAATAAGACATAAGTAGTGGACCCATGTATTTTAAAGTGGTCATGTGTTCTTTTTTTTCTCAATGGAGTGCTAAAGGAGTGAATGGTTTCTTATGAGACTTTTAAGGACTAAAAGGGCCTTATGAAAAGGTTTAATTCCTTAAGGGTGACCCATATATGCTATCAAAAACCTATGAAGATATTATTGAGCTATGTATTCATGTGAAAGATGTCTTAAGGGCTAAGTCATGCCTAATGGATGACCAAAGTAGTGATTATCAAGATTTCCCTATAGATAGTGGAACCAAAGATGATAGGTTCTAGACTTTTTATGAAAGACTAAGGAGTAATTGGAGAGGGGATTGTGTGTTTATTTTATGGAGCGAAGGAGAGGTAAAGTGCCTTGAGGATGAGTGAAGAGCAAAATAGATTGAGGACTATTTGTATGACATGTTAGTCATAATTTAATTGGTAGAATAGTGCACTTTTTTGAGTGTGAGCAAAGGTGAAGAGTGATAAGTAGAGGTCCATCATCAAGTGTTTAGACATCAGTTTAGAGGTGGATGTGTTCATAGATGTTTTTGTGGTAACTCAAAATCTAAGGTGGTTGTAGCCTCCTTGCATTGTAAAACTTGATAAAAGGTTTGGTTATTATTGCATCACATCTAGACAGGTGTGGTAGCACCTTATGGGATTGGAGTCTCACTAAATAGGGATCGTAGTTCCTTGATAACTTGTAGATGGTCTAAATTAGATCTTATTATTATAGGATAGTAGTCTAATTGTAGGTTCTAGTGGGTTTTATTCCTCAAGAGGGTTTCCCACATATGTCTTGTGTTATGTGATTGATTTTGCATTATCTCTCTTATTCATTACTATAAATGATATATATATATGTATATATATATATGCATATATATATATATATGTATGTATATGTATATATATATATACATATATGTATATATATGTGTATATATATACATATATGTATATATGTATATATATATATGTATATATATATATGTATATATATACATATATATATATATATGTATATATAGATGTATATATATATATACATACATATATGTATATATATATATATACATACATATATGTATATATATATATACATATATACATACATACATACATACATATATATATATATACATATATACATATATATATATATACATATATATATATATATACACACACACACACACACACACACACACATATATATATATATATATATATATAAATATATATGTTTCATGAATGTTTGTGGTATCTGATTATGTATTTTTAAAGATCAAAATTGAAGTTGGATTATTTGGGCTCACTGATTCACCCCTATCTTAGTGATTGTACCTCTAACATAATATTCTCCTCATCTCTTCTTATATTATTCTCTAGGCCTCATCTACTATAAGGAAAACTACTCTCCACTGATTGGCCTTCCATGCCCATGGTTTTGAATAGTTTAGGTGTTAAAAATAGTTTAACTAATTATAAAAACACTTATCATATGTCATTCATGACTTTTTATAGTGCATGATATATGATTTATTTTATTCTAATTCTCATGTGTACCTTCTTGTCATGTGAATACTAACTCATCTATTTGTCATAGAGAGATAATATCTAAGTTTTCAATGAGATTAATTCCACTAATATAGACTAAAATTAGTTTTATCCATTACCTTTTTTCTTCCTAACATTCTTTCTTCTCTTTCTTTATTCTACATATATTTGCTATTCTTTGACTTAATTTTATATTTTTCCATTTGTTTCTTCATCTCTTAATTCACCATTTTATCCCAAATATCTTAATCTATCTTCTTACTATGTAATTAACTTACCCTTAAATTTATACTTAACTTTTTTTTCCCCTACATCTTATTTAATCTCCCACAAACATTTAGAATAAATACTTTGATTAGTCACATATCTTAAGGATCCCCCTTATTGTTTCATACCACCCCTTAGGTTTTTGTCCCCTAAAGGATCTATTTACCTTATCTTACCATATCTTTATCCATAAATATATTATGTAAGAGGAGTGTTACTTTATTTAGGAAACATTGTCTAGCACCTTCAACAAAATCAAATTTATTTGTGTCAAAGATTATCCAACCCCATATAGCTCAAACTATAATAAATTAGTCAAGGGTAATCTATAAATAATTATAAATATCCAAAGTTAAAGGTGTATAGTGGTGTTGGAGTGCCTTTATATTTTTTTAGTCCATTTTATAGGTTTATTAATGTGTATTCTATAACCTTTTTTATGTTTTACTTTCCATAGTGCCCACAACCACATATTTTAAGTGAATGTAACCCAAAACGATTCTTCATAAATTTAAAATAAAGATACCTTTATTTTAGGGAAGGATTTTCCCATTATTATGGTTTATAGTGGAATATTTTTTAGTTTTTCTTCCCACCACTCATCTATTTTTATAAATTCTTTCTTTTATAAATCCAATGGATAATTTGTGATTGACTTTAGTTAATTAAATTATGTATGACACCACCAAATATTGACATAAAATTTGAATATGTTAGTTATAAATGGTTTATGTTATTTAAGTTAAATTAAGACTAATGTGATGTAGAGGTTAGCATTAATTATATATTTATCTTATGCATTGTATAAAAATAAATAGGTGTGCTTATTCATAGTAATTAGTACATAATACATAGTAAATCCCATTATAACTTATCTTTATTTATATTGATATAATAACCTCCAAATAAACTATTTTTATATTTCTTAATTGTTATACTAGCATAATCTATTAAAAACTTTTATCTATAACATATATTACTCTTCACTATTACATGTTAACTCTTCTCTATGTTATATCTACTCTATTATAATGTTTTGGTATAAATACCACCTAGATACCTTAAAATTAAATGGTCATGTTTGTGTGAGACATGAATATTATTAATTTAAGTTGTATTATATTATCTCAAGGCTTAATTCCTTACCACATGTATAATTAAGTATGATCCTCTATTTTTTCAATCTAGAGATGCTTTCTACTATTACGATAAAGATTATGAGGTTATAGTAATTATGGTTTGGTAATTTGAATGATGAAGAACATAAAAACAAGACCAATCTTGATAAAGGACACCAAATGGATGAACTATAGTAACTTTATCATAGGCCCATATATGAAATAAAGTAGTAATCCCAAGAATGATTACATATACCTCCAAGGTGACTTTGTATGAGTCTTGATATAAATGAGCCAACATATGACACCCTTGGTCATATCTTGTGTGACTCACCTAAATGGTTCAAAATAAATGATATATAAAATAAGAGATAGACATAAATCCACCATCTACTACTACCAATAATGCTATTACATGCAATTTAAATTTATACAATCATGAAATATAAGCTCATATAATCTAATCTAAAAACATAACAGAACCTCAATCATTACCTTCATGTATGCTTATCATAAATATATTTTCCCATTGCATATACCCTAAACACATCATATGAATTAATATGAGCCTCTCTATATCAATAATAAGCCACAATATGCATAACACATCCTCCAAAGTGATGGTCATCTCACCTATTAACCACCATAAAGTATAGGTGTTAGGATTCCACCATTTTTCTAATGTATTCATCTAATACATAATATATATATATATATATATATATATATATATGTATATATATATATATATGTATATATATATATATGTATATATATATATATGTATATATGTATGTATGTATATATATATATATGTATATATGTATGTATGTATGTATGTATATATATATATACATACATACATACATACATATATACATATATATATATATACATACATATATATATATATGTATATATATATATATATATATATATATATGTATGTATTATATATATATGTATATATATATATATATGTATGTATGTATATATATATATGTATGTATATATATATATATATATATATGTATGTATATATATATGTATATATATATATATATATATATTCCTAATTTTAAAACATATGCTATACTATCCTCCTCTAATATCTACCAATTTTCATCATATAACCCCAACTCTAAAAAATTACTCATATGTCTCCCATATCAAAGTTCATAGGAATGTTATGCACATTGCAAGAACCAAAAACACAAAGTCCAATTAACTTATGATATAATAAAATACATTATATAGATATGAATTATGAGTAAAATCAAACAAAATATAAAATACAACATAAACCAATGTAGGACAATAATGTCACATTAGGGACAAGAATGTCACAATTTGGATGAACTTATCCCAGTACAATAAAACCATTGGATTCCACTTTTTCCAATCCCAAAATTAAAAAAATGGTAAATAATTTAAAAACCTAATATATTGCTTAAAGTTATTAATAGATAAGATTAATTAATGAGTAATTGTAAAATTTTGATATGTATTATCTCACTAGTAGTCTTTATCTTTATAGCAATCTACAAGCACCCAAATCACACTAGTAACATAGGTTATCAACTAGGCATTTTGTAAACTCAGAGCTCAGATATCACAATGCAATGATGAAAATAAAAATTAAAAAATAAATTTTCATCATATTATCTATTTTGAGTTGAATTTTTTACAATATCAATTAATAATCTAGTGTGTGCTTAATTTAATTAACAACTCAAAACTTCTACAAGTGGTATATTGAATTATATTCATAAAAACATGTTCCAAAATTTGAATTAGGAAACATATGACACCTTATTTCACACCATAATTCTATTCAATTATTGAATACCAAATTTACAAACTAGTCAATTTCATACTTGATGACATAAGTTCCATTGCCTTTAGAAATCACACTTCACAATCAAATATGACTATTTACTATTTTACCATTTACACTTTGTTGTGATTAATATGACAATAAATTTAAAAATTATAGATGTATTATTCTAACCATGTTAGATGATATCAGTTATTTAAATTATTATATCTTCTAATACAATCGATTCACTACTCTCATCCCTCATCCTAAAATGGGGCACACATAAGGAAAAAATATAAAAATTTACTAAATTTTAATATCCGACTAGCTATTATGTCATAATATGACCTCATAAGTTCATATATTGGTATAGTGTTTGGGGTATATGATATACATGTACATTCAAATTAAAAATCATATATTACAAATTCTAAAATACCATGTATTACAATCTCAAATAATACAAATAGTTTAAAAAATTCAATCATTAGCACAAATCATGGGGGGAATATGACATTCATATGCACTCACATTAGAATAAATGAGTAAAAAATTTTACATTTTTCATGTGCATGATACAAATTCATGCACATGTTAAAGACATAATTTACAAATCTACATATATATACACTTAAAAATTTCACATTTATCAATGGGGTCATGATACATATTCATACACACTATATTATTCTCAAATACAATGATCATACTATAATTTTTTGGCATATGATATATACTATTTTCAAATTCAAAGAGCATACTATAGTCTTGCAGCATATAAAATATATTATTTTCTATCTAAAAACATTGTAATGACATGGATGACATCCATTCTATTTTTACTCTACATTTAAGAACAAATTGACAATTAAACCATAAACCATATGTAGTGGTTGACTTAGTTAAAGTTTGTAGTACATGAATTAGACATTTTGTGTACTCCATAACTATATCCTATGAATCCATTATGGATTCCAACCTATTCTACATCTTTGAGTTAAAAATACTAAATTGATTTAAATTGAGGTCTCTATGTCCCTCAAAGGGTATTATTTATTTGATACAAGTACAATTCAAATTGGGGATTGATCACCCCTAATTCTATAGTTTTAAATAAAAGAGTAATTTTCTCCAAATAACACAACTACTATAGTCAACACATTAAGATTTTTTCATCCCTCAACTATTTTATTAATCTCATAGACCACTTGAAATCTTAATTATTTCCCTAGCTAGGAAAATAATAGATGTTACAAGTCCCTTATTTTTCTCCATGGCTTCTTAATTCTCACTGACACTCATACATGTATAGTTGTTCCTTTAATAATGTTTGCAATAAATCATTTATGGTTGTATATTTTGATTTACTTGAATGATATTTGCATCTAATTAAATAAATCTAATTCTACATGAATACTTTGGATCATCATGGCACATATAAATCTACACAACAAATATTAACATGAAGTTTCAAATTCTTTGTTTACCTTTCATCCAATATTTTTAGTTTCTCTAAAATGCTAGATTAAGGTGGGGGAGGGAGGGGTTGGATTGGGGATGAGGGAGAAAGAGGATATGGGGGAAATTTTAGACACAAAAATTTGGAAAAAAACTTGTTTTATAATGTCTTTTCAATCACTTTCCTTATATAGGTCTTAGCTAATAATTAAACATTTAATGGTGCATTTTTAATATATTTTATCCTTTTTAAATTATTAATTTTTATGAATTTATAATCTCATTTTCATTAATTATTTTATATTAATTTATATCCCCATTTTAATTTATTATTTAATATAAATTTATAACCCCATTTTATATACACATTGTATACATCCAATTCCTAACACCATTGTGTTAAAATTGTCAATCTTACTCAAAATTTATGAAAATGCACAAATTGGGCCAAAATCACTTAAACATGTTAAATGGATCAATATTTTTGTATAAAAGTGATGATTTAGTCTAATGTATCCCTAAATAGAGAAATAAATTTTATATGATTACTAACTTTTCTCAAATCATTTTGAGTCAAAATGGCAAAACACATTTGGGTGCTCTGGATTGATCTTTCAACCAAATTCTGAAGAATAATGCATATGCATGTGTTATTTTGTGTTGAAAAAATTCTAAATGGGATATTATTATATAAACAACTAACATCATCATCTAATTCCACTCTAATCAAATTATGACCTAGTAATATGACATTCTGATCAGTTTGTTTTATTGCACACCAATTTCCAAAGACTTGCACTAAAATTTAATTAATCTTACTTATGAAAATCAAATAAAATTATGATATTAAGTAAGAATTACATGGAATATATTGAATATTTATTTATTTTAAATTTAATCCTATTATCTGCATCACCTAATGACATAATCTATGGGGTGGCATCCATAAACCATAAACGCAACAAATATCAGGTTTATGGTTTCCCATGCCTTTTTAATGCCCCTTCCAAATATTTATGAGGGAATTTATGATTTTAGCCTCAAAAATTGAATGTATTCTTGGTATTACATCTTTATCTCAAGACCGATGGTCATAGTTAATTTTGATCAATTACAAAAATATATAAATAGGAGGCCTTTCACTCACATTTTATAGCTTCATTTGTGTAAAATTATAATGCAAGATTATCTCTATAATCCACTTGTGAGTAGTGAGATAATGCTTTATTTATAATAAGATAGCTTCAATATAGTCATATCATTAATTTTAATATCATGAGCCTAGTTTAGTTAGTGTTCTTTAGATGATGGAGGAGCTTTGTATTCATCATTGTTGAAGACTTGAGCATCAAATAAAGGGGGAAATCACATTTTGAGCTACATTGGTTTGATGGGATGCTATTGGGAAGGTAATATGTATTTGAATTCCTTAATTTACTCTTAATTATCATTTTCACACCTTATTTGAATGGGTTGGCTTAGCTTGTTAGTTCTTTATGCATTTTTATTGGTTTTCTTGACTAATACTTGATCTAACCATTTACACACTTCATTATTTATCTTCAAGAAAATCCAAGCTAACACTGAAGGAGGTTCATGAAGGAATGTGTAGGAGCCACACTAGTACTGTAGTCCTAGATAAAAAGATCCTTAGAATAGGCTATTATTGGCTAAAAATGGAGACAAATGCTTGTAATTATGTGAGGAATTATGTTCCTTGTTAATAGCATGGAAATTTGATACATGCACCTTCATTACAACTATATCCAACCACAACACCATGATCATTTTATAATTTGGGCCTTGATCTCATCGATAATATAAACCTTACATCTTTAGATGGCCATAAACACATTTTAACTATTACCGAGTACTTTACTAAGTGGATCAAGGCCATTCCTCTCACTTATGTCATCGAGAAGCAAATAGATAAATTCATTCATTACCATATCATCTATCAATATGGCCTCTTAGCATGCATTATATCTAATAATGATGGATACTTTGTAAATAAATATGTAAAATAACTTTGTGTAAAATTCAAAATCAAACACAAGAAATCCACACCATATAACATGTAAGGAAATGGATAAGTTGAGGCATAAAAAAAAACCATTGTATCCATTTTAAATAATATAATCAATGATGTTATCCATAATTCGTACTTATGAATATTTCCTACCCTTTAGGCCAATCAAACTAGTCATCAAACCCCTATATGAGCCACTCCATACTCCTTTGTTTATGGCATAGAAGCTATTATCTTGATTGAAATTGAGTCTCAAGGTTATAAAAACTAGAATTTATTGATGGTAAGCATTTGACTACTCTAGAAAACTTTCAAGCCTATCAAAATAAATTGTGGAGAAACTAAAACAAGCACATTTTCCCTCAAGAGTTTGAGATTGTTGATTTGGTCTTAAAATAAAACCAAAAGAATACAAACACTGAATGAAAGAAAAAAAGGAAAGTTCTAACCTAATTGGTTGGGACCATATGTTATCATGGAAAACTATGAATTAAGGGCATATTGACTAGATACTCTAAATGGTGAAGAACTTCTAGAGCCCATGAACATTGTGCATGTAAAGAGGTTCTATGCTTGAAAAATTTAAACCATTGGCTACAAGGCCCATTATTTGGGGAAAACTTATGCTAAAGTATTTTATCCTACCATTATATCCTAGACCATTATTTTGAGAACCATACTTTTTTGATGACTCTAGACATTGAAATCTTTGGTCCGTTGGCACTTAAACACCTTTTATCCTACACTGGACCATCCTCTTTTGGACCATATTCATTTTAGACTATTCTCTTTGAGAACCACATTCTTTTCATGTTTTGCATTGTTGTAACTTGGACACTTTTATCCATTGAAAAATTATGACCTAATTATGGCTCAGGTACTATGGACACATTCAAAGATAGTTTTATGACATATTTTAACTAGGATATTATGTTGCAGCTTATTCTTTAAACTAGTAAACATAGACACCTTTTTTAGCTTAGGATCTTTTCCTTTTAGATGGTTCTTCAAAATTATCTCATGATTCATACTATTCTATTGTATTTTTTAGTTATTTGGTAGGCATTGATTCCTTATCATATTTCTTCACTCTCACTAATTTTTGAGCATGTGCCATTGCATCCAACTTTGATTTTATTGGAATTTCTACCCTTGGATGAGCATCTCCTTGATCAGTTGTTTCCCCTAGACATTTTATACCTATTTTTATCCCAAATAAAAACATTAGAAAATGATCCACAAAAGAACAAAAACATTGTCTTACATTTTTGTACATTTTGATCTCCACGTGCTTTTCATTTTTCAAGACCATTCTCACTTGTCCTACTGGTTTGCCATTTTGAAAGGCCATTCCCATCTTCCCATTTCTTATACAGCATTAATCATGTTTTATATTCATCACCTCTTCTTCTATCCCATTTCCTAGGAGAACTACATTTGGCCTAAAGTTCATGTTGGACCTTGCATCCATGGAATTATGTAGGCAACATCCTTTTGTCTTATGCATCTAGATTCAACTTAGTCACCCCCTTCCTTTCCTTCCTTTTCTCCCATTTTTATTTTGTGTGGTTTCCTTACCACTTGGAGGCAACTTTGTGTCCTTGTTATTTTTATGTTGTTATAGAAAGTAACACCTCTACTACACATACATGAATAATTATTTTCAAACTATGATAACACTTGTTTATTTGTGTTTATTTTATTTTTATTGGTGTCTTGTTTCCATTTCTTGTCTCTTCATTTATTTTCTTTCTATTCCTTTATTTTCTTCTTGTTTCTTCTTGGTATTTTGTTTTGTTGTTTGTTTTTTCTTTTCCAAATCCATCTTGATGGTCCACATGGATCTTTATTATTTATAACTTGATCTCATGTTGTTAAGTTGTTCTTTCTTTTATTTTTCCTATATTATTATTTCTACTCAAATCTTGATTGCCTATATATTGATTTTCAGTTAGGGTCATTTATGTTTTGTTTTTCTCTTTGCCATTATTTTTTATTTAAATTTAAATAGTTATAACTCTGATCTTGGTCATTTTTTACCATTATCTTTAGTTATAAATATTCACATTTGAATCAACTCAACACAATTGAAATACAATGTTGTTATAGGTTACTCATACTTATGATGTATAGTTTCATTTTGATATAGCAAGCACTATGTGCTTTGGATCCAAATCTCAACGTTAATGTAACTTTGATGAACAACTCTCAAGTGCACCAAGTAAACTAGGTATTTATAAACCTTCAAACCCAATTCTATGCAAGACATGCATCTCTTGGAATGCATCATGAGTCTAATCAAACAGTGGTCTATTTTTCTATTCCTCATTCCATTTTCTCTCACTTTTGGGCGAACTGCATTAGATTGAGGTATATCTATACTATGTAGGTAATGCTTGGGAACATAGCTTATCTCAAGACATCTTGGCCACATTTATTCCTCTATTCATCTCTTTCATCACTTTGTGCATCCTCTTATGCTATGTTTTGTGTGGATCTTATAGCTATTACACCATCACATCTATGTTTTCTCCCACTCATAATTAATCTATACATTAGGTTATATCCTTGAGCTATTTCTTGCTAGTTTGCCCAACTAGGTGTAGGTACTAGAAAACCAAACACTACAGTTCTAGATGTCATGCTAACCCTTAGATCACCCCTATACCCCCTTGGGACCATTTCAAAACCTTTTAACCACCAAACATTTTTCATAATCGCTAATTATATAATTTTAAAATATCCCTCTCAACTGTTGATGATTGACCCTTAATAGCTGATGGTTAACCCTAACCACTGATGGTTTTCCATTAACCACCTTAAGGTTTAACTTCAACTAAAACTCCTACTTACTTTTATATTAATATTTGTTTGATCTACCATGTTTCATAATGAATGCATGTTGAGATTAAAATTATACAGCTTGTTAGACACCTTATTGAACTTATTGTTTCACCACTCCCTTCCCTCTATATTAAGAGAGGAAGAGGAGGTGAAATATCATCAATAATCATTAAAAAAACTCCTTGTATAAGAAATTAGAGCTTCTTAGTGTAGTAATTCTTCTAGCTTCTATTGACTAGGATAAGAATCTATAGTGTTGTTGCATCTCATCAATCAATAGCCAAAGTATCATCACTCTATCAAGATTGCTTCAAAAGTTACATCAAGCTTTCATCCACCCTCAACATTATTTAGACCAACAACAACAAATCTAAGTATCTATTTCTTATCAAGACTTAGCAATTAGTTCTTGTATAACATTCCTTATGTCACCATCCCTCTACCTCATAACTAATATCCAATTTTAAATTTACCTTCCATAACCCTCTTACAACCTTCCCAACCAAACTTCTTTTCCTAAACTAAATCTTATAGTAACTATTAATGGTTTCTTAACCATTAATGATTTGACCTTAACTACTGATGGTTTACTAACTACCAATAGTTTCCCAACCACCGGTGGTTTTATCTCAACCGCCGATGGTCTCTATCTATCATTTCTAATAGTAAGCTTATTTGACCTATCAAACCCTAAAAAAATCCCATTTCTTAAGTTTCTATCTTAACACAGTGGATCACTCAACCTTATGAACCACATCTAATTTATTTAGCATTGATATCTAATCACTTAATATTATAATTAGTCAAAAAACACTTATTTATTCTCAATCACTTATTGTATTTGACTTCAATATCTTCTATTATTTATGTAAGATGTTTATCTTTTGTTTTTAAAACTTAATTGTTTAAAAGTGTGTATTAATAGCCTCCAAGGAATATTTTGCTTCTTGGATATATATCATGCTAGGCAATCCATCCTACTATCTAATTAATCAACCATTTTATTTAGTGCTTTCTTATCTATAGGTCATTCATCCCTAGACAAAGAGGAGTATCTGAAACCATTTGGATCAATGTGTACAAAAAAAATTAGGTTCTACTAACCTTACCCTTCTTTCAAGTTTTACAAATTTTTTTCAAATAAATAAGAAAAACTTTACATAAAACATTTTGGCATGCCCGGTAGGGCCCATAAGTCTCTTCTTGGGTTCATAGTTTGCATTTAGGTACTTTTCTTGTTTTATGCAAATACAATGAAATCAAAATTTATTTTAGGCTTAAAATTAACTACATACATTGTTTGTTTGTATTGATTATATCACTTAAATTAAATCAATTTTAGTCTCACTTCTTTCCACACACACAAGACCAAACCACACATTCAATTAAACATCAAAACATTGACATAAGACCCAACTAAGATTTCATCACCTAGTGGTCACCTTTCCTCAGCTATCTTTCTTGGATTTCATCACCAAGGGGAGAACCAACTTAGTATGTCAACTGATTGTAATCTCTATTAACTTGATATATTCTAGCTAAGCACCCAACACCTTTATTGTTGTGGTGTTTAAAGTGAGTGGGTAGGATACAATATCAAGCCACATACCAAGTTATAGTATAGATTTTGAGAGCCTTTATGTACCTAAAACCATCTTTAGATATCTTCTTTTAGTACTTTCTCTACAAGCCCAATTTGGTCTTCATAACTTCTTTAAAATTGAGACATAATTTTAAAGAGAGATAATAAAGTATCCTAAGATTTTAACACACATTAGTGTATGCATTTCTTTCCTTAAGATATTTTTATTGTTATTACTTCTCTTTTGAGTTGTGATATTTTTTGAATCTTCCTCTTTCCATTATTTACATGGTTTTAACTAAGAAATAACTAATAAACTAAGAAAATCATGATCCACCTCCTAATTATCCATCTTCCTCTTCTCCTTCATCCATGAAGTACATCTTAGATGCAGAGAGTTATTCCCATCCTTATGGAAGTCCTAGCATCCCTTGGATGGTTTCCTAAGGTGATATGGATTTTACCACCCTTCTAGATAACAACCCCATAGCCCTCAAACATTACCTTAACATCATATCCCATCATACCCTTACTTCAGTTCTACCTATTGTTTCACCCTATGGTATGCCCTCCTACTTTATGGGAAACACCTCTGTTTACACCATTTCCACCCAACCTTTAGTCACCTAGGCATTATCTTCTATCAATAATCTCACCAATACCACTATCCAAAACCAACCCACCTAACCAACCAATACCAAAACACCTTCTAACTTAATGAATAGCCCTTCTAGTATAGGAGCAACCCAACCTTTGGGCACTAGTACTCTACTTACCAAGGGAATATCCTATATTAGTGTTACAACCCTTCCTATTATTTACAACCCACTTACCTCAACTCCATTATATATCTTTGTGGTTCCTATAATTTATACCCTTCTACCCATTATTACCAATATTACTACCCATCCTTAACCTATCAACTTGACCATACCTCCAACCCAACCTCTGCCACTTCCTTAATAGGTTCTTATTACACCAAACTCCAACTACATTCCTAACTCCTAGGGGTATATAGATCCATCCTCTACCTAGCCTCCTATATCCACCTACCCATTCATAAGATCTTCCCAACCACCCATGTCCACACACCAATATGTGATAACATCCCAACCTTTTATTAGCTATCCTTATGATGCACCTACCCAAATCTAGCATAATCTACCCTATAACTACAGGGGTGCACAACCACAAATAGATCTTGTTAAGATGTTAATGGATAAAATGACCACTTTGAGTTATCTATTTTTGGCATCCATAACCTTTTATCATATGACCAAATTTGTAACAAACCAATTCATCAATTCATCCCCATTCAACCCTATCCACCTTAATGGGAGCTTCTAAAATTTTTAAAATTTCATAGCAAGGAAGAACCTCAACAACATTTGAAATAATTTAGACACTCTTATTATTTGATTACATATGATGATGCTCTCCTTCTTTGCACTTTTCCCTTATCTCTATCTGGTTTAGCACCACATTGGTATAGTGATATTACCAAGCACTCCCTCTTTTCTTTTATCCAACTAGCTCATATTTTCTTAGATCACTTTTCCATAAACATCTCTAAGAAAGTTTCTATCACTAATCTTTACTATATCTATAAATTTGATGATGAGTCCATTGCTAAATTTTATAGCCTATTAGATAAGCTTAATAATTTGACTTTCTTTTTCTTTGCCCCAACCTGAGTTGATAGAGCTCTTTACTTGGGCTTGTTCCAAATGTATTTCCTCCATTTCATAGTTTCAAACTTTCAGGACCTTTAATGAAGCTTTCACCATGGTACAAAAGTAATAAAATATATCTATTGATGAGGGGAAGTTAAAATTGAGAAACAATAACTCCACATTCAAATAAAAAGGAGGATTCCTCCTCCAAACATAATAACCAAACCAACACTAACACCAAATATAAGGGAACCATGAATTTAGTTCTCCTTAAAACTACTCCTCCACCAGTTATTAACCATCCTAACTCATCCAATTCCTCCAATCAAAACACTAGAAACCAAAATTGAAACAACATAAAATAATTTACTCTACTATGGGATTCATATGATTTAATCTTAGAAAAGTTGTTCAAAGAAAATATCATACAACTCTTACCAATTAAATCTTGATAACAATTTGATTTGTCTCATCCTATACCTAGTCGGTATAAGGAGAATGAATTGTGTGACTTCCATCATGTCATTTAGCATGATGTTAGTAGGTGAAATATTTTCAAAAACATTGTCCAAAGTCTTATTGATAAGGGGGAACTTGTTTTTGATAACCCTGATGCACCCGCAAATCAATCACTTGACATCTTTAGACATCCATTCCCCAACCATGCCCCTTCTATGAATAATGAAAACAATAGAGGATAATCCTATCACAACCATGAGGTCCATAATATTAATGTGGTTCTTAGTGAACTTATTTTCAAGGCATTTCCCAAATCACCTTTCCTTCTCCTCCACTTATTGAGGTAGTGGAGTCACCCTCTATTTTTTTGGGAATTGAGATAAAGTAAACAACCATTCCCATTTCTCCACTTATCAAGGTAGTGGAGATAACAACCTCTTCTTTGGAAGACATAATAAAAGAAGCAGTCATTGCCACCATATCCTTCTCTTCCATCATATAACAATCCACTCTTCCTTTGAAAAGCATTCCTAAGGAATAATTCACTCTACCTACCTCTTTTGTAAAAGACTCACCTTCCCAAACCTTAGAACCTTTGATTGAGGAAAAATATGAGGTAACCATGCCTCTCTCTCCACCCTTAGGTTTATCCTTTGAGACCAATACCAAAGGGATCAAACTCATCTATAAATCCTTTCTCTAGACTGGTTCAAAACTTAGTGTACCTCTCACAATCTAATGTAGATTATGTCACATTTTGGCACCATCTCGGGCTTCCTTACCCAACCAAATAAGAACCCTCAACCACACCATTATCAACCCAACCTCTCACTTCCACTACTAAACCACTATAATCTCAACCAAACCATTACACACCTCTAACCCTCAAGCCATAGTTGAACCAATTATACCAACTCCACTTGAAGTAGCCCAAGTAGCTTCCCCTACCCATGCAAGCCCTTCAAAAACCTAGGCATACTACCTACTAAAATCATTTATCACCCTCTTTTAAAGTTGGATTTAGCACCACCTAGCCCACCAAGAAAATCTCAAATCAAGCCAATCAGGAAGGAGATCCACCTAAGATCCCAAAATCTATGACCTTACCACCTATTTATACCTTGCCTTACATTTTGGGACCACACCATTCTTCCATCCTATTGATTCATCCTTTCTTTAAGAAAACATAAATCCCAAACACAACCCAAACTAAGCCTCCTTTTCATGCCCTCTACCTCCAAACCCTCCACTACCAAACATCCTACTTTTAACACCTCTATTTTTAAATCACCCACTACCAAGCCTATTAATTATAAAATTTCTACCTCCAAACCACCAAACACTAGGAATACTCCACTACCCAAAAATACCACTTCTAAGCCTACTACTAAGAAGGTTTCCACCCCAAAATACAAGCCAAAACTCCAACATCCCTTCCACCTCTACCTGAGTCTTACTCAACCATCCTACAAAGATTATTGTAAGCTTCTTGCTTAACTTTTCCTCCCATCAAACCATTTGACCCCCATAATCCTAATCCATCTTGGTTTGATGAAAATATAATTTTTTCATACCATAATAAATTAGGACATGATACATAGAACTATAAATATCTTCAAGTCCTAGTCTATTAGATATATGTTAATGATGACCTATTATCAGAGGAATCACATACCACCACCCCAAACCTACCTACTCCTACACTCTCATCCAAGAGTGAGGAGGAAATAAAGTAGTCCTCTAGCCTAACTCTTCCCTAAATCTATACCATCCATGTGGTTACATGATCACAAGCCTAACAATAAAATAAGGGGAAGGCAAAGGTGTCCATTACATAGACATACCCTTTGCATACCACTCAAACACTCAAAAAAAACCAAAAATCCACACCCAAGATATCCATCTTGGGTACCTCTCAATCCAAACCTTTCAATTTAATCCAAATAGTGGTTCTAAAGAAACTTCACCAAACATTGGTGAAGATGCATTTATATGAACTAGTCAATACCTCACCCCATCACTGCTAGGTAATGATAGAATCTTTACAGTCTATATAGGTCCAACCCAAAGATCCATAACCTATAACAACCTTTGTTGGAGCCCTCCACCTTTTCATCCTTGTTACCTTTAAATATATACAAATACCCTCTATAATCCCCAAGATCTGAATCCTCCTCTCTTCATTACTGCATACATCATCCAAATCCACATAAAGAGGGTTATGATTGCTGGAGGGGATAACATCAACATTATCTCCTCCCATGTATATGACCATCTAAAAATACCAGAGAAGATTATGTCATAAACCACAATATTACTCTATTATTGTAATGACACTATGGCAACAAATCTAGGAATTGTCATCCTCCATATTCATTTAGGACCTCACATGCTTCTTGAGCTTTTCTATATAGTGGAAGATGAGTTACAATACAATGTTCTACTTGGATGCCCTTGGATCCATTCCATGAATTATGTACCCTCCACCCTACATTAGTGCATAAAATTTGAGCATGAAGGTCATGTAGTTACCATACAAGCTAACCCAAGTCCTTTTACATCATGCAACATGACATACCACCTAAATGATGTTATCTTCTTTCCCATCACCAAGTCTTCATCAACCAATGATGATGCCACTTCTTCTACCAACCAAGCCTCAACTATCTCATTCATTACTTCTACCCAAATCCCCAGAGAGGACCCCTTATAGTCCACATTATAAAATCTCTCACTTGGGGAATATCACCTCTTGTCCTTGGATTCCTTCCCTAATCCATAGGAGTACAAGAACCTTGACCAAAACCCTGATTGTGACCCCAATATTAGAACCACTATTTATTTTGGACCTCCCAATCTCAAAACAAACCTTATCTATAGGGTACTTGACAAACCACTTCCCACTTCCTCCACCTCTTTTTTTCCTTGACCATTCACCTCTAATTTATCCTACCTAGATAAGCTATATTTTTCCAAGACATACCTCCATAGGTGTGCTTAGAAGGGATTTTTTCTAGGATGTTATAAGCATGGACCAAATGAGTTTCCTCCATATAGGACTCAAAAGCCTCATGAAATATTTGGTCTCAATTTCACTCTACCCAAAGAACTAATAGACTCACCTATCATTACTATCATTGATGAAGAAATCCCATCCTCACCATCTACTCCACCATTGGCATCTAAAGATTTTGACATCATCCTTCCTAACATTTTTTTTCATTAGCATGATTATCCTTGAACCCTTAACTTATCAAAAGGATTGGGAGACCATAACCATGCCTTTAACTCATCTTAATATGGTCAAAGATGAATCTCCTATCATTAATATTGTTTGGTGTTAGGATGATGATTTTATTGTTACCTATCTTAGTAGGAGAATTGAATTGAAATACCTCATCCATTACCATGTCTACCTTAACCCCAAGAAGTGTATTTCTAGGGTATTTTTAAGAAAACTCCTTAGATTTATCACCTCCCTTAGAGGAATTTAATTCAATCCTAAAAAAATCAAATCAATCCTTGACATGCCTCCTCCTAACCACCTCAAACAACTCCACAATTTTTAGGGGAAACTCCAATGCTTTATCTCTCATCTCTTTGATTGATGTCAACCTTTCCACCACCTTCTAAAAAAATATTTACCTTTTAAGTAGAATAAATACTATCAAAAGGACTTTGATTCACTTAAAGAGTACCTTCTATATCCACCCATCCTCATTCCTCCCAAGGAGGATAAACCTTTTTACCTTTACATTTCCACCAATGACCACTCCTTAAGGGCAATGCTAGCCCATGGGGATGAGAAACATAAATATCAAGCCATCTACTACATAATTTATATACTTATATATTATGAGACTCAGTACACTCATACTGAGAAACTTTGCCTTACTAGTCTTCATCACCTCCAAACTTTTCCATTACCTCCTCAACCACAAGACCTATGTCATAACAAATATTGACCCACTCAAGTATATGCACTCTAATCCATACCAAAACCAATGTATGGCTAAGTGTCTCATGCTCTTAACTAAGTTTGACCTCAATTTCCTCTAGAAGAAGTTAATGAAAGGGTAAGTCATCACCAACCAATTGGTTGAATCACCCTTAATATATCACCAACCATCCTTTTTGGGGTTTCATTTTGAGTCCGTCACCACCCTTTCTCAAGAATCCATCACCTATCAAATGACCATGTTTTTTTATGAATCAAAATTTCAACATGGTGGGGGAGCTAGTATCATCCTTATTCCCCTTCATATTTAACCTCTTCCTTTTTCTTTCAAACTTAACTTTGATTATAATAATAATATGTTGAGTACAAAGCCCTAGTCCAAACTACTTTGGCCTCAAGAGTCAAAATAATCAACATCTTTGGTGACTCCCAACTTATGTTCATTAAAATCAATAGCTCTTACCAATATAAGAATGATGTTTTGCAACAATAAATAAAACTAGATAATGTGTTCTTAGCATAATATGAGCATTACCTTATCTAAGCCACTCCATGATCTATGAACAAGTTTATCGATATGATGGCTTCTCTCACTTCTTAGATCCTATCTGCAGCTACTAAATCTAAGCTATTTGTCATTATCCATCATCTTACCCAACATTATTATATAAAATTAAACTCTCCAAACATCTTTAATGTATAGGAGAGCCAACATAACCTTTGGTATAAGTAGATATTTGACTATCTCCACCTTGCCATCATCCCTTCAAATATTTCTCATAATGGTCGAAGAGAGTTCATTTAGGGTACCTCTCATTACACCATATTGGGGGGAATATTTTACAAGAATGGATTTTATGGCATTATTTTCCACTACCTACATAGTCATAAGGTCTCTCATGTTATTATGGAAATACATGATGGGGTTTATAGGGGACATTTTAGTAGCCTAGCCATTGCTAAACATATCTTTTACCTTGGATATTATTAGCCCACCCTCAACTAGGATTGTTTTGATTATTTGAAGAAGTGTTTTAAATGTCAATAACATTCTAATTTACATCATGAACCAAGCCAAGTCTCTAATTAGCCAAATATTTTTAGCCCTTATCGTAATGGGGTCTTAATATTATTGGTGAAATTAACCCCCATTCTTCACAACAACATGATTCCATCATCACTGAAACATAATATTTCACCTAGTGGGTAGAGGATACTCCTGTCCTCTCAACCAAAGCCAAAAATATTGTTGATTTCATCAACCATCATTTTAGTGTTTAGCATAAATCACTCACTGATAATGGTAAATATTTTAAGAACCAAGTCCAAAGTCTTTGTGATACATTTGGTATCAAGTTAAGTTTCTCATCACCTTATCATCCACAAGTTAATGGATAAGATGAAGCTTCTAAAAAAAATATTAACAACATGCTAGCTAAAATTTTTGATATATCTAGTTGGGATTGGCATTTACACATCCCATTCACCTTATGGGCATATCCTAGTAGCATTCAAACCGCTAAAAGTGATACCCCTTTCTTTCTTGTGTTTAGAGTAGAGGTTGTCTTGCCTCTCAAAGTCTAAATTCATTCTCTTTGAATATCCTTGCAAGATCTAATTTCTAGGGGTTATTATCATCAAGAACATTTATCCCAACTTGAGCTACTTAATGAATGTCATTTAGTTATGCTTACCCATCTTCATGTCTATCAAGAACGAATCAAGTGTGCTTATAACAAACACCTCAAATTGAGAGAATTCAATATCAAAGATCTCATCTTAAAGTAAAATCAACATGTAACTAATATGGATAAAATCAAGTAGGGTAAGTTTGCTTTTAAGTGGCTTAGGCCTTATATCATAATTCATAAGTATGGATCAGGAGCTTACTAGTTATCCTATCTTGATGGGAAACTAGAACATGATCCCATCAATGCTTCACATCTACATCCTTTCTTTTTTTAAACAAGTTCAACCTTACCTTTTGTCTAACTTAAGCCCATCCCTTATGTTCACCAACATTCATCTCCTTATTCTAAGGACAACTGATTAAAGCTAGAATCATGTGATTAAACTACCACAATTAAAGCCTTAATCCTAAATATGGGTACCATAGCTCTACCCATGGCATGATTCTCATGGTGCTTTCTATCCATTTATAGGAAAGATTACTATGGTCATTATTTCTTAAACCTCTTTTACCCATCATCAACCTTTTTGTGCTTTAGTTCTACCTTCATAAAGTTAAAACTTTAAGCCTATATAAGTAAATCCATGTCAATAGAAAAAACCAAAACATTTCAATAAATCACAACACAAGAAACTAATAATATATTCTATGGGTTATTCTAAGCATTCATAGACTACTCCCATGAAGGATAGTTGACAAAACCAATCAAAATTACTTGGTGTAAGGTAGACCACTCCATTGAAGGATAGTTATCAAAAGCCTTAAATAAATCTCACAAAATTAGATCACTCCCTTGAAGGATGGTTGAGTAAAGAATTTGTCAAATCAAATCAATTTTTAGGAAGATTCTAGCATTGATTAGCATCCCAATCAAATGACCCATTATCAAAATAAAAAAGTAACAATAATTTTATAAATCATAATCAGATTTCATAGGTAGACTTCCCATATCGATCAATTTACACCTCATATGACATGGACTTGTTTATAGTGGATCCTTTTTCACTTATATAAGAAGCATGCTCATCTCACAATAAGGTTCCATTTTCATCTATCTCCCCTTTATACCCTCTATAAACAAGGGATTCTTGGGCTCATTTGACATTATGTGATCAATAAACTATTTAACTAACTATAGAATGATAATGTGAAGCATTCGAAGGACTTATGTTCATAAGCTAATTTGACTTCAAATTTTTTAGTCCTTTCCAAAGAATAAGCATCATACCTTCTTTCTATTCTCTCATACTAACTTTTTGATGCAATTCATTACAAATATTTAACTACCAATTATGTGTTTTATTTAGTGGTTGCCTTCTTACCTTCTTAAGTGTTCTTAATCATAATAACATTTTTAATGAATTAACCATATCATACATCAAACATCATCTAAATAACCCATCACATCAACTAATCATAAACTATTGATCATATCTACAACTATTTAATCATACATGAAAAATGAATGAGTCACCCCCATATGTTACCCACCACATGTCTAATCTAGATAAGGAATCATGGACTCATTAATTTAAAACATGTGAATGATCAACAATTCCCATAAGCATAATCACATCAACATCATAACATCATGAACATAACAACATCCATCAAATATCAAACATCAACATGAACTAAATAGCCACGTCATCACATGCCTATCAAAGTAAGGAAACATAGACTCATTAACCTAAAAACATCCCCATTTATAATGATTCATACATCCATCAACATCATAACATCATTATATAATAACATATACATAACCAATCACATCAACTAATCATAAGCCATATATCATCATCATCACATCATATATGAACAAGTCATCCATATATGTCATCCATCACATGCCTAGCTAGGTGAGTAAACATAAACAATATCATGCTAATCATAAGTAGCATCATGATCATAAAAATAAAAACATCCATAACCATAGACAAAATACATAACCCATCACATCAACTAATCATAAACCATTTATCATTTCCTTAAATTATCCACCATAAATAAATGATTCATCACACATGCCTATAGAGATATTAGAGAACATAGATTCATTCATACCAAAATGATAAATCATAGGCAAACATCATAACATCATGAACATAAATTCAATAATCACATACATTAGCCATATCCATAATCATAACCACATCATCAGCTCATAATAAAAATCATCACATATCTCAAAAACATGTACATCTCACTACATTTACTCATACGCTGGTATCAAAATCTTATAATACATCCAACATAAGGTCTCATACAAGTATAAGACCCTAGACCACCACTACCTACAGGAGCCTACCCACCTCTTGAACCTATTTGTCCACCTATAGAGGCATCCCACTAACTTGGTGTCACACTATTATCCCCTTTAATGATCCCTACTATATACTCACCCATATGCGCTCATCTGGAATATGTGTAAACACCAAGGCTTCATAATATCTTATCTCCTAAACTATCCATACATATCTCACCATAGAGATAGTCCTTGATAGTCTTATAGGTGTTAGTACTTGCCCTCCTACCTATATAAGATAATATCTCTCCTATATAAACATGAATAGCTAAGCTCTATCCTGATCCCTCTCCCCAGTAAGTGTGGCCACTTATTCCTATGCCACATCCCTATACTAGGTCACCGATGTTAAAGTTGCCTATGTTGTGGCTAGTTCCCTTGATGCTTAGTATATCTTTATAATCAACATCTATATATCAAGGGCATCCACTTCCATCTAATCCCCACCCCTACCTCTATGTCCACATCCATATCTTATTGGCCATCATCTCCTCAAAACACTACCACATCATAGTGTGCCTAGAACCACACAAGTTACTCATGTGTGACCCTTCCATCATTAATCTCTATTATTGTTGGTAGCTCCTCTTGATCAAAATCAAACTCCTCCAATTGCGGCTCAGGTAGTGGAAACTCTATGTCCTCCCTCTAGTATCATGGGAAAGCATTGAGGATATATTGTAATATCCCAAACTACCTCCTCACCCTATCAAAAGGGATAAACTCAACATTCAAATCTCATCTAGCCTCAATCCACCTATATCTTTGAAATGATAGGGTCTATGTCAAAATATCTGCCCATGATAGAAATCTAACATATAATATGTAGATGATATCACCTCTAGCTAGTGAGCCCAACCATCTCAGTGTCACTCCAAGTCCCATAACCCTCTCCATAGTTTAGTTAGTGTATGATCATGCCTCCATCACATAAAATTAACTATGTAATCCATCTAAACAAATCCATACCATGGTAACCCACCTAGTTTAAGGACCCTAATGTGCTTATATACCTAGTAGTATAACATGAACTTGATGTCGATGCCATACCTCTTTTGTGATCTATAACAATAGGCCTCTTGGTATATCTATACTAGTAGTACATGTACCTAATCATACACTATCCAATTCATCATCATGCCTATAATTACTCCTAGCAACACCAAAGGAAAACTACCACTACTTGAGTCTGACAGTGCATAACAAGTCACAATGATCATCATCATCATTATTATGACCCATCTCTCTCCCCTATTCTTGTGATATAAGGGTGAATAATGGAGGCCTCACACATGCCACCTTACATGCACTGATTCCTCTTTATATAGCACATCCATGAACTCATCTCACTCCTCACCACCTATATGCTCTATTAGCTCACCTCATATAGGTAGTCTCATGATCCAATGGATGTCCTCTAACAAGAGCATCATCTCTTTGATCGATAGTAAAAATGTGTTAGTGGCTAGGTCCCATCCCTTATTTAGGGTCACCAACATAGCCACATCTCTAGGCATATGTTGATAATATTGGATACCTCCCAAGCCCACTATTATCAATTAATCCCACTCCTAGTCTATCATCACTTGATAGACCTCATCCGATAGCTATGATACTTAATCTTACACCTATAAATACTCTTTCATCTACAAGGTTAGATTCATTCCTTATTATACTTTACCTATCAGATATAGTACCCTAAACCTACCCTTACCCTTCACCTCATCTACATATACCCTTACCCTTCACCTCATCTACATACCACCTTACCTAATTTACCCTTCACCCATTATTACCCTTCACCCATCCTACCCTTCACCAACTCTTGGCTTGAGGTTTATTTTTACTATGTAGGTAATGCTTGGATTCATGGCATATCTCGAGATAGTTTAGCCACCTTTATTCCTCTATTCATCTATTTCATCCCTTTGTGCATCCTTGTATGCCAGTTTTATTATGTATTTTTCAACCATTACACCATTACATCTATGTTTTCTCCCACTCATATTTAATCTATGGATTAGGTTATATCTTTGAGCTATTGCTTTCCAATTTTCCCAACTAGGTGTAGACACTAAAAAACCACACACTATAGTTCCAGATGTTGTAATGACCCTTAGATCACCCCTAGACCCCCTTGGCACCATTTCACAACCTTACAACTACGAAACATAATTCATAATGGCTAATTATTCCATTTTAACTTTACCCTTTGAACCACTAATGGTCAACCTTTAACCACTAATGGTTAACTCTAACCATTAATGGTTTGGCCTTAACCACCTCAAGGGTTAACTTCAACTAAAATTCCATCTTGATTTCTTATTAATAATTGTTTGATCCACCATTTTTCATAATCAATGCATGTTGAGATTAAAATTAGACACCTTGTTGAACTTATTATTTCACCACTCCATTCTCTCTATATTAAGAGAGGAAGAGGAGGTGAAAGATCATAAATAATCATTAATAGAAATATTTGTGTAGAAATTATTGTGCAAGAGATCATAGCTTCTTGGTGTAAGAATTCTTCTAGCTTATAATAATTAAGACAGAGATCAAAAGTGTTGTTGTAACTCATTAATAAATATCCAAAGTATTATCACTCTGATGAGATTACTTTAGAATATACAATAGGCTTTCATCCAACCTCAACATTCTTTAGACTAGTAATAACAAAGCTAAGTATCTATCCCTTATTAGGATTCACAATTAGTTCTTGTATATCATTCCTTATGTCTCTTTCCCTCTTCCTTATAATCAATATCCAATCCAAATTTACCTTATATAACCCTCTAACCTTCCCAACAAAACTTATTTTCCTAAACCATATCCTATAATAACCACTGATGGTTTGACCTTAACTACCAACAATTTACTAACCACTAATGATTTCCCAACCATTGATGGTTTTATCCCAACCTACAATAGTCTTTGTCTATAATTTTTAATAGCAAGCTTATTTCACCTATTAGACTCTAACCAAATCCAATTTCCTAAGTTTCTATCTTACCATAGAGGATCACTCAACTTTATAAACCATGTTTGATTTATTTAGCATTGATATCTAACCATGTCTTCTGTTATTTATGCAAGTTATTTATATTTCAGTTTCAAAAATTAATTATTTAAAAGTGTGGATTGAAAACCTTCAAAGAATCTTGTGATTCTTGGATCTAGCTCATGTTAAGAAATCCAACCTACTATTCAATTAATCAACCATTTTATTTAGTGTTTTCTTATCTATAGGTCATTCTTCCCTAGACAAAGAGGAGTATCTACAACTGTATAGATCAATACATGCACAATAAATAAGTTTCTACCAACTTCACCCTTATTTCAAGTTTTATAACTTTATTTTCAAATAAATAAGCAAAAATTTATGTGAAACACTAGGGCACAACATTTGAACCATTTAAAAATTTAAATCAGCCCTATTGGGGAACAACATTCATTATTAGTGATCAAAATTTTCCTTATTCAGGTAAAACATTTCTTTATCAATATATCAAATTTGCTCTAATGGGGAACATTAATATTTCCTCTCTTTAGAGACATGATTATCCTTTTCTTCTAATTCTAATTTATGTGGAATTTTCACCTCATTTTGGTAATATTTTAGTGTGTAACTTATCTCAGGATCGATCATTTTGTAAGCACACAACTTGTACCCTAGATGTGGGTGTGTTCAAAGTGTGTTGATTATATTTTTGGATTGTATCCTTCCCATTCCCCATGTTCTTGAGGTCCATTATATTCTAATTATATTATGATCACTGATGGAATCAATTCACACAAGCATTATCTCATTTGTATTTAATTTGTTCAACAAGTTAATCTCACTCTTTCTCTCTTTTTGAGGGTCCATCCTTCTCTTTCATCCTAGTATGCCCTCTTGATGGGGTATCATGGGTCATTTTCTTACAATTTATTATTGACAAAAATTTTATTTGAAAATATGTTATTTCACCTTAATGTCTCACCATGCCTTCTCAAATAGGGGGAAAATTTAGACATCCGATTCCTAACACCATTATGTTGAAATTGTCAATCTTACTAAAAATTTGTGAAAATGTACAAATTTGGCCAAAATAACTTAAACACACTAAATTCTTTTATATTTTCCATATACAAGTGATGATTTAGGCTAATGTATCTCTATATGAGTCAATTAATTTTATGTGATTACTAAATTTTATCAAATCATTTTGAGTCAAAATGGAAAAATGCACTTGGGTGCTCTAGATTGCTTTTTTCTATCAAATTATAAATCACAAGGCATGTGCATGTGTTATTTTGTGTCAACAACATCCTACATAGTATATTGATCTATACATAACTAACATCATCCTCTAATTCCACTTTAGTCAAATTATGACCCAATTTTATGACATTATGATCAGTTTGATTAATTGTGCACCAATTTCCAAATAATTACATTAAAATTGATTAATCTTACTTAGGAAAATTAAATCAAATTATGAGTTTAAGTAATAATTCCATGGTAGTTATTGAATATTTATTTATTAAAAATTGATTCATATTATCTACATCACCTAATGACATCATCTATGGGTGGCATCCATAAGCCATAAATGCAAAAAAAATCATGTTTATGGCCTTTCATGACTCTTTAACGCCCTTTTCTTCCAAATATTTATGAGAGCATTTATGATTTGAGCCTCTAAAATTGAATGTATTATTAGAAACACATATTGATCTCAATATGGATGGTCACAATTCATTCTGATCAATTATAAAAATCTATAAATAGGAGGCCTTTCACTCACATTTTTAAGCTCCATTTGTGTAAAATTATAATGTAAGATTCCTTTTGAATGCCACTTGTGAGTAGTGTGATAATTCTTTATTTTCAATAGGATAAATTCAATATAGGCATAACATTGATTTTCATATCATGAGCCTAGTTTAGTTAGTGTTCTTGAGATGATGGAGGAACTTTAAATTCATAATTTCTAAAGACTTGAGCACCAAATTAAGGGGAATATCATGTTTTGAGTTGCATTTATGTGATGGGATGCTCTTGGGAAGGCAATATGTATGCACTTTCCTTCATTTATTATTAATTATAATTTGCACACCTTGTTTTAATAGGTTGGATTACTTTGTTAGTTATTTATGCATTTTTTAGTTTTCTTGAGTAATGCTTGATCTAACCATCTTTGTAATCCATCTCTACACACATGACTTAAAAAATATCTAAAACTAGATATCTCTAAACCCATTTTATAACCCTTGATTTTGAGTCCCCTTTAAGTTATTTTGGGTCCCTTATGTGTAACTATAAGTTTTCAATTCAAATTATAATAAATACCTATATATACAAAGTTGTACCTATTACTATATCTCTATTATATACCTATTAATATATCTATATTATATGTATTTTGAAATTTGTATGCTTCTTCCAAGGGTAATCTAGGAGAAGAAGCATATATGTGTGTATAATCACCATTCACACACATATGTTTGTGGGAGAAATACATTTGATTTTGACTCATATTCATAGAAATGGAAATGTAGTCTAGTGTTTGGTGTTTCAACAGGGATTGACGAAGGTCAATCCAATTCAATCCCTTTATCTTGATTACCCCACTTTAATATTTCAAGTGTGTGAAATAAACTAGGGTTTGATATCTTAGGTGTGCTTGCACATGAAAAAGAGGTAAAAGTCATTAATAAAGCATCCACACCTCTTTGTAAATTTTATGGTTCTCATTTTCAAAGGAGAAATCCTTAAGGACTCCTTATATGATGTTCTCTATGTGTATTGAGACACGAGATGTTATTATTACCTTATGTTTTAAATAATGTATTTTATATGGGTGATGATGTTAGTTTACTTACATTGTTTTAGTTGTCCATTATGATGCTTATCATATTTATATAATAGTATAGCTACTATTTCATAGGTGAATGATTCATCAAACATATGTATGGATGATTGGCATGAGTATATTACCATTTATATGTTATGTATTATATATTTTCATACACATTTTTTATAGATTGAGATTACTTTTTGTTTAAATTGATGTGAAGGAGATAGGGGAGGCTAATAATGGAACTAGGACTATGAGGATCATGTGTGCATCATTGGTATATTGGTGTAATGATCAATTTATTTTCCAAAAATCCAAAACCTATATTAGTGTATTATGTGAACCTAGTTGTAAGTTTTGAACCTCCTTTCCCTCTTAACACTATTCACCCCTTTGGCACTATTATTTCCCTTTTTACGCATACCTTAGATATTTTTAAAAACATATGTAAGGTATTAAGGTTGAAAATAAATCCAAATTACTATCTCCACTTGAAAAACTCAGATGGTAACTTTTAACCAAATTTTTAAGTGGCTATAAAGTGATTTAGATGTAGATATTTGTGTAATTAAGACCACAATTGAATAGAGGTTTGTGTATGAATTATTTGGATTCTATACCAAGCTATAGGGAAACCCATTTGCCTATTTATGGCATTAAATATTGGGATAATTAAACATTCATAGAATTATATTTCTTTCACACATGGGTTTTTAAGAGGATTTAATGCTTGTGTGGACTTTTCAATCAAAAACCAAGGACTCAGAAGGGACACATGTCACCTTTCCAATAACTAATGTATTTGAGCATTTTCCTATATGAGGAAGGAAATCCTTGATTGTATTGCCTTTTTTCCATTTCCATAATGAGAAGTGGGAGGAGAGATATAGGAGAGAATGATAATATAAGGGAAGAATGAAAAGATCTTGCCTTATGAGGTGGTGAACCAACCCAAAAAGTTATGTTGAGTGAAGAAAATAACCCAAGGTAGGATTCCATTTTATCTCTTTTTTATTTTTTATCTATATTATTAATTAGAATAGAAGGTTATCCATTTATTTGATTATTTTCAAGTGGTCTAGGGCCACTTAGCCTACCCTATTTTCACCTTTTCTTGCCATGGTTTTTTCCTACCATATTGTGTGGATTTTATTCCCAACTTGGCATTTGGAAATGCACCATCCCTCATCTATGGTTATTTTTTAAAAAATCCATTTCTTATTTCAATTTAACATCATTAGTCTATCTATTTTACCTAGATTCTTATCTTATTTTTGTTTTTATTTTATGTAGTGATAGTGGCTAGTGGAACTAGGATCTCATGCCCTCTTATGGAGTTCTTATTTTTGTAATGGAAGTGGTTAGTATAACTAGGTTCTCATGCCCTCCTACATGGATCTTTGGCATGGTTAACTAGTCTAAGGTCCTCCCATGGTCAATCAAAGTGGTAGGACAATAGGTAGGCATCCCCATGTTTCCCTTCTCTATTGGCAAGCCTTATTATGTTAGAATGATATTGTAAATGCCTTGATATATTTTTTATATATGGTGTTTTTTGACAATCTTAAATGCCTTTCTGGGGTTATGTAAGCCTCAAATATAATATGTGTTTTTTAGACTCCTACTTGAGTAACTTAGTTAAGTGTTCTAGCCACCAACCAAATATTGTATTGTTAACCTTAACCAACTTCATACCCTTAGTGTCCACTAAAATCAAATATGGGAGCACTAGGATTGGGGGTACCTAGGGTGGTCACCTTATGATAAATATATGGGATGTAAGCCTCTTCTTCGATTAGCTTCTAGGTTTTATGTAGAGTGTACGTAAATAATAATAATTATTTTTTGAATTAAGAAAATAATTATATTAATATAAATAGATAATGGTACAATGTTATTCATACAAAAATTAGGTGTAAAAAATCACACCACACAAGCATAGTCAAATTGAGGTAACAAACCCTTGGGAAAGATCAAATCTAGTAGAGGGTAAATAACGACCCCATAAACAAAAAGTCACATCAAATTATCATGAGTGTGTAAAAACCAAAAAGATGCACACAAAAGCATAAATAATTAAAAAAATGATTATGTTACAATAGTGAACATGGGGGCTAGAGGAGGCAGATTTTGTGTCTTGTCAACCCATCCCCCTTGAGCAAGGGGTTCTTAATCCATAGGTAAGTGATCCTAACCATCATTATCCTAAATATTATAATTTTATTAATATTATTTAAATACTTTTGTAATGAATTATAAAGATGTTATTGGCTGATTTGAAATCAATTTCACTCTAATATTCAGTGGCAATTATGTGTAAAGTGGAAAAAATTTGTAATAGGCATTGAATTTAAGTTTGATTATTTTTTCTCTCTTATACTATCTTTAAAATAATTGTATTGGTAAATAAATGAAATGTAATGATTGTATATATATTTAAAAACAAACTAAAAATACTATTTGGATAGCTTATTCTCTGTATTTTTATAGTTTAATAGAAACAAATGTTAGTTTCTTTCCAAAATTTTGTTTTGTAATAAATTTTGTGAAGCCCAAGAAGGGACAAAATCACTTATAGAAATTTCATTTATTAAACATATCCCAATTCCTTTAAATTTTCATTTTAATGTAAAATAAACTTAATCAAGATAATAATGCAATTTATGGTTCATTTTTAGGACTCATCTAATTTTATATCAATTTTCAAACTTTAGTTGCTAAAATTTCCTATATCTCCTTTATAGTCTGCTCCAACCTATCATAATTTTATTGCATGTAAATCAATTTAAATAAAAATTTAACATTTTATGAGCTTGTTTCTTTCCTTATAGGAATTGTTTGACCAATAGTGCTATTTTTTTAAGTTTGCTACTCTTTAGGGAATATATTTTTTCTTACAGACCCTTTGAAAGGGAACATACCAATTTATGTGGGGAATAATAATTAGTCTAGTGGTGGTTCCTAATATGAATGTACATTGTGGTGTTGGGCTAATAAGAGGTTGGTGTTGGGTTTAGCATCTTGGAATTTGCACATTATTTACTAACCTAAACCACTCCATGTGAGTGAAGGGGTTGTGAGTTATAGTTAACATTAGATGGTAGCATGGCTCTACAACCATGAAACTATATAAATATACTATCCATATTATATATGGCCACATCAGTTAGTTAATCTTACTACCAATTTCATTTATTAATAAAACAACATATTTTATTTAAATTAAAAACCCATTTTAAAATGGTTGAATGGATACCCCTCAGAACTTGGTTCTTAGCTAAAGATCATCATATAAAGAAATGTTCAATAAAATGTGTGTGTGTGTGTGTGTGTGTGTGTGTGTGTGTGTGTGTGTGTGCGTGTGTGTGTGTGTGTGCGTGCGTGCGTGCGTGTGTGTGTGTGTGTGTGTGTGTGTGTGTGTGTGTGTGTGTGTGTGTGTGTGTGTGTGTGTGTGTGTGTGTGTGTGTGTGTGTGTGTGTGTGTGTGTGTGTGTGTGTGTGTGAACAACTCAAACAAAAAAACTAAACCTATATTTGTACATGTTTTTTTGGCCAAGTTAGGAAATTTAAAGACTAAGGGGTACAATAATCTAAAAGGGAATCCACTTAATTTTTTGTGTTGTTCTATATGAAAATAATTTTAAGGATTAGAATGACATTATTTTATGGATATGAGCTCTTTCTCATATATAATTGATTTTTGATCTTGTTGGAAAATGTGGGTTCCTATAAGCCCTGAAATGGGTTAATCCCAAAACATACAACCATTTCTTTTTTACCATCTATAATATTAAATAATATTTATAACTTTAAATTATGTTTTAAAATAAATTTTACCTTTAACCTAGCTTGGTGGTCATTAATGGTCATAGAGTAGATTAAAGCTCCCAAACCTCTATTTCAACAACCATGGGAATTTGAGACCATCTAGAGACTTTCCATTTATCAAGGAACTTTAAAAATGAGCCCAGACATATTTGTATCATGATAAAATTTCATAAAAAATGTAGTCTATTTATGTCAAAATCTTAGAGACTCAATTAATGGTAGTCATCCAAGGATCAGGAAGGAAAGGAGGAATGACTATAAACAAGTCATCTTCCAACACCTCCTCCCTCCTTTCCAAAATCTATGTTTTTGACTTAACAACTATTTTTAAGTATTTATTTAACTCCATAAGTATTTATAAGGAATCCTCAACTTTAACTAAATTTCAAGGTTACTTTTTAATACATCTAATGTTAGATATGGGGTTTTCTATCCTCCAAGGGGGATTAGTTAAGATATTTCAAAGTTGAGCACTTTTCATGAATTAAACTAAGTTGAAAATAAATTTTAATTAGAAATTAAGTATGAACCAAGACCTATGATTATCCATAATCATCTGAAGACATTTTTTAGCACCATAGAATTTTTTAGAATTATTTGAGCTAGTGGTTGCTCAAACCCACCTTGACTTGGTCGAGCATCAATTTTAAACTTTAGAGTATTGGGACCTATTATGTCAACTTAGAGAGTATTAGGATTGTAATAGTCTTGTATGATGATTCAAGTGAGTGTAGATGATGTGGTCATGTAAGATACCATGTAGCCACATGTGCATTATAATCCATGCTATTTAGGCATGTATGATTCTTGAATCACATTGTGCATTTTATGTCATGTATTTTCCCAACTATTGATAATGAAGGTGAGTATATTGTGATTTATAAGTTATCAAATAAAAATTGCTTGTTTTTTAAAAATTTTAATCATGTCAATCTTGGGAATGACATTTTGGTATCAAAACATTATTTGAACATTGAGAGCTCTAGGTAGCATATTAGCTTGTTATTATTAGTTTGTTAATTTCATTGTGATACAACACTTGTACTTTCCTTGTATATTATGGTGAAATGATGAATATTATTACATGATATTAAGAACATTGATGAGCCTATAGACCCACCTTAAGTTTTTCAACCACCTCTAGTTCTATAGGGACTGATAGACCTTGGACCATATTTACTTTAAGTCATTAAAAATGTTTGGCATTCTCTAGGAGAAGTTAATAACATTATAGGAGATATCATAGAAGAACAATACACAACCTTCATGGAGTATATATAGGAAAATAGCGGGTGAGGGTAAAATGACTTATAATTTGACATGAAATATATTAGAGGGTGATGGAGAGAGGATAAAATACCATATCCCCTCACACAATCATGTGATGGGAGGTAGATAAAATTCACATCATAGAGGGGAGCTCTAGGACATGTGATATTATGACTAATCTCCTCAACCAACACCAAGATATATAGTCAAGGAATTTACCTAACTTCACTCACTAATTTTTTATGGCATATAAGAAGGTTTTGTAGATAAGGCATAGTTGGAAAGATTGTGTGGATGTTTCATCCTTTAAAAATGTGATTCCAATGGTAAATATCACCTAGCTACTCATTTACCTAGAGTTGTAGGTAAGATTTGATGGGAAGGTGAGGAGTGAAAACTCTAATTAACACCAACTAACCTTATTTGGTAGTTATTTGAGTATCATTTTAGAGCTGGATACATTTTACCCTACCACCTTTAAAATAAGGTGGATGAATTCTATGATATTTGACAGTGGAACAATATGAATTATATGTATAAATACATGCCTTGTTGGTGTAGTGTGCATAACCTCTCCATAAACCTTAGTGGTTATAGTGGAGAACACTTATCTTATATAAGACTATTGGGGGAAGTCCCAAGAGGTTTTATAGAGGCTATTTTGAAAGATAAGGTCATAACATGATGACATATCACTTGGTGTCTAATCCACACCTAGAGGATGTTGGATACCTACTTAGTCAGCTCCATGACCCTCTTATAAAAAATAACATTAGTAGGAGAGTAAACACTCTCATAGTAGTAATTTTAAGAATAGAGGAAATTATAACCCAAGGGATATAATAATGTTATACAATTGGATAAACATTAGACTAGGCCAATTTAGACTTAAAAATATACATAGGTAGGCCCATTAGGGTCTATAATAATATTTGGGTAGATGACCATTTTGGATTTAGTAGACCAAAGTTTATTTTTACTTGTGGATCACCACAACATTATGCATGATATTGTATATGGAGATTATTAGTTCTTACAAGGTAGAAGGATCTGATGTCTGAGAAGATAATGGATGATGTAGAGTGGGGCCACGCGATTTATGTACTGGTTTATAACCACTAATTTGAGAACTAGGAGATAGTCAATGAGATAAAATTCATACTTAATAGAGTAACCATTATAGTTTTATTCAATTATTAAGCCTTTAAATCCCTTATATCACCTTTTATCATAGACCATTGTAGGTTGGTGGACTATGTGATCATAGGAATTTGAAAATAGAGAGGAGGTTGGAATAAGAGTTAGTTTCACAAAACAAATTGAAATCAACACATTAACAGCCTAAATTATCTAAGCCTAGATCTTAGGGGGAGCATAATTATCAAAATACAAATTAGATCATAATGGAAATACAAATAATGATAGATACCTTACCTTCTTTGAGAGATCCAAGTGATTTGTTCATGGCTTGCTCAACTTATGTTTAAAGAGTCTTTGGCAATGGAGCTTGGCTATCTACCTCTCTCCTTAGCACCATTGTGGCTTGCTTGATGTGGTTTATGCTTGTGATTTTGTCATTGTAACACTATTTAATTTAAATATTTATAAAAAACTTTCATTATAACTTTATTCTATCCAAGATCACTTTTTAATAGGCAATGTCTTGTATTTATAGGCTTAGAAACTAACCCCAACCCAAGGTGAGTTAAGGTGTAGTTTAAACATGAAATGGGTTCAAACCTAACCTAAGTGAGTTGATTAACCCCAATAGATTTAAAATGTTTCAAAACCTCATGATTTTTAATGAATATCCATGGGTGAGATATTTACAAAGGCTTGATAACTCACAAAAGGTAATCATGAAAAGTTATGATATTTTTTTTGTTTTTGAGTTTCCTTTTTTAGAATTTCATTAATTACACATGGATAATTCAACTAGACATGTAATTTGGTTTGACATTATAAATAATTTTGATTAGGCTTTTAACATTTCCAATATTTGATTTTATGTGTGCACTTGCCCCCCTTAATAGGTCTATAAGGCAAATTACATGTTATGATGCTACAAATTGATTATAGATGAATCTATGAAAGGTTTTTGTTGATTACAATAGGGTACCCTAGATAGGTATGTCTCAATGAGATTCTGAGATTTCATGAATGATGCACAAGAAAATTTAGGATGTTTAATGATTCTTAGGCTTAATATGCAATGGTTGGTAAGAATTGGTCTAAAGTTTGGTCAAAGGCCATTAGTGGCTAGTTTTTGGTGTCTATAGTTTGCCTCTATTTAGGAAGGCATTGCAATATGTAAGCATAGTAATGTCTTCTCAAAGAATTAAAAGGTCTTTTATGCTTATGACTTTAATGGTAATGGATAAACTATAGGTGCCCCATCGAGGGAGCAGTTGGCAAAGGGGTTGATAATCAGTCCCTCAAAAGGAATAAATGATTATACCAAAAATGAAATGAGGGTAGAAGGAAATGCTTTGCCCATAAGGGGTTATAATCAGTGGCATATGGAGTTACCCTAGTTAGGGCAGATAAACAAGATGATTTTCCCATTAGTGATTATATTCATCAGCATAAGTGAGATAAAAAAAAAGGTGATAATTTTCCCACAGGTGGTTATAATCATCAAAAAAGGCCTAGGGTAACAAGAGACTCATTTTCCTAAAGGTAGTTATAATCAATAAAAGGTAAAAATAATTATTTTCCCACAAGTAGTTATAAACATCAGTAGGATAAAAACATGCCTCATTTATGGGGATATAGATAATGGTTTGCCCAAAGGTGGTTATAATCATTATCACAATGAAAACATGCCCCAATTAGGTAGAAGAAAGATAATGATCTGCCCATAAGTAGTTCTAATCATTATCACAATAAAAACATGCCCCAATTGGGTAGAATAAAGATAATGATTTTCCCATAAGTAGTTATAATCATTAACCTTTAAATGGATGGAAACATAATGATTTGCCAAAGGTGGTTAGAATCATTGGTAATGAAATTGAGATGGTATACAATGATTTTTCCAAAGTCAGTTATAGTCATTATACCTTAATAGTGGAAAACATGATATTGAATATGATGGCAAATTGGTACAGAGGAGTAAAAATTAATTTAGAAAGATACTAGTAGGGAGATTCTCATCCAAATTAATGAGGGAAATTATTTCATTGTTTAATTACTATGTGTAAGATATGATTTAGATTAGATTAGGAATGTTGTTGGTGTCAATGAGATATATTATTGCTTCATTACCATGTAAACTCCTAGATCTATTTTTTTTATAGCACATGATGGTACGAATCATGATAGAATACCATGATAACTTGGATGAAATATGCATAAGGACTAACACCCCATCCTATAGTCAATGGAAAATAATACACCAATGATAAAAACCATGATGATAATGTTGATGCATGAATATGCATGGATTTGAGAATAACACATAAGGAATCACCCAACGAATGCACATATACTAAATCAAGGTACAAAAAGAAAGAAAACAAACATACGAAAAAACAACAAATAAACAAACAAAAAAATAAACAAAATATCAAGAAAAAAAGAAATAAATAAAACAAAAAGGAGATAATGAAACAAAACAAACAATGGTTAATTACAATATTATGACAAATAACATGACACAAATAAGGCAAAAAACATTTCCCCTAGAAAATAGTAGATAAATTAAAAAATAAAAAATGGGGGAATAAAATAAAATGAAGGGGGTGGTTGAGATGTCTCCAGATGCACTAGGCAAGTGGGTGTTGCCTATATAGTTCTATGCATGTAATATCCAACATAAAATTTAGGCCAAATGTATTTCTCCTAGGAAATGAGATAAAATAAAATGATGAGAATAAAAATATGATGAATGTTATATAATAATATGTGAATGAGACCACAAAATGGTGAGAGCATGGAATATCAAGAAAATAAGGATGGGGAAAGTAAATGACAAGTGGTTTCTTGTGACTCAGTGAGGATTCCCAAAATCCTAAAGGCAAAGTAGTGGTCAATGTTTTTGTATTTTCTAAAAAGTTTTTTAAAATGTTTTTAGAATTTGGGAGTATATCAACTTGATAGAGAAATATGAGACACTAAATGGTCCAAGCTCATGAAATGATGAGAAAATTCAAACTTATAATTACTCATAAAATGGTGAGAGTTTTTAAAATGGTGATTAAGCTGACCTCAACATGAATCAATCATTACCTACATAGTCCTAGGATGGGACCTTAATTAAATATAGTTACACCTTATAGTGGGGGAATTTGATTAGTGTAGTATCCAATTCAAAAAAAAATAGGAAAATTTGGTAAATGGAATAGTACAACATAGGCATGATAAATAAGTGTTGCCCCTAGTTTTCCTATAGGTGGTTATAACTAGGAAATAATAGCATAGGTCAATGATATTAATTTTCCCATAGGTGGTTATAATTATTAGTAAGATGGCGGGACACTGATTTTCCCAAAGGTAGTTATAATCAGCCACACTTGGTATATACTATAACAAGAAATGAAGGATGCAACTACCAAACCTCTATCATACTACTCCAAAAATAAGGCCTCTATTTAGAATACTAGAAATAATTGCAAAAAATTGATCATAATCATTGTGATAAAAGTGGTCATGGAACCAATGTAATGGAACCAAGGTCAAATGGGTTAGGTAGGTAGGGTAAAAATAACTCAATGGAAAGGGAAGGTTTATTATAATGGAACATGGAATGGAAAAGTGATAGAGTGGTATTGTACAAATAAGAATTTAAATTTTATGGTATGACTGAAATGGTCCTCATAGACAATATACCAGGTCACTCAAGTGAATTAATTCTTGAGGTGTATAATATTCATTGACTCATCAATTTCATTCATGTCTAATGTAGTGAGCCTATATGCTCTAATGCCATAGTTTGAAATAATGATAAAATAACCTACCTAATTGGGTTTAAATTTTCCTTTATGTTTATTCTTGATCATGGTACTATTTTAGTTTTCCTTAAGAATAAGATCACCAAGCTCAAATTCTATGTTTTTAACATGTTGATTATAGTGGCCATGGAGTCGATTCTGATATGATTGAAGGTTATTAACTATAGCCATGCATTTCTCATCAAGTAACTCTAGATCTTGTAAGTGAACTATTAAATAGTCTTCATCATCTAAGACATGCTTCAAATAAATGCACAAATAAGGTAACGAGACCTTAATGGTAAGAATGGCCTTAGTGACATAAACAAGTAAATATGAAGTGGCTCATATTAGAGTATGGTAATTGGTATAGTATGCCCATAGGGATCAAAATATTTGAAGGTGTCAATCACAACTAAAATCATTGATAATATTTTTAAGGATGTTGACAATGATTTTGTTTGATGATTTTGCCATGCCCATTACCTTGAGGGTAATATGTCATGGAAAAATGTTGTTTAATATTGTACTTAATAGATAGTTATTTAACATCCTTGTTCTTGAATGATCTGCCATTATTAGATATAATATTAGAGGGGATACCATAATGGCAAGTGAGATGGTTAAAGATGAATTTGGAAAAAAAATTCTAGTCACTTAAATGAGGGGTATAGCTTCAACCCACTTAGTAAAGTATTATATGGTGCTAAGGATATGTTTATAGTCATTGGATGAGGTGGAGTTTATCTTTTAAATGAGATTAAGGCCCCATATAGAAAATAGCCATGGTGTAGGCATTAGTTTTAGAGCCTTGACTAGGGAATGAATTAGATTTGCATGTCATTCACATTTATCACACTTTTTAACATATACAGTTGCATCTACATCCATCATTGGTCAATGGTACCCCATATACAAGAGCTTTTTGGATAGAACTGCCTTGTTGGTGTGGGATTCACATACTTATTCATGAACTTCCTATAATGCTAATGTTAAATAATGAAGTAGAGTTCCATCAAAGCTACAATAGTATAGGGTTGGTTTGAGTAAGGTATAATGTGTGATATGATGGATAAAGGTTTTGGATTATTTGTGAGATAGGTCAGGTGGAAGTATTTGGCCATGAAGACAGGTGTATATATCTAAATACTAGATAGAGATGGGACTAATAATATCATAAATCATTTTGATGGTTAAAGGCTCATGATCTAGTACTAGTATATTTTCAATGACAAATTGGTGTTCTATGGCTATATCTATATGTCAAATCAAAGATATAATGATATCCATAACATTATGTTACTATCCCATGCTATATGTTCAAATTGGATATCGGTAACATTTTGTTTAGGAGTGTCAACCATAGCCTTATATGGTACTAGTTTATCATCTTTGGTTTGAAATAGCCTGTAACCTAATTGATGATTAACCGATAATCACCATAAACCTTTAGATGTTGTATATTTCAATGTAATTTTTGTCCAATCCCTATAATGAGTGATTCATATTCAGCCATGTTGGTATAAGGTAAGATGATTTGAAATGACTTATGGATTAGATCCCTCTATGGTGTAATGAATAAAAGGACTTCCCCCAATCCATGTGATATGAATGACCCATCAAAACGTATCTTATATAGTTTCTCTTGAATAGGTTTTTCAATGATGGTCACAATAAATTCATCTAGGATTAAAATTTTAGTGGCTCGGTATCTGTAAGAGGTGCTTTATCAAGCTGATCTGTAAGAACCTATCCCTTGATGGATTTTTGGTTGACGTATTCTATCTCAAAATAATTGATAATCATGATCCATTTGTCCATGAAAACTTTTAAAGCTATTTTAGATAGTAGTTACTTGATTGGATCTTCTTTAGAAATAACCATGGTCTTATTGGTTAACATGTAATAGTGTATTTTATGAGCTAAAAAACCATAAATAAACATGATTTTTAAATTCACATATAATTGTGCTCACACATGACCAATGTATGCTTACATAGTCTATGACATGCTCTTTTACATTATCATTGTGTTGAGCTAGAAGTACCCCTATGGATTTATCGGTAGCTGAAAATGTATATGAGGAATGGCTTTCCCAGTGTTGTTGGCAATAAAATAGGCAAATTTTCTAGATAGTTCTTCAAATGTTAAAAATATTTTTGGAATTCATCATCCTAATGAAATTATACCCCTTTATTTAGTAGATGTGTAAATGGGTGGAACTTGTTAACCAATTGAGATATGAAGCATCTAATGGATTAGATCTTGACCTACAAACTGAGGAGTTGCTTCAAATTAGTTAGTGGTGGCATCTTTGTAATGGCTCATAATTTGGGTAGATCAAATTTAATGCCTCTACAAGACACAATAATGCCAAGAAATTTGTTGGAAGTAACTCCAAAATTACACTTTTTAGGGTTGAGCCTAACTTTGTATTCACATAAACTCTTAAATATCCTCCTTAGTGATGTTAGATGATTAACCCTAGTCTTTCATTTACGTAGTATGTCATTGACATAGTCTTCAATAATATTATGCATCATATCATGAAATATGATGGTCATGGCTCTTTCGTAGGTGGCCCTACATTTTTGAGACCAAATGACATAACCTAATAATATAATATTCCCCATGGAGTGGTGAATGTTGTTTTATGTTGGTCTTGTGGTGCAATTCAGATCTGATTCTAGCCTAAAAATCCATCTATTAATGAAAGCATTTCATAACCCACTATGGAGCCAACAATAATTTCAATGTTTGGCAAAATAAATTCATCCTTGGGTCAATTTTTCCTTATGTCTCTAAAGCTAGTGTAGATTTTGATTCTTTCTATCTTTTTACTAATTGGCACAATGTTGGAGATCTAATCTGAGTAGTCAGTTGATTGAATACATTTTTCTTCCAAGATATTTTCCTAATTTTTATTTACTAATAAAAAAATTGAGGATGCATCTTATGTAATTTTTTATTTAAAATTTTGGCATCAAGATGTACCACAAAGTGGTACACAAATAAGTTAGGGTCCAAACTAGGCATGTCCGAATTGGCCTAGGAAAATATATCAACAAACTCTCTCAGAAGGGTTTTAAAGACTTAATGTTCCTCCTTAGTGAGGGGCATGCCTAATTTAATCCATTTTAGGTCATCTAGAGTCCTGATATAAACTTTCATTATGTCTTCCACAAGAAGGGTCCAACCATATTCAAGAATGGTTACCAAATATTTAAACTATCCTACAATGGTAGAATCCTCTATTAGGACTGACTCTTCAAGTTCTCCTAGGCATGTGAATTAGAATCCCCTAATGGTAGGGATGACCATGTGATAAATACTATTGGAAATTCTTGGATGATTTGATAAAAATCCTACTACTCTTTAAGATTGAACTTGGACCCATAGGCAAGTTCTTCATTGGTAGTATCTCAAGCTATGTTTGAGGAAGGTTGAACATCCCCATATATTGGCACCTAAAACATGTTTTCACCACTCAACTAGCCTTTCTCTTTACTATTTACCTAGTCCAAAAGTGCCTCAAAGATATTTTAACTTTGGGACCTCAATGTTTTATTTAATTATTTTTGGCTAAGGGTGTTCATCCATTCTCCAAAATAGGCTTTAGGATCTAACTCGATTGAAAACCCTTATTTGTGGACTCCTAATAGAACATTGTCCCTAAGGCCTAAAAAATCACATAAGGCCTTATCATTTTGAAACTTGTTAACTAACATGTTTGATTATTTTTGGCCCTAGTATATTAGTTGAGGATAATATAATGGAAAAGGATTATGGTGAATGATTGGTCAAAGGGTAAAAATGGCATTAGTGTCAAATAAATTGATATGGGCTAGGTCATCAAAAGGGCTATGATCAAACTCTAATTTATTATCAAAATCATTATCACTAATCATTAGTGATGCAACTTGAATAAGATATGTGGGTTCAACCCCAGGTGGTTTAAATCTAACTCCATAGGTTAATTTATAATGAGTGGCATAAATTGGCTCGAGTGGACCTTATTGATTTATCCCAATGCCTCCTCCTTCATAGGCATGTTTCTCCATGATTCTAATTAAAATTGGATACTTGGAATTTAGATAATAGTCAACCATTTTGTCATTATAAAACCAAGATTCATCATTTTCAAGAGGGTCCTATTCCTAGCTAGTGGCTGGTATGAAAATGATAGGTGCTAAACTATGCAATTTAATTTTGCCCTTTCTTTTCCAATCCATACAAGGTGGTTTGGCTTTAAGTCTTCCATAGGACTTGGTATTCTATGGAAGCTTAACAATATGGAATTTATCATGGGTCAAATATTCTATTATGCCATTACCCAACATGGTATAATGATTAGATATTTTAGGAGGTGGCATGTGGGAAAATGAATCAAGGGTATCAAGGTCAATGCAGTCAGCCTTTAGTGAATCAAAAAGTATTTACTTTCCCTTGTCTTTCTTGGTGATTGGATTCAAGCCAAAATGGTAATTATAGCTTTGGTACTTGGCCTCTAAAATTTTTCAATGTTTGTATGGATACAAATATTCATGGATGATAACCTCCATACCATAATGGGGGAAATTGATACATTGATGCAATGTTAAAGGCATTACACAAATTTTATGTACCCAAGGTGTACCCAAAATCATATTATATGACAAATTGAGATCTAAAACATTGTATAAAGTATCATTAGTCAAGTGCCCAATGATAACTAGCAAGCTAATGGTGAATTGTGATTTTCATTCTTCATTATCATAGGATTTGATAGTGATTACTTCTGGTTATAAGTTAGTTATTGTGTACTTGAGAAGCTTGATGAGCTTTAGAGACACTATGTTTAGGCTTGATCCATTATCTATGAGGACACTCTTCACTTTGTGTTATATTATGAAAAATTTGATGTATAATGGATTATTATGCTGAGGGCCAAGGGATGACATATCACTTTGGTTGAAGGTTAATTATCAGCTTTGAGATAGATGTCTGACCAAAGCTTGGAATTTGTTTGGAGATATGTCATTAGGAACTTGGGATTGGCCAAGAAACTCAATCAAGATGTTCTTGTGGATGGTAGATGTATAGACAAAATCTAAAATGGATATTTATGTAGGCATCTTATGTAATTATTCCATAATATCAAACATCTTTTCCTGGACAACAAGAAATGGCTTGTTCCTAGGTAAAATGGGTTATTGGATGGATGAAGTGGTTGATGTATGTGATCATGGTACGGTAATCTTTTACCGTTGAGTTGTGATTTCATAAGTAGGATTAGATGTAGGATCATTTTTACTTAAAAATGATGGTGAAGGGGAGATAGATAGGATAAGTCTTAGTTACCAATGCACTTGTGCATGGTTATGGGATAACGATGAGTTATTGATATAAGGTCCAAAGTAGGAATCCCTACTTGTTAATATGCATATATGAAATCTCAAGTAAAGGAAGGATCACCAACATGGGTTGGTTTATTGGTATTGATTATTAATGGTATTTTTTGGTTGGTAATTGGTCTTGGATTGATGGAGATGGTGTTAATGTGACCTCCTGCAATATGGTCTATAACCTTATTGTATTCATGTACAATTACATGGTAAGTTTGTTGGTTATTGGCATCATTCTAGATTTGGCTCCATCCATTAATTTGAAATCATTGATTATGTTTCTAATTTTGTTGGTTTTACCAATTCTACCTTGGCTATTGATAATGTTTTTGTTGTTATTATTGCTATTGGTTTTTATGTTGAGAAAAATGGTTATGATAAATGCCAAGGTTATAATTGGATATGGAAGCTCCATGATCTAAAGTGATATCTTCATTTTAAAACATATGTTTGATCAAATTTTTAATTTACACACAATGACATAAGCTATGGCCATTACCCTATGATACTTACATAAATCATTCTACCTATACCAGTCTAGAAATTTAATGCCCTCAAGATAGTGCTTCAAAATGGGTTAGTTAATCATATTAGTTATGGTAATATTGAAAGACATAGATTTAATGGGTTTTACAAGGTCACTAAAAACACAATGAGTAGGTATATTTATCTTTAAAGGAGGGTTTTTCAAAGGCTTAGGTTTTTGCGTTTGTTGCACTAGTTTGGGTTATTATGTTTGCTACATTTGATAATGAGGTTGTTGTTTAGGAATAATTTTCATATGCAATATAGGCTGAGTAGATGGTGTTTTCACCATTTATACATTTCAATAATTATTTACTCCATTTACCATGACATGATTATTTCAATTTAACTACTTAGGTTTGTCATAATTATTGGCCTGGGTTGGTTGTGACACTTGTGCTTGGATTTGGTTCTAGTTTTGGCCATTGTTATGGTTCTAGTTTTGTCTTTGATTTGATGAGTTATGTTTAATGATCCATTTTTTAATAACGTATCTTTTAATCAAGAAACCTTTTTCAATGATTTCCTTAAAATTGTGTGCACACTATAACTCTATATGGTAAGATATCTCACTATGTAGATTTTTGGTAAACACAATGGCTAGTTGTTTTTCTGGTAGACTATGGATAAATCACTTTGAAAGGGCTCTCCATCACTGTAGATAACTTTTGAAACTTTCTCAAACCTTTTTTTTGGCCTACATAAAACCTACCAATGAAATCTCATGATCGATATTCTAGGAGAAGTGCTACATAAACTTGTCTAAAAGATCATCAAAATCAAATATAGAATTCTTGTGTAGCTTTAAAAACCATTCCAATGCTTGTCTTGTTAGACTTATTTAAAATAATAATAAAATGTATATTTCTCTATAGGCCACTAGTTGGCAAGAAAAAAATAATTACTTTACATGGGCTTTGGGGTCACTTTTCCCCTTGTATTTGTCAAACTTTGGTGGCTAGTACCTTGGAATAAATAGTATTTGAAAATACTCCATGTTAAAAGGGTAAGAACACATGTCATCCAAATTTAAATTTTTGGTCTATTTCCTAGCTTGGATTGTGGCAATTACATTCTTAATTTGTTGAAGTTCTTATGTGAGGAAACTAGTGGGAACATTAACCTAAGGGGGAAGTTGTGTTTGTTATGGAATGTTGTTTTGGTTTGAGAATGGACTAGGAATATGCATACATAGATTAGGGTGTGACTATTTAAATTGCATGCCTTATGATGTGATATTCTATTTGGGATTGGGTATATGGGCCTAGATTTGGGGAAATTATGGCTGAGATGGAGGGATATGGCTATATTGTGCCTATTGAGGTTGAATGAGGACATGCTACTAACTAGTCAAACCTTGTTGATTGAGGGGAACTTGTGAACCAAGGCCCTATCATTTAAATTATTACATATTTGGCATGAAAGGTAATTTTTACCTAATTGGTACTTGTGAAACATTGAACCTCTTAGTTGTGTGAATCCTTGTTGGGATGTAGATGTATATTGGAGATTTTTCATTTATCACTGACCAATACTTATACATTATTGATTAGACATCATTTGGTTTTATATTGGCATATTGGTCAATGACTAAAGAGGTATATTCATCACTACCAAATGAGGTGGAACATTCGTTGCCCCTTATGGAGGTGGTGAGATGTTTTTCCTCTATTATGTGGGTATGTTAGAGAGTGCCTATTATTGTGGAATGTTATTCATCACCTATTATGGTGGATTAACATTCATCAAATTCTATTGAGGGATGGCATTGGTCATTGCTTGACTACTCAATCTTTGTTTTTGGGTGATTGAATGAGTCATTGGTTGAGGATTAGAGGTTGTTTGTTGGGAATAGACTAGGCACTTGATTTTAGACACAAACTTGGTCAAATTAGCATGAAGAAAAAAACAAAAGGTACTTGGAGATAGAATATTTTCTCCTAAATAATGGTAAAAAAATATTTTTTGAATTTGGGTAAATAATTAACCTAAGTTACATAACCCAAAAGAGAAATATCGGTATCTAAGCCATAATTAGACAAGGCCTAAACAAAAATAATCAATGTTTGAATCCAAAATTGTCATAGTTGATTATAAACTCAACTTAGGAAAACATTAGTATTTTTAACTAGATAAGATAAATATAATTGAATAGCATAATGACACTAAATAATGACCAGAAGCCATACAAAGTTCTATTTCAAACATAAACCTTAGACACAAGACAAGATAAGTCTTTGAAACAATCTGAGTAACATAATGGCATTATCACTTTATAAAGCTATAAACAATGGTTTGTTTCAAGACTATAAGGAACAAAATTGAAATGATTTGAATCCAAAATTGTCAAAGTTAATTATAAACTCAACTTAGGAAAACTTTAATATTTTTAACCAAATAAGATAAAAAAAAATTGAATGGCATAACGACACTAAATAAAAACCATAAGCCATACAAATTTTGGTTTCTAACACAAAAATTAGACACAAGACAAGGCAAGTCTTTGAAACAATCTAAGTAGTGTAATGGCATTATCACTTTATAAAGCTATAAATAATGGTTTGTTTCAATACTATAAGGCACAAACTTGAAATTATTTGTGTAGTGTAACATTACCCATTTCAATCAAGTGACACACACAACATTTTTGACATAAAAGTCTAAGGTAAAAGCATGGTGTCAAATGGATGGCATAACACTTCCTCAAACAATAGAGTAGTGTGGATAGACAACTCATTTTGATGTCATACAAATAAAAAAATGGTTTTAGACTCAAATACCAAGAAATAAAGGAATAAATGACATAACATCTAAATGTAACATCCTAAATCCTAAAAAGGTTGGTCAAATGGGGTTGATTAAAACTATAGTTTTTGAATGTCTAAATTGGACCCAAGTGCAATTAGCACTATATATGTGTCATGTCCATTGAGTTCATACTAGTTAACTTAGTATGTAAGGGTCTATTCCTTTTCACATTAATTCCATCCATGTACTACTTAGTATAGTCCCCTAGTTAACCAAACTTAACTCAGGTCTTTGTTATGAAAAGAGAGGTTAGCCACTCAACCCCTTGAATCTTGTAATATGTATGCCATAATTTTTATATCCCTATATAGATCAAGGTTGGTACAATGTTAAGATATTAATTCATAGGTCAAATCACCCCTAAATAAATTTTTAAGAAGCTATGAACTCCCCTTAATAAGCCAAGTTTTATGAAAAAATGATAAAGAGGAAAGACTTTAGGGTTACGTTTAGATCACCTAAACCATACTGGTTTTGGGGAGAACCTAGATAACATTATTTCCATGCCTTGGAATAGGAAAAAATTTCAAGTGAATATATAATTTTGGTCACCCACATTCCCTATAGGTGATGGAGGGAGAGTATACTTGCACTATTAATTTTTCACAAATAAAAAACACCTAGGTTCATTTTAATCACTTAAAACCAAATGTTTAAGATTTATCTATTCATTTTAGGCACCAAAATGAAGATTTTAGCCCCTTGATTTAAAATTTAAAAACTTGTAAGAATTTTCAAAAAACAACTTAACAAAAACTGCCTAATTTAATTTTAAGCACTTAAAATCAAATGTTCAAGACTTTATAAATTCCTTTTATCACCAAAATGAAGTGTTCAAGAGTTAGCTAAATTGATTTTAAACACCCAAAATGAAATGTTCATGTATTTAAACTTGTAAATTCATGTTCTAATATTGCCTTGGCCCTATAAGGGTTAAAGAGTTTCTTTCTAATTTTAAGTGCATTAATGGATGAGAAAACAAGTTTTAAAAACATAGCTCTTAGGTCTCCTATTTTTTAAAACACAAAGACTGATGCCAGTCACCTATGACTGATGCCAATTACTAGGGAACCAATGCTAGTTGGTAGTAACTGCTACCAGTTGATAGAGACCAAGATAAGTTTCATGTGAACCTCAAGGCAAAACAAAAATGATTCCAAAAATTTTAGTTATCCAAAATTAGTACAAAAATTACTCAAAACCTACAACAAGGTGATTAAACAAAGAGTTAACAAATCAATAAAACCAAGAAGTAACAATTAGAAGCTTTAAAAAGATTAAAAATAAAATTTCAAGATTTTTTGAAAAAATTATATAACTTAAAGGTAAAACTATAGAATATTATAAAAACTTAGGAGAAAACACGTGGTTTAAAAAAATCATCAAAAATGGAATCTGGAGGACCCCAAATGAAGCTCTAAAATATGGCCTATTAGCTTATTGTTCTACATAGAGACTGACATCAGTTCTAGGGATGCACATAATGACCAACATTGGCTAGTATAATACCAATGCTGGTTAGGGAAAATTGATGTCGATGTCTATGTAAATCTGAGTGAACACAAAAAATAAAAACATGATAAAAACAAAGCTAAACTTTCAATTTTTAATATTTTTAAGAATTCATTTGAAAATTTTGGAGTTGTATCTTTGTCTCCTTCGTATGTGGGATACTTTTTATCCCATTGATCATGCCATTTGTGATCATAGGAATCTAAAAATAGAGAAGAGGTTAGAACAAGTGTTAGTTTCACAAAACAAAATGAAATCAACACACTAACAAGCTAACATCTCTAAGCCTAGATCTTAAGGGGAGCATAGTGAGAAAAATACATATGAAATCACAAATAAAATGCAAATAATGAAAAATCCCTTACCTTCCTTTAGATCTCCAAGTAATTTGTTCATGGCTTTCTCGGCTTGTGCTCAAAGAGTCTTTGACGATGGAGTTTGGCTATCTCCTTCTCTCCTTGGCACCATTATGGAAAATTTGATGTGGCATATGCTTGTGATTTTTGCATTATAACACTTTTTTATTTCAATCCTAATACAAAACCTACATTATAACTTTACTCTATCTAATCTTTCTTTTCAATAGGCAATACTTGTATTTATAGGCTTAGAAACTAACCCCAACCTAAGGTGAGTTAAGGTGTATTTTAAACATGAAATGGGTTCAAACATAACCTAAGTGAGTTAATTAACCCAAATAAAGTTAAAAGGTGTCAAAAACTCATGATTTTCAATGAATAGGCATGGGTGAGATATTTACAAAGGCTTGACAACTCACAAAAGGAAATCATGAAAAGCTAGGATATTTTTATTTTTGAATTTATTTTTTTAGAATATCATTAATTGCACATGGATAATCCAACTAGGTAAGTAATTTTATTTTGTATTTTAATTAATTATGATTAGGATTTTATCATTTTCAATATTTGATTTTATGTGTTCACTTACCCCACTTAATATGTCTATAATCCAAATTGCATGTTATGATGTCATAGATTGATTATAGATGAATCCTTGAGAGGTTTTTGTTGAATATGGTAGGATACCCCAATTAGGTATGTATCAATGAGATTATGATATTTGAATATGATGCATAAGAAAACTTGGGATGTTCAGTGATTCTTATGCTTGATATTCAATGGTTTGTAAAAATCAATCTAAAGTCTGATCAAAGGCCACTAGTGGCTAGTTTGTGGTGTCTATATATTATTTGTAGAATGAGAGTTGGGAGGTTTAGTTTTCCAATGGGAAATTATATCCATGAGCTCAATAATTAGTTGTTTTCTTCTTGATTTGGGTGATTTTTTCATGACTATTAGCTTACATATTATACCCTTTGGTACTTACAAATTTATTTTGGATATGGATTGGATCATTGATCATAAATCCAAGGTGGATAGTCACAATAAGATAGTATAATTATTTAACAATCTTAGGACTAATATGCTTATCTCAGGGGTCGAGAAACCTATTTCCATTTGCATGGTTTCCATAACATAGCTCAAGTGGAACATGTGTAAGGGATGCGAGATGTTTTATATCACCATGATTGATAGATTAGAGGAGTCATAGAGGGATTATTTAGATGACCATACCATTCTATGTAAGTTTTACAACATTTTTTTGAGTGTTTCTATAGGCATGCCCCCACCTAAAGATATTGATTTTAGGATAGACTAGATGTACTTAGGGATAAGCCAATATCTATGGAACTTTATTAAATAACCACATCTAAGATTTGTGAGCTTAAGCTAAAAATAGAGAAAATGTTGAAGAAGAGCCCTTTTCATCCTAGTGTTTCCCCATGGGGATCACCTATTATATTTATGAAGAATAAGGATATATCCCTTTGGTTGTGTGTTGGTTATTTCTAGATGAACAAAGTAAAGATTAGAAAACATTGCCCATTACACAATATTGATGACTTATTTGATCAAATGTGGGGAGATAGAATGTTCTGCTACACACACACACACACACACACACACACACACACACACACACACACACACACACACACACACACACACACATGAAGTTTGGTCATCATTATCTATATATTATACAATTAGATATCCAAAAGGCCATGTTTCGAACATGATATGGGAACTATGAGTTTCTAGTTATACCCTTTAGTTTGAATAATACACTATTAATGTTCATGAGCCTCATGAATGGAGTCTTATGTACATACCTACACTATTTCATGTTGATCTTCCTTGATGACATATTAATATATTCACATAATGAGGAGGAACATTGGGATCACTTATGATAGGTTCTCTAAGTTCTAATAGAGAAACATTTATACAATAACTTGAGGAAGTGTGATTTTGCATAGTCAAAGGTGAAATATCTCAGGCACATTATTTATTGAGAGGGTATATTAATATAACAATATATTATACATTCCATTATGGAGTGGCCAACACCCATGAGTGTCATATAAGTTTTTGGTTTCATGGGTTTCGTAGGCTATTATAGTTTATTTATCAAGAATGTTTCTTGCATTACAAACCCCATATCATCACTCCAGAAAAAATATAATAAATGTATATGGGGAGAGTAGTGTGAGGACGAATTTTAATTATTGAATTTACATCTAACTAGTTCTTCCATATTAGTAGTACTTAATCCATTTTAGGAGTTCTTCGTCTACATTGTGCCTCTCATGCAAGGTTAGGAGCCACTCTTATATAGGGGTAGAGTGATCGCCTATGGGTTTAGAAAACTAAAGTACAATGAGATGATATATCTAACTCATGAAATTTATTTCACATCTATATTTCATGATTTTTTGAAATGGTGAAAATTTATTCTTGGTTGTCACTTTGTACTAATAAAAAATCACTTGAGTTGCAACACATTTTTAGTCAACCTAATCTTAATTATTGTCAATGGAAATAGATGGAACTCTTGTGTGAGTATAACTATGAGATCATTTATATTAAGGGAAAGGATAACATTATTGAAGATTATTTTTGTAGTATATTACATTATTTGTTATTGATGAGGATACACACATATTTATGGATATTAATCCTTAGCATCTTCCTAAGTGTCATTTCTACCAAGAGGTATGACATATGATAGTTTTATATAGGTTATTTGAGGGAAATTATGATGGATTTAATGTTGATGTAGATGATATTATGTGACATAAATGGTGTATTTATTTTCCCACATTAGTTTTATTGCATTAATTTATATTTTCATAGTCTAATTTATCCCCTTATAAGGCACACCTTGGAGTGAAAAAGATGCATGCAAAGTTGTAATAGTTGTATCATGGGCCAGTTTGAAACATAAAATTAAATACTTTATAGCTTGATGCCTTGAGTGATAGAGAGTCAAGTTTAACCCCAATTATATTATAGATTATAAATTGGACACCATATACATAGACTTCATTATTGGACTACCTACCTCATCTTCTCATCATGATGTAATCATGGTGATTGTTGATAAGTTGATAAAGGTAACTAACTTATCTCTAACAAAGACAAATTACAATTCCATTTTAGTGACATAGGTTCTCTTAGATGACATATTTTGATACTTAGGGAATTCCTCATAAGATCATCTTTGATCAATAACTTGTGTACACATCTTACTTTTAGACTGCTTTAAGAAAAATGGTCACTTAGCTCCATTTTAGTACTTTATATCATCCTACGATAGATGGAGTTAACCAAGTTTTAGAGGAAATGGTTTTCATGCACATCATGGATTAGTAGTGATTTTTTTATAATTATATATACCTTGTATATTTTTTGTATTAGAAAACTACCACAATTCAATCAAAATGGAACCCTTTGAGGAGATATATGGTAGAGAGTGAAAGACTCCTTTGAATTGGGATCAAGTTATAATTAGTATTACCATATTATGGGACATGGATTGATAGGTTTTTAAGATTAGGAAATAGATTAAGGATGTATGAGAGTGGTAGAATAAGTATGTAAATGTGAAGAAGATTTATTAACACTTCAAAATGGATGATAATGTGTTTTTTGACAATGAGACCTAATAAGATATATATTAGTTATGGAAAAGGTTTGAAGTTGGAACCTTGTTATTTTTTTATATTTGAGAAATTGAATACCATCATCATTATAGCTTATCATTTATCCCTACCACATAGCCTATCACATATTCACATTGTGTTTCATGTTTATATTTTGTTTTTTTATATACTTGACACTACACATGTATTATATTGTGTGACATTATAGGTAGAGACAGACAAGACTTTGATTTTTGAGTCCATTCATATTTTAGCTCATGGGATGTTGGGCCTTCAAGGCTGAGAGCTAGAGTAGATCAGGATCTAATGTGATCTATATGATGAGACAACTTCCAAATGGGAGGATATAACACCTTTGAGGTGAAATATACTCACCTCCACTAATTTTCAAGAAGAATTATACATAAGGGGAGGGTGATGTGAGACACCTATGTTCATAGTGCTTCATTTTAGACATTTTATTATTATATACAAGTCCTCATATGACATGAACTATATGTATTGAGACACAAGATATTATTATTACCTTATGTTTGAGATAGTGAATGTTATATGGGTGATGATGTTAGTTTACTTACATTATTTTACTTGTCCATTATGATGCTTATTATATTTATGTATTAGTATAGCTACCATTTCTTAAGCATATGATGGGTTAAATAAATGTTTATATTATTGGCATGAGTATATTACCATTGAGATGTTATTCCTTGGATATGTACACATTCATTTTATATGTATTGAGATTACTTGTTGTATTTACATTTTATAGCTTCAACTATGTATATATTTTATGATGATTGAATTAATATTGAAAGTAAACCTAATTCACATAAATGGAATAGAATAATATAGGTTTTTAAAATGTAATTTTACATAGTAAACTAAATATAGATTATTAAAACCAATGAAAAACAAGACTAAAATATGCAATTAAAGATTGGAATTAGCTTTTTGATTCGTCGGCCTAATTGTATTGATTGAAATGATGCAAAAATAGAGAGACAAAATCAAATTTAGAATCTTCCTAGAAGCTATATCTTACTTACACATGGACATGAATTATAGATAAGGACATGATCATAGGTCACTATTATCCATGTTTGACATAGGCTTGGTATTAAAATTCATGTACGTGGCTTTTTGACATAGGATTGATATTACCAATCCATAATCATGTACGTAGTTTTAAAAACTATGTACATGGTGTTAAAACAACATAACCATGAACATGGTTCTATTATTTTAAAACCAAACAAAAATAATTGATGTCATTCATTTAGCATCAACACAAACTACAATCAAAATATATAAATATGAAATACATGGTTGAGTGAGAATAGATAAACCCAAATTTGACAATGCCACACCAAAGGAGAGGTATGAAAACACATTTTAGTGCATTTAGAAAAAAAACTAGTTAATTTTGTTGTATTTTTATTTAAATTGCCTTTTTTGTTTTTTTCATCCCATGTAGTGACAAGTGGCACTAAACAAAAACATAACCCTCCTATCCTTCCTAACCCAAAAAAAAAAACCTATCCCTCCTCACCCGTAAAACCCTCATATCCCTCCTCCCTCGTAAAATCCTCCTATTCGGTATATAGTTCCTCAATCCCTTATAAGGTATTCAAGAGATCTATCAATACATATAATTGAAAATAAGATCGATCTTAAGATTTTTATTAGGACATTGAGGGATCCCCACGTAAACAACCCCCATTGAATATCTATGGTAAACACATTAAATACATTATTAGGTGAAATTTTCTCTTTAATGGGTCAAATTGATAGGTGGGATGATTAATCTTAATACATACATTATACAGCTTGATTGGTTGTAAACTTACATACATACTATTCCAACAAATTGTCTACAGCCACTGTGAAAGATAAAATATAACCAAAGACCAAATTTGTTCCCTATTCATTGATGGGAAAATGGGTGTACTACTAGATGTTATGGAAAAATTGATCCTAATCCACTGTTGTACTCATGATTTAGTAAAACATAATTTTTAGTATTGATGGTGGATGGTCTTTGATCACCTTGAAAGAATAATGAGGCCCCATTCTATTTTTTAGAAAATTATATTATGATTTTATGTTCAATGAAGTTATAAACTATTTTTATTTCTCATAGTTCTTTGGTAGAGGAAAGGGCTCTATGGAGGAGGCTCCAGGTGCACATCATGTAGCTAATCATCCTACGAGAGTACATATTAATCAAACACATCCTCTTGAGACCTTAACCTCTATAGTCAAGGAGACTATATATATTGATACATTTCACTCTTTTAGGGCACTTACTAACACCCTTTTTTAGCATACAAGTCATATTTATCATAATCATAATATCGATGGTGGACATGGAAAGGCTTCATCTAGTATTTTTACCTTATGAGTTCACTATTGTAGACCGTGTGGTGTTATATGCATTATAATTAAGGAGGAAGAAAATATCATGTAGCCCATTCATGGTGGTATTTCCATGAGCTTATATGATATTAACCTCACTATGTTTCATCTATCTACATTCAATCTAGATACCTTGGATATAACTTCCCATGTATCTTTAATATTTTACTTGTAAAAAATTGTCAGACTTGTTAAATTTCAAATATTTATACAATTTAAAAGGTATTGAATTATTTTTCACATATAAATCTCAATAATTGATATGAATTTTTTATGTTGCAGTAGGATTTTGGATTCCATATGAGCATGTGTGTTGATTATATTATGCCTATACAATTATATGAAGGTGATTTTTAAGGATTAATTGATGTTATTTATGTATGTAGCCTACTAGCATTTACTAACTATGATCAATTTTGATTCAATTAGGCCTCTCTGATGTATACAACTAATATTATTCACACACTTATCATATAGTCTTGTAAATTTTCTATAGTTATCTACACTCATTAAAGGTCTATCCACTTACTATCTTTTTTCAATCTAATTATCTTCTTAATATTTGTCTTTGGCAATACCAATGATACTTTTAATGGCTTCAATAGGGACCCTCTCTTGCTAATTTCACTATGCCTTATACCACTTAAGACTCAATAACCTATAAGGTCTCTTCTTGATTTTTATTCTTACTTTAAGGAAACTCAAACATAACTCAAACCTAACTCACCATCATTCAATCCTCTTAGCATGAACTTTTATCCTTCCACATTGTAGCCTTAATCTTTGTAGACCTTATTGATTATGCCTATCCTTACATGGATTTGATTTAATATTTTCATTTATAAAATGAACCTATAGATTAAAAATGATCTTATTTATTACAATATATATATTCTAGTTTACAATATCAATCCTCAAAAACCTTTACATACAATCCTACTCAGAATCTCAAAATTTTACCTCTTTAGACAATCCTTTAGGCTTTAGTTGAGGCATAGTAATTAATTCAAGTAATTTTTATCATATATTTAACTTTATTAATAATTTACAAGGGTTTTATGGTGGTTTTATCAATGACTTACAATCTTAGAACAACAATTATCACTCTTTTATACCTTGTGTAAACAACATGATACTAAACAGGGTTGTAGCATAAGAAATTACATACTTAGGACTAAGAGTGTAGATTAATTCACCTTTTATGGATAATATAAATACTATAAACCATATAATAACCTATAAAACATTACCAACTCATTTAATACTTCTCTCATATACCACCTTCTAGGATTGGTATAGGCCAAACTCAGATTTTTTGGTTTTTTACTATGTTTTCCCTCCTATGCAGACTCTGCAACTCTGATAAATTTATCCTCAATAAAAATATCAAAAAAAAAAAAAAAACCTATAAAACAATACCTTATAATTCCCTTTAAATTTTTAGACCATTTTTCTAGGTGAATTAAAAGATATATGGCTTTCTTGAACTCTAAAAACTTATGTAGAGTTTACACAATCCTACTAGGTTGAAAGTAAACAGAATTATATATTTCAACTTATAATAATTGTTATGGACCATTTTAAATTGGATAAATATCATAAAAAATTTAATTAATTTTTATTCAATACCAAGAGTTGATAATGACTCAGATATTAAAATAACTCCTTTTTCTTAAGACTGTCACAGATTGAGTAAGTTTCTCATATTTGAGAGTAATATAAAAAGGATTTATTAAATTTAAAAGGGTTTAAAGTCATTATTTTAATTTAAATGGGTACTAAAAACATGTCCTAAATTAGTAACATCATTAAAATAAGTTTATACTCACAAAAACATGTGATATCCTCACTTTTCCTTGACTATGTTCTTTTAACCTATGTTTGCTAAACCTAAGGGGAGAAATAAACAATATTGCACAAAAACAAACATATCCAAACACTTTTATTGACTCAAATATCTTGCATACTTATGTATATTACCTAATCAATCATTATATTTACCCCATGCATCTCAAGACACATCCACATCTCTTTTATTTCAATCTTCTTACATACAGATTTATATGTTTTTCTATGTAGTCATACATATATGGAATCTAAGGAACATATTAGCTTCATATTAATATTAAAATAAATTATCATTTACTATAGCAATACAATTAATTTTTTACCATCAATAAAAAACTTTATTTTATTATTCAAAACTTCAAAGCATAATGCAAACCTTCTATAGACCTTTTACTACATATTTGCAACCTTGTACACCAACAACAATCTCTCATTTATTTACTATTCATCCATCTCCTTTTTATTATCTCTTCCTTTATGTTTTCAATTATCATTCAATCTATGATTTCTCATGTTATCTTTTCCACTTTATATGCAATTTGTCTAAGAATATCTCAACCATATACGATTTTGGTCTATTTCCAATGTTGAGACCTCTTCAAGATAAGTTTAGGATAATTTACCTTAACATGAAGGTATAAGGACATTTACACATATTAATAGACCTTATTAACCCTTATAATAAGTTATGTGTCCCTTAATACTAGTCATATCCATTACAAGTCTCCATAAACAATTTAAAAGTTTAAAGTCTCCATTTTGGAGGGAAAATGGAGTAAGACTCTTAAAGACCTAGAATGAGAAAATGAAGCTCCTTATTGTCTTTAAAAGACTCTTAAAACCTCATAATACCTTACTAAACCACACTTAGACAATTTACATGATATTTACAAAGAATTTTATGATGCTCCTACATTGGTTATGGTTCATTGTACATGTATGTTATTGTATATATATGGTGAAAATTAACTAATAATGATATTTTGTTTGTTTAGTTGATGACCACATTATACACTCTTCCATATATTTAAGAGGGAGAAAACGTAGATGTTGTTTCTATGATTTCATTTGCATAGCAACTCATCAAGGTACATGATAGTTATTTTAATGTTTTAGTGTAAATATGGATGTGTGTTTTGTAATTGTCCTCTATACTTGTGCAAATGGATGACACATAAATTAATTGTCTAAGAATACTCCTCTAGTGATGTATTTTGGTCATGTTAAAATAATTAGCAGGTGTGACATGATATAGTTGACAATTTAATTTTTAATTTTTTTTATTGTATTTCAATGATTTATTCAGTTGGCTTAAATTTTTATGAGCTAGAGTTGAATTTTTATTATATATATATATATATATATATATATATAGACACACACACACACACACACACACACATTTTTAAGGACCTAACCCTTATGTTATCATGAACACATCACAAAATCTTATTGGTAATCTATTTTACACTCTCATTTACCAGTATGGACCTATCATTAACCCTATTGAGTGTCAGTCCCAAATTAACCATGAATACCAGGTTGCAATAAGTGCACCTATGAATAATTTTTATATCATTTTATAAAATTAAATTGTTAATTTTTAAAGTATATTCTTCCATTACATGTAATTTTTCTAATAATATTTGCATATAAATAGTTAGAACTATAGGTGAGCAATAGAGGACTATAGTCATTGAGATCCAATGCCTCTAGTTATGAGCAAGGAATCTAAGGAATAGGCTTCTATAAGCAAGGAAAATATAGTGATGCATTTTTATGATTAAGATAATGTCTTATGACATTTTATTTTATGACTATATGGCATGATGTACAGTTGTTTGACATTATATGCCTATAAAGAATTAACCTAGGATATTTTATTAAGTGTTCACATTTTATATGCCTTTAGATGGATCTTATGGATCTATTATATACATATATTATTTAACATTATATTTTTTTAAATATTATTATTTATTTCAACACCTATAGAACCTAAAAATATATTGTATTCTCATAAATAGGTTCAAATAACTCAAATTGTCCTCATTTATCTTTGCATTCAAACCCTAAATCATAAATCATAAACCTTAAACCTTGAGCCCTAAATAATAAAACCTAGTCCTTAAACTCTAAGGCATAAAAAATAAACCCTAAAAACCTTATACCCTATACCCTAAACCTTAAACCCTAATCCATAAACCTTAATTCATATAAAAATCCTAAACCCTAAATCTTAAACTCTTAAAACCTTAAACTAATCATTTGATACCCAATTGACATCATCTAGACTAATAATTAAGTTCACAAGGGTAAATTTGGCCCAAATCATACCACTAACTACCTCAATTGACTAATTCACTCAATTTGTGATGACATGGGGGCTAATCAAACCTAAAAATATATTATGCGATCACAAATAAGTTCAAACAACTCATATTGTCCTTATTTAATTTTAAATTTAGAACATAAAACCTAAACCTTAAACCCTAATATTTAAACCATAAACCCTAAAATTTATACCATACATCTTAAAAATTAAGCCCTATACCCTAAACCTTAAAACATAATCATAAACCCTAAGCCATATAAAAACCCTAAACTTTTAACACCCTAAAATAATCAGTTGATCTCTAATTACCATTTTTTAGACTAATAATTAAGTTCACATGGATAAATTTGGCTCGAATCACATAACTAACTACCCCAATTAACTAATTTTCTCACTTTATGATGACATGAGGGTTAATGAAACCTAAATACATATTTTATACTCATAAATAGGTTCAAACAACTCAAATTATCCTCATTTATCTTTGTATTTGGACCCTAAACCTTAAAACCTAAACCTTAAACCTTAAACCCTAATACCTAAACCCTAAACCCTAAATTGTATTTACCCTAACCCCTATACCCCAAACCTTAAACCCTAATCCATAAATCCTAACCCATATAGAAACCTTAAATCATAAACTCTTAAAAACCTAAACCAATAATTTTATCTTTAATTACCATCATTTACACTAATAATTAAGTTCATAGGGATAAATTTGGCCCAAATCACACCACTAACTGCCCCAATTAACTAATTTTCTCAATTTGTTATGACATGGGGACTAATCAAACATAAAAAAATATTTTATGCTAATGAATGGGTTTAAGTAACTCAATTTTTTCTCATTTAGCTTTGTATTTGGACCCTAAACCTTAAAACCTAAGCCCTAAACCCTAAATAATAAACTATAAGCCCTAAACCCAAAGCCATAAACCCTTTTCAACCTAAACATTAACCCTAAGACATATAAAAACCCTAAACCCCAAATTTTACATTCTTAAAACCCTAAACCAATCATTTTATCCTTTATTACCATCATTTAGAATAATAATTAGGTTTGCATTACTTAATTTGGAATAAATCACACCACTAACTTCCAAAATTATCTAATTCTTTCAATGTGTGAATATATAGGGGCTAATCAAACCTAAAAACACATTATATGGTCATAAATAGGTTCAAGTCGCTCAAATTATCCTCCATTAATTTCTCAAATGGACCTTAAACCCTAAACCAATTGATTTAGCCTTAATTAACATCCTTTAGAATAAAAATTAGGTTCACATGGCTCAATTTGGCCCAAAATGCATAACTCATTACTCCAATTGACTAATTTGCTTAATATATGATGATGTGAGGGGAAATTGAGAATAAAATCATATCATATAGTCACAAAGAGGTTAAATGAGCTCAATTTGGTCTTAATTTCCTTCACGATTAGACCTTATACCCTAAAACCTAAACCCTATAAACCCTAAGC
>JARHVA010007025.1:410000-550000 GCA_037957365.1 Torreya grandis
ATAAGGGAATAATATCTTAATATTCCATAACAAGTGTCAATTTGAAATATCCACTATGGAGGTTTAAATGCTCAAATATGAGAAAATTTATAGCTATGGAATGTGAATTGGAATATCTATAAATCTATAGGATATTAAAAATGTATGCTAAATTCTCATTTCATCAAATGTGTATTTTTAAAAATATGTCACATCTATAAATAACAGATCTTGAAAAAGAGATATTTTACATGAAAAATAGTGAATTACATACTAAGAATGAATGAGTAATCTAAAAATTGAAATAATTGAGGATTTATATGCTAAAATTATTAATTTTGGGTATAAAAATACAAAGAATATGATTGATCTATTGGGACTGCAATGGTAAACAATTTTGTCCTATTCTAGGAAATTCTCCTATGTATGAGTAAATGATGGATAGACAATACAAACAAAGAGATAAGTGACACTCTTTTAGTAGTATTAAACACTATTTAAAAATATCTAAATATGGAAACTAGAATAGAAGGGTCAAGACATAAAACATTAATTAGAATCCAAGGATGTAGAATAATTAATCAAATGCTCATACATGCAAATAAATGTAAGAATAAATTTCCATAGTCCAAAATATTTGTACAATCATATAATGTTACTATAAGTTAAATATCTCATCAACGAGATGTATGTGTGTATGTATTTGATAATATGTGTTATAACCATAAATTATATTTCCATATTGATATTTCATATTATTTGTATCTTTCCAATCATATTATACATAATAATTATCATGCTCATAATCATCCTCTTACTCCTAAAATTATGGTATGCCACTCTTGTTATCCTTTGTATTTGTATATAAAAAACCTAATACACCATAGAGTTGAGTTATATTATTCAAATTATGTTATCTTGATTATATTCATCATTATGAGTATCTTTCATCTCATTCTACAATAGATAAGAATCATGTATCGTTATTTTAACACTATGAAGAGAAGTCAAATATGATTTAATTTTTTTTCATGAAGATGTAACCATATATTTTGTAGTGTTAGACTTATCTATTTCCTTTATGAATGATTTATATATGATGTGTGAATCCTTATCAACCATACTTATATCATTATAAGTTTTAATAACATTTACCTTTAGAAAGTCTTGCATGAGAAACCTTTTTACAAATGTGCCTTCTCTCTTACCATTAGTTTGTTATTACAATATCTATTTTGGTAATTGATCTTTTTGTAACCTTTCTTATTGTAGATTTAATTTCTCATCTTGTTAATTTTGTATCCATACTTTTTCTTTAGGATATGTATTTATGTGAGTTGTTTTCTTGATTGATGTATCTATTATAGGATCACCACTATCAATTAAATTTTATTTTTTAAATCCAAACAACTATCTGCATGATTCCCATGCATTCTATGATATGTAAAATAGTATTTTGATATTATTATAGGATGTATAAGAGGTAATTTTCACATTTGTTTCTAATAATTTATCTTAAAATTTCATTTGAACTCATATTACTCTTCTGTGTACCTTTTAAATAATGAGTTATAGATGTATTTTGTTGTGACTTCCAATATTGATATAAAGTATTGCTATGCATAATATAGCCAGATGATGTATAGGCATGATTTAAAAATAACATACTCTAGGTTCTCCATATATGTTCTATTATGTTCAAGTGATATTATCTTTGAATTAAAATATTGACTTGCTCGTAATGATGATTTGTTCTTAAAGGGCCTCAAATAAATAAAACCTAGGTAATTATAATTAAATATGCTTAAAAATACCATCAAGAGGATACGTTGGAGTTGGATATGGTTAATAAGGACATGTTGGTTATCTTAATTTGACACTATATAGTGTCTCAACTTACCATATGGGATATTGATAACATGGTGTTTACACTTGAATTAATTATAATACATAATTAACTCTAGTTGGGAATGTATAATATTAATATATAATTTATGAAGTTAAATAATACATAATATAGTAAATGTATACATATATACATACATACATACATATATGTATAATTTACAAAATTTGTAAATTGTTGCAAATAGAAATTTGGGTTAGGGTTAGAGAGATGTCCTTGTAGACTAATTTATTTCAAATTGTGTTATTCATTTCTTTATCATGACTTAGTGTAACTATCTATAAGAACCTATATACATATATTTAATTATATATATATATATATAGATAACAACACATAAGATGGACAAGGTCATAGTGTGTCTCTATTTGTTACTGTGTCTTTGTCTAGATAGATTGTGCTCTAGATATAAAAATTTGGGATTGTTTTCCCCTATCAATATATTTTATAATTCTATGTGAATACTATTTATATGTGTTGTGATATAAAAAATAAAATCCCTAGAACATACAAGTACACAAAATAAGTTGAAATGCAAAAGGGGTAAAAATTTGGGGAAGTGGGATATGGTCAATCTATCCTTAGAAAACCACTTATAACTGAGTGATGCCTACATAGTAAAATTGGACCCAAATATGATTTATTTTTCTACTTATGGAATATCATCTAAATTTAAATATAAAATATTATAAAAAGTCTTGAAAAAATGAATATTCTCAACATAAAATAAAACAATGTTAACTTGACCAATGACTAAAATACTACAACATAATTAGGCTCTTTGTTAAATAGATATATGATTTTGAAATTGCCTTTGTTAGAGATTTCAAGATAGATTAATTAAGGGATGTCAAGTATCAGCCTTAATGTGATTTTATAGGTGAATCTTCCAAAAATAATTTAGAACTTCCATGTTAGTTTACATGTGAGAACCATTATGAAGCTTGTCATTTTGAAAAGATGACCATAAGAGCATAGTGGAGAATGATATACCATAGGATAAGCATATATTACATCCTTTTATGATAGTGAACCCCTATCCATAAGGGACAAAGCTATATAAAATCATAATTATAGTGAATTACATGTTGAATAGGGATGAATATGAATAAAGTATGTAAGCTTTGGAGATATGCATAATAAATGTGAGACTTTCAAAGCTTTATTAGATATTATGGTTTTTTAGAATATATAATTGACCAAGCAAGGTAAATATGTCAATAATTTATTGACAAAAATTTAGTGTCTACATTTCCCCCATTTAATCTATTGATGCATAAATTACTAGAGTAAAGGAAATGTAATACTTATGTGTTTACACACATTATATTTTTCATGTAGATGTGTATGCCCTCTTGTTGAGGCATCTGGTGAAGTGTATAACCCTTATTTAATTGAAAGTGATCAAGTCTTAATTTTAAAAAATAGTGAATATTATTGATTTAAAAATATTATATGCTCCAACCCTCATAGAGTAATTTATAATGATTTTAAAGAAGTGGTCACCAACAAAGCTCTTTTCTAAAAGTGTAACCAAGACATAGAGATTTACTAAGATCAAATGTAGCTTAATTTTAGAACTAAAAATAAGAGGTGGGAACCATTACATGGCTCACTAAAGTGTAACCAAGATGTGGAGTGTCATTGAGCTCAAATGTGGTCCATTTGAAAAACAATAATCACACTGGTGTAGATATATATAGATTCAAATTGTAAATTCTTAAAACTTTGATTATCTAAATTTTGTGATGTAGTAGCTTATAAATAAATGCATATCATGCCCATTGTATTGTATATATTTTTTAAAATTATTTGAAATATTGTACCATTTTTTTTCAATTGTATTTGTGCCCAAGTAGCTATAATAATGGAGTGCATAAGCAAAATGAATGCCCCCAAAATCTGAAAATTCTTATTTTTTTCATATTGTAAACTATCAAATCTGAAATGTATTGCTTGTGAAAACTTGTGAATAATCCCATTAATATTCCCTCATTTTGATACAAGGGAAATTTCCTACAAATCACTCATCTAAAAATAAAAATTAGTATAATTTGTGAAAGATGTAATCAATTAATAACACATGAATATTTGATTTCTATTAGAATCCTAAAAATATGTAACATTGAATAAAATGAAAAGGTTTTATATTTTATTTCATCATGTAATTTAATATAACATTTAATTAATGTATGAATCATGATAAGGAACTTAAAATTATTGTATATGTGTTTTAAACATTTAATTAAATAGATAAATAATTGAAACACATAAGTAGTATATGCATGGTATTGATCATGACACCTAGTAAGTAACAAACATGTAATCAAATTCACACAATGTCACATAATAAGGAATACATTTCACATAAAAGGTACATGTTATATGTCACAAAGAGTTATAAAACATGTAAAAATGTCACACATAAGGCTCAAAGTATGAATACAAAGGACATGTGAATTCCACACAAACATAGAAGGCCAAAGGCCAACACACAAGGCATGATGATGCTGTATAAACAAGATGGTGTATTACATAAATCCAAGGGCCACAAAAAATTAAAAAGAATATTGTATGCAAGGAAAAAAGCATATGAAATAAGAATAGAGAAGCTAAAAAAAGATTAATTTTGGGCATGTATATATGTTCATGTTTAGAAAATAACATATTCATCATGGGACATGTAAATTTAAATGAAGGGAAACATATTTTAATTATAACTCAACATGGAATTTTTTTTTGGATGAATAAAACCTATAAGAGAGCCTATGTCTATGCCCCCAACAAGGCAACGTTGTTGGATAGAAGGTTAGCCCAACATCAAAATCATGGAAAAGTGTGCTTCAATCTTGAAATCTAAATTATATATGATTATTTTTTATTCTATATGATCACAATATATAGAATAATTCATATGACTGTGTTTTAGTTGGAATCAAAGTTATAAAATTCACATGGATAGGAATGTAGTAGAGGATAAAGACATAATTCACTGCTATCTGAGTAGAATACTACTGTCTTGATTGACTGTACGAAAAAAATGATTAGGATCATTTCTTCTATGTATGAATATTATATGTTTCTATATAAATGTGTCATATTTCACACTCATTTATCCTATTATAATCATTAAGTATTGAAAATTTAATAAAATATTTTATGTACTAAATAAAAATAATAGATTCCATATGCGAAGAGATAGTCTAACAACATGAAAGTATGTATACATGTGTTGGTTTTTACATATTTTAATTTTTATCATATATGAATGTTTTTTTATTTTATATATATATGGAAATTAAAACATGCATAAATGAAATTTGAAAAATTTTAAAATATAAAACAACAAGATGTTGAAAAAGAAGAAGAGTGGGAGTAGAACAACCCTCAACAAAATGTGAAAGCAAAACAAGGCAATGGTGAATTCAAGTGATATTCCCACATAATGAAATAGATACAAGGGTTAAAAAAATGAATTGAGTAGATGTAGATGAAGTAACAAAACATAAATATAAAATAAGCTATGTATAAGTAGGTACTAGTCAAGGAAGTTAATAAATGTCCTCAGCTAACCATGGGTCCAACCAATAATCTCATCAATAGGATGCTCATATGTGTATCTAGTTATTTGATAGGAAGGAGAAATCTCTTATGTAATAGTTTATAAATCTAAATAAGAACCATGTGATATAAAATAACCCTTTGAATTTGAAGAAGAACCACATATTGTAAAATAACCCTCTAAATAATTTTCCATATATCTATCTAAATATAAATTTTCATGCATGGAAGGAGATGATGCAACAACTTGTACCTATGTATGAGACTTATAAATAAAATGTGATGTTTTTTAAGATAAAAACCTTGGATTATGTGCCATTTATGCTTACAAACAACTATATTTATCTTTTTATCTAAATCATCCTACTCATATGTAATCATATTAAACTCAAATATATTCATGCTCATAAGTAGGTAAAATTTTGATTTTTAAATAAGCTTATTTGAATGTAAATCATGATCTTGAAAGTTGTATAAAATAATTCATTTCCAATTGTTTCAATAATTATGCCAATCATCTATTGTGGAATAAGATTAGGTACCCATGGATTTATGGGATATTCATATTGAATGCCAAAAATTATAACAACTTGATTATCATGAATATAATTTAGAAATTTTTGAATTATAAAATGAACTAATATGATTTTCTATAACCAAGGTCTCCCTAATAACATATCAAACACACATGTTTGGTAATACTAAAAGAGGGGTGGGAAATATGAGAAGTCCCAGTTATAGAGGCAATAAGATATTTTCAAGAGTAACTTGTGTATGGTCATCAAATGATTTCACAACTCTATATGTGTTTTGTATATATTTCTCCTTATAAAAAATAAATATTATAAGTGTTATGGTTCACACATTTTCACTTGATCCATTATCTATCATGACATTACGAATAGGTTTTACACCAACATATCCTCTAATTAATAATCCATGTCCATCATAATCATCAAAAATAGTTTTAAAATCATAAAATGTAATAGATGGGTGTGATTTTATCTTGATTTTAGTTGTACCAATGATATTATCAAGTGGATTTCCATTTGAAAATGGAGGAGGATGGGCATTCTAGGCATAATGTACTTCACAAAAATCATGTTATCTTATGAATTATGATTTAGAAAGGGAAATTTATACATTTTTATCTTGGAATTATCATTTTATTATGTCATAACCTCTTCATTATGTATACCAATTATAGACACTAAAATTTGATTATATATGATAAACAACTCTTGTATACTTGACAAATATAACTTGTGGCTCAACCTTCAATTCATGACCTTCCTACTACTAAAAGGCTTACGTTTTCCATCTCATTATGTCTAAATGCTTAGTCTATAGTTATAACCAAATATTATGATTACCTAAATCAATTTTACCCCATAGTATACATAAAACCTTATTTATATCCTACTCTACTAATTACTAATCTTCAATAGTTTTTTGTCCACCTACACACTATTGTCTATACTAAGACACTAGCATAAATGCTAGTGTCCCAGATCTTACACTAGTGTAAAATCCTTGAAAATGATCAAATTTGAAAATATTTACACATGTATAGGTTATAATATGGTAACATGTTAATCCTTTTGTGATATAATTTCAAAGGGTGTTGTATAAATACAAAACAAAATGTCAATCATTATCATCTAAAAATTACCAAGAAAATACCAATCAAGCTCACACTTAATCATTTGTACAACTAATTTATAATACCATATTATTTAATATTTCTAAATGAGTCATAGGAATATTCTTATTACATATCTAAAGAATTCAAAGAGATGCACATGATTATTATTTGTTAATTTATAAGTTAGATCATGACATACACTCGCATATATAATATTACACAAATTATTCACACAATTCCACATAAGGGGGAGAACTAAATTATTTTGAGGACCTCATCATGGTATATGTATATGTAGGTATTGATAATTAATAAAGAGGTATTTTATCTCAACTTTACTTTACTTAAGTCCACTAACCCCCATTTTTCAAGGTGGCATGCCCAAGTTGTATGACCTAGGGTTTTCATTAGAATACTGATATCCAAAACTTATTCATGTAATGCAAGTTAACAATTTGTAAGGAGATAGTGAACCCTAACATGTGAAGTTTTTCATTATAAAAAATGCACTAGATAGAAGTCTTAAATTCATGACAAAATCATTGATTCTAGTGTCTTTAGTTCGATGGTAGTGTCTAGATTGACAAAGAAAAATATTCAAAATTTGATGAATATTATGCAGAATCAACTTGTCTTCTCTTATACCTACATCTTTCAGATCTACCTACACATTATTAAATAGGATATTTATTATTTTGTATTCATTTTTCTATATTCAAGTTACTATTTGGCATTGTACTTTCTATATTTAGCATACATTCATAATTTAAAATCGTATAAGAATATTGTGAATTTGAATTATTTGATTGGATTTATTTTAAAATATCTTAGACACTTATTTTATTAGGTTATTATCCCCCCAACCCTTATAAAAACCTAAAAGTATTAAACATTTTTTGAACTAGAACTCTGAGTCTTCTTACACAACCCTAGCTTGCCTTAGGGTTTTTAGACTTCTATGGTTTCAAATTTAATTTGTATTTCATTATCATTAGATTATTTTATATATTTTATATCCCTCTCTTTTCATGTTCTCATATTAGTCTTTAAAACATTTAAAATGGATAAAAAAGAACCTCTTCTTTCTCCTAATCATAAGTAGGGTTATATCTATTTTCCCTCTAACAAATTCCATGACCTCCAATGGGTAAGGTATCCCATCCTATAATTCCAAAAGAGGTTAATAAAAATACCCTTCCTAAAACCTCTCCACCTATTTCATCTCCTCTAGATGGTGTGTGTATGCATATTGTACTAACCCCTCTAGGTTATACTAAGGAAATACACACATTTTAAAAAAATATAAAAATTAGTTTAGTTAACCTAAGTAATGAGTAACTATAACATAGGTTTACCTTTTACACACCATTATATAATTATTAAAAATAGTTTAATTAATATAATTAAAACTAATACTTTATCATTTATCCACTGATTCAAGTATATAATTAATTATGATTTTCATCTCCCAAATGGGATTGTAATGGTACATATATATTAAAAATATATAGAAGGTTATAACTCATAAATGAAAATATTATTCACAAATTAAATAATGCCAAATTAGGCCAGTCTAAATATATATCAAATAATTAGTCACTGATAGAACATAATATTTTGTATGTGAAATTTATACAAATATCAACAACCACTATTCTATTGATATAAAAAATACAATATTCTCATAAGTACAATAGTACAATAGATATTCCAAAGGACAAATCAAAATAAAAAATAATATCCATGATTATGTTTTATCATAGGTTTAGATTCTATTTTTTGAGAGGGAGAACATCATCTGGGTGTTTTCCCACCAGCCACACATCGTCAGTCTCCTACACACCTCCCCACTAAGAGTGGGCATTCCCTTTATGAGGGTAAAAATAATGGTGATGAAAACATTGAGAAATAGTCGAGAATAATGTGTAGTAAAAATACTATTACACTCAAAAAACCATTCATACCCTAGATAATCATTATCTATCTAATGGGATAACATGTATGCATGTAAACTAAAAGGTACATTAGACAGACAATGCATATAACTATAACATTACTTTGGCCAAAGATTTTTAATATAGTTTCAAACATAAAACCAAGTTAAGTCATGTCCACACACAACAATACTATCTACCAAAATACATATAAAATGTTATCCTTCATGTTAATGAATGATGAGTAAGTCAAAGTAGGGCTTCCTACCCATCAATTGTCATTATTTAGCATGAAGGACTTATGATTGTATTAAAACAATAATAAAATAATCCATCATAATAGTCTATATGATTTAATCAATAAAATACCATTTTCTATGTTCTTCATTCATAACTTATACATTTATAAAAATAAGTTAGTTTTATCATAATTCAAGAGTAAATTAGTCATTGTACATCATATACAAAGGTAACATATAATAATATAACATAATGTAATACTAAAATATCCAAATGTACTAGGAGGCTTTCATTCAAATAATAAACCTCACAAGTATTTAATAACTCGATATTTAATTAATATTTAAGGGACATGGTGTTACTTACCTTATAAATTCAAATTTTCTTACCTACATAACTTTATGAGTTTTGAATAAAGGAATGTAATTCCTCATATTGTATGAATATTTTAAAATTCCTTATAATAACATAGAGATAAGAAAATCCAAGAATTTATAACTAGTTTAGAAAATAATTAACCATGTGCTTATACAATCTTGATTGTATAACCATTCCTTAATTACTATTAGCATTATATAAATATAATAATAATTCATAGGTTATTAATAATTTACTCAGGTGGGTTGTGGTCATACTACCCATAGTCCTTTTTTTTGTCAAACATTTATCTCTTCTAATTCCATGTCTACAAATTCCTATCGATAGGCTACAACCTGCTTATTTGTCTCCTTGATTATATAATAAATACAAGATCAATCATTAAAATCAAACCTAAGTTTCTTTTTCTTTTTACCCATTATTATTTATTAATAGTTATATTGTCATATCAAAACCATATACCCTATTTAACAATGGATAAGTGAAAAAAAAGTATGCATACCCATAGGCAACCCTGATTATATAAATATTCATATTATAGACTATCCATTTACTCCTAAATAGGATGAAATCATTTTTTTATCAATTCACCACAAGTCCATGATTTAATTATCTTAAAATTAAATTTAATATGACTACCTTAGCCTACATTTTGGCCTATAGGTGATTATTTTAACCACTTACATGTCTAAAAATAGACCTTTTAACTTAAATATGTAACTATTATAAAAGACACAATGTATATTTATATAATTAATGGAATGGTTCAAGGGTACTACCACCCACATGAACCTCTGACCAAGATAAATTTCATGAAACTCTAATTTTCATTTGTAAACCATTCTAATAGTAACTTATTTTAAAAAGATTGAACCCAATCGTAAATCTAATTGGCACTTTCATAGTAACAAGGTTCACAAAATAAAATCTATGAGCTAAAACTTGAGTATTAAATCAAATTTAAATAAAAAAATATGAAACCCTTTTTACCGAAAAATTGAGTTTTATGTTACTTTCCTTTGAATTTATTTTCAAATGTCCTTTCTTGATAAAATGTCGACCCATATGAATGATTACTCTATTATTTATTTTCTTTATCTTCTTTTTCTTGTGTACTTCATGCCCTTATATTTATTATTTTTATTCCCATGTTTCCATTCCTACCTCCACCATAACTAAAAAATACCTCCAACTCTTGAAGAAACCAGATTGAGATCATAGTTGTATGCCCCAATTTGTTGGAAAACTACTATGTACTCCTCAACTAAAATTGCCTGTCAACCCAAATTGAATTCCTTGCTCAAATGCATGCAAAGACACCTAATGATAACCATTCCTAAAATTTATACATTTTTATGTCCATGAAACCATATACATGTTTTTTCTGAAAGATGCATACACATTGACCCTTTTTTGTATTAACATCTAATACCATCAAATACTTCCAAAAACATTGAAACTAGCCTAATATTTCATTAAAAAGGATTTAAAACCTTATTAGAATGCTAATATTTACAAGGTAGACTTAACATTGTGGTTAATTCTATTAGGTTATAAAATGTTGTTAAATTTCAAAGACTTTATGAATCTAATAAAGATAAATAAGGTCAACATTAATGTAAACAAACCATGAACAATAAAAAAGAATTTTAATAAAGATATAATCATCACCAAGTAGTATGGTTAAACATGTAATTCAATAATATTAGTCTTCAAATAAAATTAATGTTTAAATGGATTAATATATAGCATTCAAAATTTATGATAATTATAATAAAAAATAAGATCGAATGCAATCTCCTAAATACTATTTGAATGCACATACAATCAGTAGTAATGGCATGCATCATTCTTTTCTTTCAATAAGAAAACTAATACATTTGTAAAAATAAGTTAATTTTATCATAATTCAAGAGTAAATTAATCATTGTACATCGTATACAAAGGTAACATACAATAAAATAATATAATATAATGTAATACTAAAATATCCAAATGTACTAGGAGGCTTTCATTCAAATAATAAACCTCACAGGTATTTAATAACTCAATGTTTTATTAATATTTAAGGGACATGATGTTACTTACCTTATAAATTCAACTTTTCTTACCTACATAACTTTATGGGTTTTGAATAAAGGAATGTAATTCCTCATATTATATGAATATTTTAAAATTCCTTATAATAACATAGAGATAAGAAAATCCAAGAATTCATAACTAGTTTAGAAAATAATTAACCATATGCTTATACAATCATGGTCATATAACCATTCCTTAATTATTATTAGCATTTTATAAATAGAATAATAATGCGTAGGATATTAATAATTTACTCAGGTGGGTTGTGGTCATACTACCCATAGTCCTTTTTTTGGTCAAACATTTATCTCTTCTAATTCCATGTCTAAAAATTCCTATCGATAGGCTACAACCTACTTATTTGTCTCCTTGATTATATAATAAAGACAAGATCAATCATTAAAATCAAACCTAAGTTTCCTTTTCTTTTTATCCATTTGTATTTATTAATAGTTATATTGTCATATCAAAACCACATACCCTATTTAACAATGGATAAGTCAAAAAAATTATGCATACCCATAGGCAACCCTGATTATATAAATATTCATATTATACACTATCCATTTACTCCTAAATAGGATGAAATCCTTTTTGTATCAATTCACCACAAGTCTATGATTTAATCATCTTACCATTAAATCATACCTTAGCCTATATTTTGGCTTGTAGGTGGTTATTTTAACCACTTACATGTCTAAAAATAGACCTTTTAACTTAAAAATGTAACTATTACAAAAGATTACTAGCACACCAATTATGATTTTATAACACAAAGTATATATGTAATAGAAAATCGTATATTAGGATATTTTCACTAATAATGTCACTACTATAAAATTATGGGTGGAAGAGAACATTCACCCTCAAGTTTGTAGTGTTGATCCATTCAAACTCACAATCTATTAGCTTTTCACAATTATGTAACAATATAAAAAAAACCACATATAATTATTTATTATTTTTACAATTTAATGAAAATTAAATTGTCTAGTTGGGTATTTGACTTCACCGAATAAAAATAACATATCCCATACTATGAAAAAATCATAACCCAACCAACTCTAAAACCAACAAAAAACCCAATAATAAGCTTAGAATAAATTCAAAATGTTTCCAAATGGAGGTAGGTATTCAAAAGACACAATGTATATTTATAGAATTAATGGGATGGTTCGAGGGTATTACCACCCACATGAACCTTTGACCAAGATAAATTTAATGAAACTCTAATTTTCATTTGAAAACCATTCTATTAGTAACTTGTTTTAAAAAGATTGAACCCAACCATAAATTTAATTGGCACTTTCATAGTAACAAGGTTCACAAAAAAAAATCTACAAGCTACAACTTGAGTATTAACTCAAATTTAAATTAAAAACTATGAAACCCTTTTTACAAAAAACTTGGGTCTTATGTTACTTGCCTTTGAATTTATTTTCAAATGTCCTTTCTTGATTAAATGTCGACCCATATGAATGATTCCTTTATTATTTATTTTCTTTATCTTCTTTTTTTTGTGTTCTTAATTCCCTTATATTTATTATTTTTATTCCCATGTTTCCATTCCTACATCCACCATAAATAAAAAATACCTCCAACTCTTGAAGACACCAGATTGAGATCATAGTTATATGCCCCAATTTGTTGGAAAATTGCTATGTACTCCTCAACTAAAATTGCCTCTCAACCCAAATTGAATTCCTTACTAAAATACATGCAAATACACCTAATTATTCCAGCATAAATCAACTTGATAACTATTGACCATTTTGGCCCTACAGGGCAAAATTGGTCTCCTTCTTCCCCTGTTGTTCCGAGCCAGTTTAATTTCTGGTTTGCACAAGTCTTTTAGCAAGAGGATGAACCAGTTCAACAACATGAACTTTGAACTTGAACTTTGAACTGTCACTTGGTTCAATCACTTGGTTCAATTACTTGGTTCAATTACTTGGTTCAATCACTTGGTTCAATCACTTGGTTTAATCACTTGGTTCAATTGCTTGGTTCAATCACTTGGTTCGATTGACAGTTTAATCAGTTGGTTCAAACAAATGGTTCAATCACATGGTTCAATCGGTCAGTTCAATCAAAGGGTTCAAGCAGTTGGTTTAAGCAGTCAAATGAATGAGTAGAACATAGTATTGAACTGTTGAACCATTGAACTATTAAACCATTGTTGGTTCAAGAAGTTGGTTCAAGCAGTTGGTTCAAGCATTTGGTTCAAGCAGTTGGTTCAAGTGATTGGTTCAAGCGGTTGGTTCAAGTGATTGGTTCAAGCACTTGGTTTAATCACTTTGAACTTGGAAATATTGAATTGTTGAACTTTTAAACCATTGTTGGTTCAAGCAGATGGTTTAATCAGTTGATTCAAATAGATGGTTTAATCACATGGTTTAATCGGTCAATTCAATCAAAGGGTTCTAGCAGTTGGTTCAACTGGTCAAATGAATGAGTAGAACATAGTATTTAACCATTGAGCCATTGAACTAATTGTTGGTTCAATCAGTTGATTTAATTGAAAGGTTCAATGGAGTCTCCCAAAGCTAGAAGCATAAGTCCCCTTATGAAGCGAAAGGAACACTTGTAAAGGGATCAAAGAAAAGGCTAAAGGAATTGACCAAATGGTCACAAGTGTGTGAACATCAACTTTACAGCAATGAAACAGTCGTTGATCTTTAAATTAAAGGCATGAACTCAAAGGAATTCCAAGGCTTAAAGCCAAAAGGAAGAAATCATCAAGGAGGGAGTCCAAAGAGACAAAGAATTAGCAGAAGATAGCCCCTAAAGGATGAAGGAACCAAAAAAGAAAAAGCTAAGAAGAGGAAAAAGAGCCAAGTGTAGAAATAGACAAAATAGTCCAATTGGCAAAGGAAGGTGTTGACTCAAGGAGTTACTCCAGTGGTTGACATAGTATCTGCTAAGTGGTCATCAAGGGGCATGAATAGTGAACAACGCGACCCATTTTTTATTCACTTTGCATTGATGAGCAGACAAACCATGTGAATGCCTTGAAGGAGTGGTCTTGTTTGTAGACAAATGGTATGGCCCATAATTTCACATATGATGTTTAGTATATCTTAAACACCTAAAATCAAAATTAGAGCTGACACAACATTATCTATCAAGTAGCTTCCTCTTCCCAATGCTTAGAATGCACATGGGCCATTTGTAAAAGGGAACCAAAAGGCCTCTTTCTTCCTCTATATATTGAAAACTTCTCATTTTGAGAAAGATATCTCTCAACTTGTAAGGTGAATCCCTGCCAAAATTTACCTTGAATCAAAAAGAAGCATTGTTGCCTCCATTTGAGCTTGCACTTTTTCATATGTCTATGGCTTTGTTTTGTGTTAAGTCATTTTCCCTTATGCTTTCATAGATTGATTCTAGCATGTCTAGTGTATTGTGAGTTCTTCTTTTTTAGGATAGCCAAAAGTGTCTACAACAGAGTATAGGTGCATGTGAATAGGTTGCCATAGTGTGTCTTAGAACACCTCTAGTAGTTTTTCCTCCCTATAGATCAACCTTTTTTGGTGCATCAACTGCTTAGGTTAGGTTCTATTTTTCATCAATCTTTCTCTCTTTTCAACCCCCCCCCCCCAATTATATATATATATATATATATATATATATATATATATATATATATATATATTATCAACTTACTAGAATAACTCAGATGCATCAAAGGGAGCTAGCCCTTATCTAGAGACTCTCCCCTCAGTTTTGCCAGAACCATAGGCAAGAGAGGAGTTTCCATTGTGATGCATGGAAGACAAGAGATCAGTCTCCTATCAAGGGTATAATCCAAAGCATCAAAAATGTGCCAAAAATTATTGAGGAAGAACTACCAGAGGTGTTCTAAGACACACTATGGCAGCCTATTCACATGTGCCTATACTCTGCTATAGACACTTGTGGCTAACCTGCAAAAGAAGAACTCACAATACACTAGACATGTTTGAATAATTATATGAAAGCATAAGGGAAAATGACTTAACACAAAATAAATCCATAGACATATGCAAAAGTGCAAGCTCAAATGGAGGCAACAATGCTTATTTTTGATTCAAGGTAAATTTTGGCAAGGCTTTGCCTTACAAGCTGAGAGATATTTTTCTCAAAATGAGAAGTTTTCAATATATAGAGGAAGAAAGAGGCCTTTTGACACCCTTTTACAAATGGCCCATGTAAATTCTGATCATTAGGAAGAGGAAGCCGCTTGATAGATAATGTAGTGTCAGCTCCTATTTTGATTTTAGGTGTTTAAGATATATTAAACATCATATGTGTAATTATGGGCCATGCCATTTGTCTACAAACAAGACCACTCCTTCAAGACATTCACATGATTTGTCTACTCATCAATGAAAAGTAAATAAAAAATGGGTTGCAACATTCACTGTTCACACCCCTTGATGACCACTTGGTAGATACTATGTCAACCGCTGGAGTAACTCCTTGAGTTGACACCTTCCTTTTCCACTTGGACTATTTTGTCCATTTCTACACTTGGCTCTTTTGCCTCTTCTTGGATTTGTCTTTTTTGGTTCCTTCATCCTTTGGGGGTTATCTTTTTCTAATTCTTCAACTCTTTAGACTCCTTCCTCGATGATTTCTTCCTTTTGTCTTTAAGCCTTTGAATTCCTTCAAGTTCTCACCTTTGATTTAAATATCAACGGTTGTTTCATTGCCATAAAGTTGATGTTCATGCACCCATTACCATTTGGTCAATTCATTTGGCCTTTTATTTGATCCATTTGTAAGTGTTCCCTGCCCTCCACAAGGGCACTTGTCCATCAAGCTTTGGGAATATCCCTTGAACCTTCTGATTGAACTGACTGATTGAACCAATAATTGGTTCAATGGTTCAATACTGTGTTCTGCTCATTCATTTGACTGCTTGAACCAACTACTTGAACCCTTTGATTTAACCATATGATTGAACCATTTGTTTGAACCAACTGATTAAACCAACTACTTAAACCAATAATGGTTCAACAGTTCAACAATTCAATACTATGTTCTTCTTATTCATTTTACCACTTGAATCAACCGCTTGAACCAACTACTTGAACCCTTTAATTGAACCGATGGATTAAACCATTTTTTTGAACCAACTAATTGAACCATTGATTGAACCAAGTGATTGGTTAAATCACTTGGTTCAATTGATAGTTTAATCAGTTGGTTAAAACAAATGATTCAATCACATGGTTCAATTGGTTAGTTTAATCAAAGGGTTCAAGCAGTTGGTTCAAGCGGTCGGTTTAAGTGGTCAAATCAATGTGAAAAACATAGTATTAAATAATTGAACTGTTGAACCATTATTAGTTCAAGTAGTTGGTTCAATCAATTGGTTCAAACAAATGGTTCAATTAGTCGGTTCAATCAAAGGGTTTAAGTAGTTGGTTCAAGCAATCAAATGAATGAGTAGAACATAGTATTGAACCATTGAGCCAATTTTTGGTTCAATCAATCAATTCAATCGAAAGGTTCAAGGGAGTCTCCCAAAGCTCGAAGGACAAGTACCCTTGTGGAGGGTAGGGAACACTTGCAAATGGATCAAAGAAAAGGCCAAAGGAATTGATCAAATGGTGATGGGCGTGTGAACATCAACTTTACGGCAATGAAACAGTCATTGATCTTTAAATCAAAGGCATGAACCTGAAGGAATTCAAAGGCTTTGTTGCCTTAACATTATCTATCAAGCAGCTTCCTCTCCCCAATGCTTAGAATGCACATGAGCCATTTGTAAAAGGGCACCAGAAGGCCTCTTTCTTCTTCTATATATTAAAAACTTCTCATTTTGAGAAAGATATATCTCAACTTGTAAGGCGGAGCCCTACCAAAATTTACCTTGAATTAAAAAGAAGCATTGTTGCCTCTATTTGAGCTTGCACTTTTGCATATGTTTATGGCTTTGTTTTGCGTTAAGTCATTTACCCTTATGCTTTCACAAAATGATTCCAACATGTCTAGTGTATTGTGAGTTCTTCTTTTCAGGTTAGCCAGAAGTGTCTACAACAGAGTATAGGCACATGTGAATAGGCTGCCATAGTGTGTCTTAGAACACCTCTGGTATTTCTTCCTCCCTGTATCTCTAGAGGACCCCTAACTCACTAATGCAGGAGAATTTCTCATATTAAATGAAGTGTACAACAGCTTGTTCTTGGTGGAAAGTGTATGTTCAAGCTAAGTAGATCAACCTTTTTTGGTGCATCACTCGCTTAGGTTAGGTTCTATTTTTTAGTAATCTTTCTCTCTTTTCAACCCCCAATTATATATATATATATGTATGTATGTATGAATGCATGCATGCATGCATACATGTATGTATGTTATGTATGTATGTATGTATGTATTAGCAACTTACTGGAATAACTTATATGCATCAAAAGGAGATAGCCCTTATCTAGAGACTCTCCCCTTAATTTTGCTAGACCCACAGGCAAGATAGGAGTTTCCATTGTGATGCGTGAAAAACAAGAGCTCAGTCTCCTATCAAGGGTGCAATCCACAGTGTCAATAATAACCATTCCTAAAATTTATACATTTTTGTCTTCATGATACCATATACATGCTTTTTCCAAAAGATGCATACACATTGACCCTTTTTGGTGGTAACACCTAATACCATCAAATACTTCCAAAAACATTGAAACTAGCCTAATATTTCATTAAAAAGGATTTAAAAACTTATTAAAATGCTAATATTTACAATGTATACTTAATATTGTGGTTAATTCTATTAATTTATAATATCTTGTTGAATTTCAAAGACTTTATGAATTGAATAAAGATAAATAGGGTCAACATTAATGTAAACAAACCACAAACAATAAATAATAATTTTGAATAAAGATATAATCATCACCAAGTAGTATGGTTAAACATGTAATTCAATAATATTAGTCTCCAAATAAAATTAATGTTTAAATGGATTAATATATAGCATTCAAAATTTATGATAAATATAATAAAAAATAAGATCGAATGCAATCTCTTAAATACTATCTAAATGCACATGCAATTAGTAGTAATGACATACATCATTCTTTTCTTGCAATAATAAAACTATCACACATAAACAAAAAATAGCATATGACTAACATTATTCAAATAATGATGTGTGTTTATGTGTTGTTATAGTTTCATTATCTCTACCCTTAATTGTCACTATTTAACATTGTCAATATCTGACATTATAACTATTTGAAATTGTCACTATTTGACACCCTCTCTCCATATAATACTCTGCCTCTAATTTTTTTCTTCAATGGGATACCTTTTCATGCATCCACCACATCCAAAAAAAGGTATTTATTTTGATATTTTAAATGAAATTACAAATACTCATAATGTAAATATATAAAATGAAATTTTGCATATTTAATCCAAAATTTAATGAAATCATCTCAACATACAATTTCAATAACATTATAATGTATTATACTTATATATATAATGTCATCATGATTATAATTAATCACAAAAATAATATAACAATAGTCTAATTAAACAACATATATCTGAATATACCATTTGTCTTCACAAAACTAACTAATCAATAGTTTTTTTTTAAAATGATGCTTGTAATGAGTAGGATAAGATGTAACATCCTTCCCCCATAAAATAGGTTATCATTATGATGCCATTATTACCCAAAAAAAAATGTTTAAAATGATATAAATTCAAAAAACTATATCAAGTAAAAAAATGAAGAAACAACATGTAAAACTCTTCATTATCTTCCCATGTGGCACTATCTTTAGAATATTGGTCCCACTAGACCTTGAATTGAGACACTTATTTGTTACATAAGCTGAGATTACAATTTTCAAGTATTTTGATTGGTTATAATGTTACCACTTATGGATCCAAAACCTGTAAAGTATTCCCATCAAGTAATTTTGAAGGATATCCCACATATTTATTTAGATAAGAAACATGAAATATATTATGAATTTATGCCAAAGTTGATGGAAAAGCTAGTTTATAATTTGTTGGGTTAATCACTTATAGAACCTTGAAATGTCCTACAAATATTGGTGCTAATTTGTGGACTTGTAAAATTTGTATAGCTCTTTTGTGGTTTAACAAGCAAAAAAGCCTTGTCTCCAACTAAGAACTATCTCACTATTATTTTCAAATTAGGGTAGCTTTTATACCTATAATTTACCTTAATGAACCTTTTTATAATAACTTATACCTTATCTTCCATTTCAATAAGTATTTTACCTCCAAAAACCACATTATCTTCTAATTTATCCCTTTTGATAGGTGTTATATACTTTATGATATATAAAGCCTCAAATGGTGTCATTATAAAGTTTGAATGAAAAGAGTTATTATAGGAAAATTCAAACAATGGAAGGTATTATTCCCATTTATATTATTGGTCCATGAAATACATCCTTAAAATATATTTTAAAACATGATTTACTATTTTAGTTTTCCTATCTATCTTATGATGATAGGTTGTAATGAAATTTAATTGAGTTCTGAAGGCTATGATAAGGGTTTGCCAAAACCTCAAATTCATATGAGGATATCTATCTGAAATTATTTTCTCTTGAAATCTATGCAATCTATAAATTTCTTACATAAATAGTTTTTCCAAAAATGGTACATCATCTACCAAATTAACTAGTATGAAATGTGTTACTTTAGTTAGCTTATCAACTATGACAAGAATCATATCATGTTTATTTATTGACATAGGTAGTCCTTGGACAAGTCTATACTAATGGCATGTAGGTGAAATAATATAGTAGGATAAACATGCTCAACCTTAACACTCTAATATATTAAGCATTAAGACATAAAATTAGTTGCATCTTTCTCGATTTCATACCATAAGTATAATGGATTTAGTTCTGATTTAACTTAGTCACTCCTAGATGACTAGAATAAGGAGCATTATCCATTTACTTAAGGAAGCTCTCCCAATTTTTTTTATAACGAATAAATTCTTTCAGTAAATCTTATAAGTCCTTTATAACCTTAGAAGTTCATCAATTTCAATGTGAAATCCTTCATACCTATGATATTGAGGATTTTTTCTAAGACTTATCCAACTTTCTCATATGAATCATCTCCAAAAGATAATTTTAAAACTTGATCTCTAAAAGTATGTATGATGGTAACCATAGATATTATGTACCTTATGTGGTTTAGTGCATTGGCAACTATGTTCTCCTTATCCTTTACATAATTGATATCAAAGTCATAATATGAAAAGAATTAAACCCATCATCTTTGTCAAGAATTTAAATTTGGTTGAGTAAATATATATTTAATATATATATTATCTATTTTGATCATAAATGGTTTATCTAACAAATAATGCCTCCAAACCTATAAGGCATGCATTGTAAGCAAATCTAATTCATGTGGAGAAAAATTAGCCTAAAAAAGGCTTTAATTTTATGGACCCATACAAAACCATTGATCCTTATTGTAGGAATACTTCACCTAGACCATCCCAAGAATCATATATTACCATAACAAAATGTCCATTAGGATCTAGTACATGTAAAATTGATGGTGAAGTAAGTATATCCTTCAAAATATGAAAGGCTTATTTGCATTTATCAATCCAAAAGAAACATCAATATTTCCATTATAAAAAGGTACAAGGTTAGTTATCTTAGTTAAATTAGGTTAAATTTTCCTATAACACCCTATCAAAATGGTAAAATAACATATCTCATGCATATTTTTGGGTTCTAGGAATTCTATCATAAACTTAATATTTGAATAATCCATTGATAATCCCTCTACTAAAATTATATGCCCCAAGTATTATAATTCATTTTAAAATAAAACACACTTAAATTTTTTTTCATAGAGCTTATGTTTCCACAAGCATTGTAAAACCAAATGCAAATATACGACATGATCTTTTTCACTCTTAGAGTATATAAAAATATTTTAAAGGAAAATGAGACAAAAATGGTCTAAATAGTCTCTAAACATAGTTTTCATAAGATTAATGAATATGGTAGGTGCATTCATTATATGAAAAGGTAGAACTATAATTTCATAGTTTCCATACCTCATTTTAAAAGTATTTTTAGGAATATATTTCTCCTTGATTATCAACTAATGATACACTAATCTAAGGTAAATATTTTAAAATATAGTCTCATTTAAAATTTGACCATTAATATGAACAATGCATGGTAATTGATACCTATTATTGATGTTTGCCTTGTTCAATGTTTTGCAATCTATGCAGAAGAAAAGAGTTACATCTTTAATTTTAACAAAAACCATTAGTTCACCCCATGGTGAAAATCTTAGTCAAATTGACCCTTTGGATAACATATGTTGAAGTTGAGAATTTAATTTTACTAAATTTATTCTTTTCATTCTATAGGGAGCCTTGGATTGAGTCTCAAATCCAGGAATGATGTCAATTGTGAAGTTGAATTCCCTTTTGGGAGGTAATCCAAGTAAATATTATAGAAACACATCCTAAAATTATTGTAAAAGGTATAATCATCTAAGGTAGGTTACTTAGGTTATTTAACTTCATATACTTTTACCATGAACAATTGACATCCATTCCTTTGGTCCTTCTTTAATTGAGTCATTGAAATTTGTCTTAACTTCAAATCTTTCTTCTCACTTTGGATTTGATTTCGATTTCCCATATCATCCAATCCATTCAACACTTTTTGAGAAATAGTTGAACTTTTCCTTGTACCTCTAAATCTAATTCACTTCTAATATCACATGTTATGACCCTATTATAACTAGAAAAAATCTACTATAGTGGTGAATTTACGTAATTCTGCCTCTACTTATACAAGGTATTTATCTACTTCGACCCTAAATTACTTCCCATATTACACAGTCCATGCATTTTCCATATCTCCATCTTTCCTAGGTTATTTATTTAAAATTACAAGAGAAATATAACATTTAGTGGCTCAATTATATATCAAAATAAAAACATAATATCCAAACAAATTACCTATAACTTCAATGGGAGAGGCATGGAACTCAGCTTGATAATTTTTAACCACTACATGAATCCATTGTTATAAGGTTCCATTCTATGAGATATATGTTGAAGAATTTTTTAATTTGATCATTATTTCCACTAAGGACAATATTTAGCATAATGGTATCCTTCATAAGTGAAACATACACCAGGTCATCATTTTCTCTCAAATTGGGTACCTCCTCTGAATCCTTCCTTGAAACCATCACCAGGTTCTTATTTTTAGAAGAATTTTTAAACCTAAAATATTTATTATTTAATATATTGTTGGAATTATCACTATGCTTCCAATTTTTATTTTTGAAAGATATTTTTATCCCATCAAACTTCTTATAATACTTATATCTGGCCTTTGTAGCTGATTTTAGTTTTTGCTCCTATTTAATAGTTTTATCAAAAACTTGGTCCATGGTATTAGTGTTATTTATTGCATAACATGACCTATTTTCAATATGAAAATGGTTACCCACTTTTTCTTGGTTGATCTAAATGTTTATAAATCTATTCTAGTGGACCTTTCATGTTTAAGAGTTTTCTTTGGAATGGAATTTTGCATTATTAAGAATGGTTAAATATAATAAGTGTTTATTCTTACTATAGGATTCATGGATAAATATTGAGTTAATAAATTTTCAATTGAAAACTTAGGATATTAAATAATTTTCCATGTAAAAGGTCTTGGTTTATTTTATTATTTAATATCCAATATATCTTTCAAATTTAAGGGTATACTTTATTTCTAGTTGTGTTGAGATTAACTCAGTCTTACCCTTATCTATCAAGCTTAAGTCCTTAAATCTTGAATCACCTAAGTTTATCCGTACCAAGCTCTTAGTCTACGAAATTGAGTTGAGAAATTTCAAAATGTGTTAAGTCCAAACCAATTGAGTCAAGTTAACCATGTCTAAAAAATCTGAGCTCGATGCCTTAGCCATTTTTCTTTATTCCAAACCCCAGCCTTGGGTCTTTTGATTCCCCTTATACTTTTATAGTTCCACTATCAAATAATTTCAAAGTTCTAATCCAAGTCTAAAAATGTTTCTATGTCTAAAAAATTACTAAGTTAAAATTTTATCCAATGGGTCCTGAGATCATGTCATGTGGAATGATACCAGTAACCCAAGTCAATGATGAATTAATAAAAATTTTAATAGTTATGATTCCCTAAGGGCTTGAAAAGTAACCACATGGTGACATTTTGAGAGCCTAAGACCATGAATACTCTGATAATAGTTTAATGGATTTAAGCCTTTGAAGTCCTAAGAGGTTACCATGTGGTGATTACCTAGGAACCTAGGAGCTTAGATCAATAGAAGACCCTAGACAAGACAATATCCATATGGCCCTAATGTCCCACAAGGAAACCACATGGAAATTTCCTGGGAGATCATGACCATGGAGACTAAATTAATTTAATCAATGACTCAAAGGTTTAGTTTACTGATAGGATGCCATGTAGCATAATCCTGCATGCCCAAACCATTAACCTAGCTTGAAGAGGGAATGTCACATGTCACCCTAATGATATTAACATTTCCTTAAGCTTAAGTTTGATGGCTATCTACTTGTCACCAAGACATAAACCCTAAATTTCTGAGCTGATAATAAAATTACCACATGACACATAGTGGGCTAAAATATGATGGTCATCTTGAATGAAAAAATTATAGAAGACCTGAGGAAAGTGTTGAATGACTAAATTCTAAATTTATATTAGTTTAATGGGATTCATGATGAAATTATTTTATTTTAAATACTCAATGAATTAGTGATATATATATATATATATATATATATATATATATATATATATATGGTTTATACATATGGAAAGTCATATGTTCGATTTGAGAGTTTATTAATGTAAATTTATATGTCCAAAATAAAAAAATAATTTTTTTTGTTTCTCACATTTGATCTAAATTGGTTATATTTATGATTCAGTCATTTTAATGATTTCACCTTTTAGTTTATTTGATTTATGATTGATCATTTCATTTGATATTTTAGGGTTCATATTTCAATCTAGGTCATTAATTTAGATGTGTGTCCTCATTATGGAATTCAAACCCTCAGCCAAAGCATAACTTAGAAAATACAAACCTAGCTAAAAGACCATTTATAAATCACAAAGCATAGGTTAAAGGTGGTAAGTCAAGGTTTGTTTTCAATGATGAAGAAGATACATAAGATTAGTCTAAATAAATGAGAAGGTAATAGATGTAAAGTGTTTTATGGGATGTTATATCACAAAGCAATCAACTAGTGATCAAAGAATGATGGTGTGGCCTCTAATTACAAAGTAGGGACACCCCTCTAGATTTTTCATAAAATCAAGACCCTCAACTACATTTCCTCAATCAACAATAAATATTTTAAACTACCCCATTAGTGGGTTGAGATGGAAATCAAAGGAGGGGGTTGGACTCCTTGTATATATATTATTTTTTAGAGCCTTTCTTAAGGTTAACATTATTTAAGATTAGAGAATGTTGTGCCTAGTTATCTCTTTATGAATTGTAATAGAAACATATAGAACCAGATATTTTATCCCTTATGTTTTCTACTAATTTATATGATAATATATCCATTCTCTTATTTTATTTATGTCATTACCAAATGTTTTTGTTACACTTGAATGATTTTAACCACAAAATATTATTAATCAAAATGCATATCTTGATATTTGAAAGGTTATTAAGATATTAAACCCATCTCTTATACACACATATGATGGTCATGGGTTTTTTCTCTTATCCAATTAGCTTCCTATACTCTCACACCACCCTTGGGTTGAATTTGTGCTAAGTCTAGATCAACCATGGACTGGTTTCAATGGGTGTGCTTAATCAAACACTGTAAGTAATATCTTTAATCTCAATAGATTTTTTTATCTCTTTATCCCTTATCTTTTGAATTTTCTTTGTGATGATGATTTAAACTAGTTTGATTGTAATATGAATATGCATGCTAATCTTGATTACTTAATTTTATTTTTCACTATTTAAGCATTATTGAATATCTGCAAGTGATAAATCTATTTGAAAGTTATTTATTTACTTATGTTTATCTTAAGAAGATGTGATTTCAATTTGAGGATAATCCCTAAAATCACTATCCAAGTAATTTACTACCTCTACCTTAATGTCTAAGTTAGAGATATCATAAATATTTACTTTATTAAAAAGACCCCTTGAAATGGAATGGTTAAACATCAACATGCTAAGTGAATGTCAGCATACCAAGACCTGGTACATATAGAACTTGGGGAAGAATTTTCTTTATGTGATATTCTTCCTTTCAAGAGAAATGAACTCTTAACAAAACCTTGCCTAATTTTTTTTGTGTCAAAAACACCATCAACATGAATGGTGCTAAAAGGAGGGCCACCCCATGACCATAAGTAGAGTCATAGCCAAAGTTTAAACTAAAACATTTTAGAAACCTTCAATTTCACTAGGCTAAATTGTCCTTTAAGATATAAAATATGAGGATAAGCACTTGATCAAAGTATGTAGGAGACAAATTTGAGATATTATAACTTATTGATCATATAATACCAAAATGGAGAGATAACAAAGGAAAATAAAAGGCTAACCCCAATTAGCTAGTTGGTAATTCACCAATAACTATGAATACTCCTTGTGTCAATTTATTTTCCAGCTTCCAACCTATACAAATGTCCAATCTAATGGCATGCCTTGGCCAAGATGGGTGACCTATGAATGTTCATGGATTGTGCATGAATTTTCAAATAACCTAAATAAGATTTGTCCTAAATTCGTAGTTAGAGGACCTTAAATAGTAGAAGATAATATACAAGCATTCAAAGATGCACTTATTATAATGTATGTGTAACATGAATATGTTTCTTGTAGGTTGTTTACTTATTCATTAGGAAAAGCTTCCTATGCCTGGTACCTAAAATTATGTAGTGGGTCTGTAACCACTTAAGATGGAATACAAACCATCTTTGTAAACCATTTTAGGTTTCCCACTGACCCTATTATTATATACCATCATTTCATAGCTATTAATAGAGAACAAAATAAACCCATGAGAATCAATAATGTTTAGTTCCATAAACTATATAAAATATTGAAAGACCCATATATCTTGGTAAAGGGTCCTACCATTTAGACCTACTTGAAGGCTATAGATCCTTTGATGTCAATGTTATTTAGAAGAACCCCATCTACACTTCAATCCCTACCATTAACCTATAATGAATCTATGAACATTGAATACCAGATAGCACCTAAAGGATGTAACACAAGTGTTTTATCATCTTTAAGACAACCAAGAGCTATTAACTAGGTCCCCATATTTAATCAAGCTCTCATTCAAGGCACCCCATTAATAAACCCCATCTTAAGAGCCTTATATGAAATTCTAAACCCAGTATATAATATAACACTAATGAATCACATGCTTGCTAGTCAACCCTATATGCCTCTAAACCTTACTTTCCCACAAATCCCAATTATTTACAATAACATAACTACCATACCAAGTACTAGAAGATATGATACATCTAGTAGCCACCCATTGGTAGTACCCTCCTTCTTGAGCAATCAAGATGATGTCAATAACACATTTAATCCAATATAACCTTCTACCCTACCATTTATAAATGTTAATGAACATGTGGTAAACCCATAATAACAAACTTTGAATAAACCAAATGGTGGCATAGACCCTAAAGTAGGCAATCTAAGGAAAGTTATCCAATGCTTTTCCAATGATGTAATCAATTTGTATAGGTAAGGACCTCAAAATTCAAATCAAAATGAAAATAGCCCACTTCAGGGAAAAAAATTCATCTTTCATAGGTATAATAGATAATGGAAAACATAACCTAATAATGGGAATGTGCCCATTCCTCTTGATAGTGGTAATCATAATAGAAAAAATGTTTCATATTTAGTGAATTTCATAAACTTGGCTTTATACACTTGGTGTAGAGTGCATAACATAGTTGACCATGTAGAAACCAATTGTGTTGAGTTTAGATCTACCTCTAACATCTTCTAAAAGGAGGTAAATAACATGGAAATGGTGCCTAATTTGGGTGATAACCCAAACCAAGATGGTGGAAACCTAGGCATTGATCTAGTATTGGAGGCATATGAGATTCCATTTGAGGATGAAAATTAACATGAAGATAATTTATATGATATCCACACTTTTAGGTAGTTATAAAATGGGAATAAATATAATCTTAAGATTAAATTAGCTAATCCTTTGAAAACCTCTACTCCTATAAGAAACAGTTGAGTTCCACCTGATGTGAACTCAAATAATAATCATCCCCCACCTAAAATAACTACCATATCTTATAATTAAAATAACTATTCAATGCATAATTCACCTAGTAAGGAGTAGGAACAAGCTAAACCTAGCTATTACATTGTGGAATATTTGAAGAAAACCAAAGCTAACATTATTATGTTTGAATTGATATAAAAATTTAATTAGAGGGAGTTATTTTTAAAATAATTATCTAATAATAAGGGAAACGAATATGTGAAAACATCTAATTTGCATGTTATTTTATATAAGGAAAAAATTGAGATGCCACCCTTTCTCTTCACAATTAGAATCTTTGGCAAAAAATTACACAATTGCTTGGTTAATTCACATGCCTTTAGAAACATCATGCCTTATGCTATTTGCTAATAATTGGGCCTTACACCTACCCAATGCAATCAAAAGTTAGTCCAACTAGATAAAATAAAGGTGAATGTAGTAGGGGAACTTAATCATTTACACATGCAATTGTCCTTAAACTCAAGGATTCAACAATTTATTGATATCCAAGTGGTGGATATCCTAGATGCATATCGTATGTTACTGAGTAGGGACTAGTTAAGAATACTCAATGGATATGTGGAAACTAATTTTATCACATGTGGATACCGTGGTGTGGTCTACCTAACCAAATTAGAATTGATCAAGAACCCAAGATGGCACATATGACTACTAAGTAGTATTGTATAAGTGAGGTTCTCTATGAGGAATCAAAAATAAGAGTATACTCACTAGGTAAAGAAGAAAAAGTCCATGATAGCCTCTCTATTAATATGCTCAACATGAAACAAAATGTAGAATTAGAATAATTAGAATAGTTAGATGAATAAGACTTCTACTATTCCTAAGATATGGTCTCATTTTAGGACATAGCTCTAGCATGTGAGAGTTCGAAATAATGACTTAAAGCAAGAACAAATATTTTGTATGTTATTTACAAGATGAAATGACCACCCTAGATAACTCCATTCTTGCTTCTGCCACATATGATTTATCCATAGTGTCTTTTTTAATTGAAATATTTAACATATGTTGGATGGGGAATGAAGACATGAAACAAGGAAACCCTAGGAAGAGTTAGGAGTCTATCTTAGGCTATCCCAATGAGTTAAAGATAAACATGGATAACCCTAGACCTACCCATAGCACAAATAATGTAGATGAAGGACCCTCACAAACCAAAAAGTAAAATAGGTGATCAATCAAAGATGATAAAATACACTAAGAGGTTAGCATTTTAATTTCACTCCCCTTTAAAATACCACCAACATGTTTTGGTGATAGAACATGTTCTAACATAGAAAATATGACTTGTAGACATTGAAAATTGATAGTTCTAAGTCTAAAGGGTGGATGTGTTTTTGGAATATAATTTGTTACTCCATGAGGAAATCTTATCTATTTGCATACCACTTATAATTTACTTGTACAAATAATAAGGTTGAGTATGAGGTGTTATTCCATGGACTTTAGTTCACCCTAGGAAAGAAGGTTAAGAACATCAAAATATTGAGAGACTCGGAATTAATGATTAAATAAGTGAACATATATTATTCATAAAATGATAAGCATTTTTCAAGATACTACAATCTGGTCTAAAACCTAATATAATATTTTGATGCATTTAGACTCTACCTAGATAATATAACTACATAGTAGATGTACTAGACACTATTGTAATTACTCTTGAACCCATTCCTAATTTAATAATGAGAATATTCTTAGTAGATCTGGTCTCTACTCCCTCAATCCCTAATAATATCATGACTTTTCAAGTTTTTAATAATGACCAACACATTTAGATTCATCACCAATACCGATGTATTTTCCAATCAGATTATTGATGAATATGGTTGAGAAGACTTTGAGACAGATTAGGAAGGGAATATGAATATAAAAATAAACAACATACATATAGGGATGGTCTCACTTGATATACTATTAGATATGAATTATCAAAAGGAAAAGGACAATTCAACCTATATGAAATGCATGTCACATGATAATTTTAACCTAGGCAATGGAAGTCATCCTAAAAATGTGTTTCTAGGCATAACCATTACCCTAGAAGAGAAGTGAAAAATGACACAAATCCTCAAATATTTCAAATATGTGAATACATGGAGATACAAATATTTAAAATACTTCAACAACTCCATATTGATGAACACCACCCTTTGAAGCCAAGATTCAAGCCCTTTCAACAAATACAAAGGCTAGTTAATCCACTAATTGAGCCACTAATCTTTAAAGAAGTGCAGAAATTACTTGTAGAAATAATCATATTTTTAGTTAGGAACTCAACTTGGGTTTTAAACTTGGTAGCAATGAGGAATAAAAATAGGGAGATCATAATTTGTGTTGATTTATACAATTTGAATAAGTTTCATGAAGAGGAAGATTATGCCTTTCCCTCATTAGATGAAGTATTGAAAATTGTGAATCGAGTTCAATGATGTCCTTCTTAAATGGGTACTCTAGTTATAATCAAGTAGTAGTCAGCTATGAAGATCAAATAAAATTAGTGTTCACAATCAAGTGGGGTACCTTCACTTACAAGAGAATGCCTTTTGGCCTCATCAAAGTTGGGGCCACATCTCAAAGGGTCATGGACATAGATTTCAAAGACATTATGGGCAAGTGTATTATGGTATACATTAAAGACTTGATAGTCTTCTCTAGACATAGAGATGACCATCTTAGAGATTTGAGGAGAGTACTACAAATATTTAGAGATCATGGGATCTCATTGAACCCAAATAAGTGTATATTTTAGGTCACTAAAGGTAAGATATTGGAACATATAATTTTCAAGTGAGTTATATCAATAGACCCTAATAAAATGCAAGTAATTCTATAAATCCCATTACCCAGCATGAAAAAGGAGCTAAAATAATTTTTTGAAAAGATTAACTTTTTGAGGAAGTTCATCTCTATATTTGTAGAGATAGTTAAAACATTGAACAACATGCTCAAGAAAGATTATAAAATTAAGTGGAAAAGTTAAGCACATGCAACTTTCACCCAAATCAAAAAGGTATTTGTGTACACACTAATATTGGTTAGCCATTATTACAAGTAGATTTTTATATTTACTCCTTAACTTTAGATCATTCGGACACTATTTTTTGACATAAATAAAAGGAGCTAGAGATGAATAACTTATTTCATTTATGAGCTCCCATTTGAGGAATGTAGAATTAAAATACACTATGATGGTTAAATAGGCCTTTACATTAATCAAGGATATCAATAAATTATGCCATTACATATTACATAGTAAAGCTTCATTGTTATACCTATCTGATAGTCAAATCCATGTTAATGCAAAAATAATTAGGTGATCAAAGAGATAAATGAAAGACTATCCTTCAATGGTTCAACCTATAGCTTAAGTCAATTACTATTATAAGAGGACAAATACTCAATAGAACTATGCCAGAATCAGATCCACAAATCAACTACTAGTAATATAGAATTAAAGACATCACTAATGATGATTAGTATAAGGATGTAGCCCATTATATACTTAACAAATAGTTCCCTGATCATTTGAAATTTACATAAATAAGGGTGTTACACTTGAAGATCAACTAATTTATGATCAAATCTATAATTCTCTACATAAGGAACCACCAAGGAAATTTTCAAAGCTATCTTAATATGGATGAAGTAATATGTGTACTTAGTTATTCTTATCAAAAATATGGGAATGGGCATGGCTTAGATGATACCATAGCCCATTAGATATTTATAGTAGGATATTAATGGTTGTATCTCTTCAAATATGCACATTTACATGTCTACAACTATCATACATGACAAATAGATACACATAAAAATGTACCTCAATAATGCCTCTATTTCTAGTAGTTGAAGCTCAACCATTTGAAAAGTAGGGACTAGATTTCATGGGAGTGATAAATGATAATTAATTTATAGGACACAAATTCATTGCCATATCCATGTAATAATGCACTCATTAGGTTAAATATTAACCACTAATAATTACATGACTAACATAGTTATCTAATATATGGAGGAGCACATTATCACAAGGTTTGGTATGAATTATGCACTGCTATATGATAAAAGACTCACTTTCTTCTCTTTGAAATTCTTGGAATGGGAATATGATCACTAGGTAGTCCTCAAATTATATTATAAATATTATCAGTATGTAAATGGACTAGATGATTCCACCAATAAGAATTAATTAATATTTCCCTAGAAAATAATCTTAAGAGTTGGCATAATACCTTAAAATTTGTATTGTGGGCTAAAAGGACTAAAACTAAAGTAGATTTAGGCACTTCTCCTTACCACTTATTTTATGGACAACACCTTATTTTTATAGTTACGTTAAATATTACTACCTTGAAATTTAAGATTTATTATTTGGTAAAAAATGACCAACTAGGGGGGCACCTCTTGAACCTTATGCATTTGGATGAAAAAGTCTATGTAGCCTTATTGCACTTCAGTAAACACCAAGGGATTATCAAACATTGGTTTGATAAATAAACCAAATAAAAAACATTTTGGGTCTCAAACCTTATCCTTATCAAGGACAAGGCTCATTAACAAAATGGAAAACATAAAAAAATTGACACCTTATGTCTAGGTCCCTATATAATCTCTGAAATCTTTGGTGGGAATGCTTTCCACCTAAGGTGTCTAACTAGTTAGGATGTCCCCTTGCCTATTAATGGATAATTACTCAAACACTACTTCTAGCCCTAAGTTGGATCACAACACCCTGTAAATACTTTTGTTGTTTTGTTTTTTGTTTGCTTTTCTTATTTCCCTTATTTTAGTTTAGGTTTGCTTTCATTGATTTTTTTTTGTTTATTTATTTTTGGTGATTGCTTTGGCTATATGGTATTTGTTTTTTAATTGTACCTATAGTTTTGACCTGAATATTCCCTTATTTTTTCAAGATTTGATGAATTGAAGACTTGTATGTAAGTAACACCACTGACATTCATATGTGTTAATGTTGAAATCCTCATCTAAATGTTTACATAAACTATTGTATTTTTTCTTAGATTTTTAGAATGTTGAAGGCCAATTATTTTAAATGGAACATATGGATTTAAAAAGTCCTATTTTCTTATTTAAATATAATCAAATGCACTAAATTAAATATCTAAAGGAGTAATGCATCAATAATTTAATTTTGATTTGTCATATTTGTCATGAGCTTTTGATTCTTGGTTAAATGTAATGATGGTCCCCAACCCTCCACATATGGAAAATAAAAATCTCCTTCAAAATAAGTTGAAAAAAAATGTGAAATTTAAAATTATCATTGAAAGGGTGATCTTAGAAACCTCCACCATAGGATATTCACTTGGTTAGCAGTAGATTAGGGCCTTCAAAAAGGACATAGGTATCTCCATCGAGGACATGAATACTTGACTAGTATAAAAGCAATGCCCATGCCAATCCCTCTAAGAAAAAATTAAAAAAAATTCCCCATTTTAGAATTTTTTGTCATTTGGGTAAATATAATATATTTTATGTACTTGTAAAATAATTGAATTAATCACATAGATCATTCATCAATGGCCTTTAGGTAGAATTATAGCTTAAAATGTCATGTGTTGGAGCATAATTTCATGTCTTCAAATTCTTGTTTTTCTTTTGATGATTGCCTATAACTAATTTATATATTTACATAAGAACTTGAGATTTTGAATTCTTAAGACGCTCAGGATTATCTCCTAGTATAAATCACCATTTTTTGTTTCTTTCATAACACACCCCATTTCAAGCTAAAAATGGGGACCCTCTTTTTCTTGGTTAATCTGAATGTTTCTACATCTGGTCTAAGTTTGATAGTTTGTTTGGGAGTGGGATTTTACATCTTTGTCAATGGTTAAATCTAATAAGTGTTTTTTATTAATATAAGACTCATGGATAAATCTTGAGTTAATAAATTTTCAATTGTAAATTTAGTTATTAAATCAATTTCCATCTGCAAAGTATTGGTTTGTTTTATTATTTTAATAGCCCATCTATCTTTAGCCTTTAGGGGTAGAAGTTATTTCTAGTTGTATGAATCTCCACTCATTGAAGACCTTATCCATTAATCTCAGTCCTTTGATCTTGATTCAACCAAATCGAGCCTTACCAAGCTCTGAGTCTATTTAATTAAGTTGAGCAAGATCAAAATGTGCTAAGTCCAAAATAATCTAGTTGAGTCGACCATGTCTTAAAAATTTGAGTTCAATGCCTTAGCAATTTTATACTTTTTCTAAATATGTTATGTGAGTTTGTTTATTCCCCATAGACCTTTCAACATGTTTCTATCATATCATTCTAAATTTTTGATCCAAGTCCAAAAAAAATTCTAAGTCTAAAAAATTACTAAGTTAAAATTTCCTTGTTGTGCCCCAAGATCATGTCGCATGACATGATCCTGGTATCCTAGGTTGATAAGGAACTAATCATAAGTTTAATAGTTATAAAACCCTAAGGGCCTGATAAATCACTATATACACATAATATTTTAAAAACATATTAGTTACTAATAATTTCTCTTGTAGGAACCTGTTAGATCTCAATCTCTCTGAGTGCATGCCTAAAAAGATGCATCAATAAATGGGTGGATAAACCTATTGTTACCAAAATCTATCACTTGTTTTTATGGACAACATACCAACCATTTTGGTCCTATAGACCAAAACTCTCTCTTTTCTTTCTCAAAAATGTTCTGAGTAATTAAGTTTTTCAAATATTCAAGCCTTTTCAACTAAGGAAGTCGTAGGTTCAACAGGCGAGATTTCTTCAAAAGAAGTACAAAACACTTAAGGATTTTCCTTAGTGTTTTTAGGATGGTTCAACTCAAAGGTTCAATCAAAATACTTTATGGTGGTATTTAAACAATTATAATGAACCACTTTGAACCATTGAACCATTAAACCCCGCCTCTGCATGGTTCAAAGGTTCAATGAGTTCAAAGGTTCAAAGACTTCGGTAGACTTAAAGAAAAAAAGGCTTCAAAGAGTTAAAATTGAACCACTGAACTGTTGAACCTTGAACCAAAATGGTTCAAAGGTTCAAACGTTCAACAAGTTTAAAGACTTCAAAGGACTTAGAAAAGAAAATGATCCAAAAAGTTTGAAGCTTCAAAAGATTTAAAGAAAGAGAATGAACTGATGAACCATTGAACCTTGAATTGAAATGGTTCAAAGGTTCAAAAGGTTCAAACAGTTTAAATTTTGAATGGAATCTTCAAACAAATGAAGGAAGTGGAAGATTCTATAAATAAGTTCAACCAAATGGTTCAGTCAAAGAAGAAAAAGAGAGCGAACGCAACCCTTTACAAAACATTGAACCATTGAAATTTGAACCAAAAGAGTTCAAGGTTCAAGGTTAAAATAGGTTCAAGTAACCAGTGATGTCCCCATGGATGTCAAATTTAGGGTAATGGAATAGACATTGATTTTCAAAAGACCTGAGAATAAACTTAGTGACCAACCAAGAAAAGAGCCAAAGAAGCCAACTGAAAGCGACAAGATAGCCCTGAGAGCTCAGATCACCAAGGAAAGACAAAACATGGAAAGAAAAGAGAGAACGACTATAGGAAATCTATAAATATCTACAAGAGATTTATTTATAGTAGCTGGAATAGTCCGCTAGGTGGACATCAGAGAACATAAATGTTCAAAGGTGCGGCCTATTTTTTTACATTAAGTAAAGGTGAATGGAAAGCCATGTAAGAATCATAAATAAGACCAGATAACCCATGCTTAGGAGGAAACATTTGAGATGATTCAAAATGCCAAATTCAAGGCTGATGACCTGTTCCATCATGGCCCTTTCATAGATATTTAATGCATTTAATTTAGCATGGGCTATTTTCATGAAAACAAGTGCCCAAGTCTTTCTTGCGATGCTATATATTATAATCTCTCATTTTGTATAAAGGAGATCTCTCTATTATCAAAAGTGAAGCTCTACCAAAATTGAAAGGCAATCCTAATACTTTGAGCTCATACTGTCGATCATATTTTGCTAAATGAATAAGAAAGCATGTGACCTTTCAAAATTTGTATTGCAATAAGCTTGTGTCATTTAGGAAATTGTTCTTATGTGTGTTTCCTAAATATAGTCTTGTCCATTTAATAAAACAAGAAGAGTAAGTGGGAGTAAGTTGGAAGATGTCCTAAAGCCAACTATGGGAGACTTTATGCTACCATAAGTGTCTTCAGTCTATATTTTATGTAAAGGATACTAGAGAGACTTTGAGCTCTCTTTATCCTTCATAATCCTTTACTCTTTTGTAGTTTTAGGTGTAGACTTTGAGTTGAGCTTAATCCTACTATGTTACTTTGTCCTAAGCAGTAGGAGAGACAATGGAAGAATTTGTGCATTCATTGGTTTCTTGTGGTTTTTATTACTACCCAAGAAGAATCTTGTTGTTGGTTTAATATCACTTATGAAAGAAGAGAAGTGCCTTTTAGTAATTACACCAGAATTCTCCTGTCCTATGAACATCATCTCTAAAAAAAGAGAGATGGATGGTATGATTTCACCCCTGTGTGTATTTTCAATTTATATATATGTGTTATAGTATATAATAAATTATAGGGAACCTCCCCTTGCTGAGAGGAGAGTTTTATCTCATTTTGGCTATGGTCACCACACCCATTTTGCCTCATAAATATCCTTATGTTGTGGTTGATGTAACCATTTTTCCATTAGTCAGCTAGTAATAGAATATTCACCCAAAATTTTTTGGTGACTCCACTAGGGACCAATGAGTATTTCCAGTCCCTTTCTATTTTATTCAAATTGGATCATTTCATATCTGCTTCAGATAGAACATAGACAGTTCCATGCCAACAATTTTTGGTGACTCCACTAGGGAAAATAAGCATTTTGAAGCCATAAGCTTCAAATTGAAGCAGTTCTAGTTCTTTTCCATATCCATTTTACACTTTGGTAGATCCACCATATACGTGAAGCTAGAGAGCTCAAGGTATTATTGACCCTATATTTGAGCTTGTGTAGAAAAGTAATTTTGATCTTTCCCCTCCACAAACTCACCTTTAGTGAACCAAGATTTTTCCTCCTACAAACATCAAGTCCCCAATACTAGGTAAAGCTACTCTTTCCTCTACTAGCAGAGCTTTGTCCATACATATCCCACAAAGATTTATTATCCCTTCTTTTAATAGCCATATCATGGCAGCTCAAGGCCCCTGGGGTAATACTTTTCATCCCTTGAATCTAACCCCACCTCTACATGAGCTACCCTATAGCTCAAGAAAAAATTTCCCCAAGTTCTATGGTGATGGGAAGGTTCATCTTGATGAACATATAACAGCCTTTTGCATAGCTTGTGGTGTAATAGGCATTGAATATAAAGACATTACAGTCAGATGATTTGTGGAAACATTGTAAGGAGTTGCTACAAACTAGTTTTATCATCTACAAGCACAAATAGTGACTAACTAGAACACTCTCAAAACCAAATTTGAGGCCAGGTTCAAACTTACAAAAGATGCTCATGCCCTATTATATCAGCTTAACAAATGAAGAATGAACCTCATGAACCCATGAGAGACTTCATTGCCAAGTTTGACAAGCTGAGGAACAAGATTCCTATAATTGTGTAGCTGACAGCTGAGAATCTTAAATGCTTCTTCATCAATTCTCAGCTTCCTAAAGTGAGTTTCTTGTTGAGGCAGGCTGGCCACATAGATCTTACTACAGCTCAAATTTTGGTGACTGAGGTTGAAGATGATCTTATCTTGGTAGGAAAGATAAGAAGAGATCCTAACAAAGGTAAATCTTCTTCATCTTCTGAATATTCTTCTAGATGCACCACTGATCCTATGGTGCAAAAGTTGGCAAATGAATTGCTAGCTCTAAAAAATCAAATAGAACAAGGGATGTATGCTCCTCTATCTTATCAAGATATACCAAGGAGGACATTTCCCAACTATTCATATCAAGGTAATGCTACCAAAAATCAAGGGAAACCAAATCGCCTTCCTCCCCCACCAGGGAAGCTTGTCATTGAAGCAGCACTAACTAAATTAGTAGTTGGTTATCATGAAGTTGAACATGATTTCTCTTTCCAACTTGAGTTGAACCAAGAAGATGACACTAATATCTTTATAGAGAACCAAGAATTATTAGTTGGTGACTCCAACATTGGTTTTCTAAATTACCAGGATGAACCCAAAAGTAAAGGTGAAGAATTTGATGGATCATATGCTATATTTATCAGGTCCCAAAATTAGTCAGCTCAACAAGCAGATAAAGGAAAAATAGGGGAAGAATCTTGACCAACAATCTCAATTGCTAAATGAGTAACTTCACTACCTTTCCAATCAAAGGACCTAGTGAGTAACACAAAAGTAAGTACCTCAAATATTCCTTCACCTTCTGCTTCAAATTCATAGACCAATCCAACACCCAGTAAAAACTAGATTGATGGACTACCTCCCTCTATTTCTAATTCATTTTAGTCATTTGATATAATTGACCATGCTAAAAGAACCAAAATTCAAATGTCTGAGTTTGAATTCTTGCAATCCAACCCTGAGCAGTTGGCTAGGTAAGTTTGATGCATCAAGAATAAAACCATCCCTACAAGACAAGAAATTTTAAAAGTGACTCCTATTCCCCCAAAAAACACACCTACCCAAAATAATCTTGTGATTACTCCTCCAGCCACCCCTTGGAAGATACAACCATTTTATGTTTCCCTATTGATAAATGGTCATCAGCTGAATAATTGCATTATAGATTCTAGTGAATCTAATAATGTCATGCTTGCCAAGGTGGCAGAATCTCTTGGTCTCACACTGATTAAGACCTTTGGGAGATGTTTCTCCATGGAAAATAAATAAGTGACTCTAATAGGACAAATCAAAGATGCTCAATTTGCATTTACAGCCTTCCCAGATAAGAGAATCAAAATGACCATCCTAGTGGCTGACGTCCCAGCCTCCTATGACATTCTTCTTGGAATTTTTTTTTACAAGGATGTTGGTCAAGAATTGAGCATGAACCTATCTGAGGTGAGGATCCCTATCAAGGGCATCATGTAAAGGCTACTTCTTGAGAAGGAATCAAAGTATATAGTCACTCAAACTTTAGGCCCTGAAGCTCAAATTATGTTCAAGTCTTCAGGCATGGGCAATTACTTTTTGTCTACTGAGGATGTTCCTATTTCAGTAGATGAAAGTTCTATAGGTGATAATCCAAAAAATTCAAATAAGACAACCAAATAATTGGTAGGGCATAGTACACATGAAAAAGGATCTTCCCTTCCTAATGAAGAAAAATATAAAAGAAGATTAGATTATAATGATGTCTGGATTCTGGAATTTGATGGTAGCAATGCTTCAACTAGTTCTAGAGCTAGAGTTATTTTAATATCTCCTTAAGGAGATATTTTTCTATACTCATACAATTTGTAGTTTAGCAACCCTAAAAACACTACCGAGTATAAGTCTTTGCTACTCATATTAAAGGCTACTCAAGATAAAGGCATCAAGTAGCTTCACACCTAAGGAGACGCTGAGTTAGTAGTTTTTTAGGTGAGGAACCTGTATCAAAAACTAAAAATGAGATATTATGACATTATCACAATCTAGTGTGGGACTGTCTTAAAAGTTTTGATGCTTTCAATATTTTTGCCATGCCTAGAGAATTTAATAGTTGTACAGATGCATTGGCCATCTCTCCAACTCTCTTGGTCCCTCACCAAGTTTTCAAAGAAGATAGGTACACTATCAAGTTGGTATTTCAACCAAATTTACCTGATAATGCCAACCATTGGTAGGTGTTTGATGATGACAATAAAATCATGTGCTTCACTAGACCTGAAGAGCAATGAACTATGGTAGTGGACCCTACTGTTGCACATCAATGTCAAGCAAAGAAACTCTTCAACAAGAGAGTAAAGATTCATGGTAGAGATCGAGTCTTGTTAAGGGGCAAGAAGATGAAACTAAAAGGAAGGCACATAACATTAGATTATTGGTGGAGAATTCCATTTACCAATCACTAATTTTGGGGTGAAAATAGTCTCTTGCTAATTTATCAAGATGATATGCCATTTTCTCTGCCTCACAGTGGGAAGCATCTGAATCACTTCAATCCTTGAAGTATCAGATAATTCCAGTTATACATATGTATAATTTTTGTATAGTCTTCCTTTTGTTTTGTGTTGTTCATTTGTTTTTGGTGCCTTTCTTTTTGGGTAGCATGACTCTGTAGCCCAATGGGATAGATGAAGGCACTGAGATTCTATATTCTACTCCCTTTAATTGATTTAATTTCAATCGATGGAATTTCCCCAACTGGATCTAGCTATTTTTCCCAAAATCTATCACTTGTTTTTATGGACAACATATCGACCATTTTGGTCTTATAGACCAAAACTCTCTCTTTTCTTTCTCAAAAATGTTATGAGGAGTTAATTTTTTCAAATATTCAAGCCTTTTCAGCTAAGAAAGTCATAGGTTCAATAGGTGGGCTTTCTTCAAAAGAAGTTTAAAACACTTAAGGATTTTCCTTCGTGTTTTGAGGATGGTTCAATGCAAAGGTTCGATCAAAAGACTTAATGGTGGGCTTCAAAAAATTATAATGAACCACTTTGAACCATTGAACCATTGAACCCCACCTCTGCAAGGTTCAAAGGTTCAATGAGTTTAAAGGTTCAAAGATTTTAGCAGACTTAAAGAAAAGAAGGCTTCGAAGAGTTAAGATTGAACCATTGAACTGTTAAACCTTGAATCAAAATGGTTCAAAGGTTCAAAAGTTCAACAAGTTCAAAGAATTCAAAGGACTTAGAAAAGAAAAGGATCCAGAAAGTTTGAAGATTCAAAAGATTTAAAGAAAGATAATGAATCGATGAACCATTGAACCTTGAACCGAAATGGTCCAAAGGTTCAAAGGGTTCAAAGAGTTTAAAGTTTGAATGGAAGCTTTGAAAAAATGAAGGAAGCAAAATATTATAGAAATAAGTTCAACGAAATGGTTTAGCTGAAGAAGAAAAAGAGAGCGAACGTGGCCCTTTACAAAACATTAAACCTTTGAACCATTGAACTTTGAACCAAAAGAGTTCAAGGTTCAAGGTTTAAGAGGTTCAAGTGACTAGTGACATCCCCATAGATGTCAAATTCAAGGTAATGGAATAGCTATTTATTTTTAAAAGACCTAAGAATAAACTCAGTGACCAGCCAAGAAAAGAGCTAAAGAAGCCAGCTGAAAGTGACAAGATAGCCCCGAGAGCTCAGATCACCAAGGAAAGAAAAAATGTGGAAAGGACAGAGAGAACGGCTATAGGAAATCTAGAAATATCTTTAAGAGAGTTATTTTTAGTAGGTGGAATAGTCCACCAAATGGACATTAGAGAACATAAATATTCAAAGGCACAGCCTATTTTTCTATATTAAGTAAAGGTGAATGGATAGTCATGTAAGTGTCATAAAGAAGACCAGACAACCCATGTTTAGGAGACATTTGAGATGATTCAAAATACCAAATTCAAGGCTAATGACCTATTCCATCATGGCCCTTTCATAGATATTTAATGCATTTAATTCAACATGGGCCATTTTCATGAAAATAAGTGCCTAAGTCTTTCTTGTGATGCTATATATTATAATCTCTCATTTTGTATAAAGGAGATCTTTCTATTATCAGAAGTGAAGCTATGCCCAAATTGAAAGGCAATCCTGCGACTTTGAGCTTAGATTGTTAATCATATTTTTTTAAATGAATGATAAATCAAGTGACCTTTCAAACTTTGTGTTGGAATAAGCTTGTGTCATTTAGGAAATTGTTTTTATGTTTGTTTCCTAAATATAGTCTTGTCCATTTAATCAAACAAGTAGAACAAGTGAAACTAAGTTGGAAGATGCCCTGAAGCCTACTGTGGGAGACTTTGTGCTACCATAAGTGTCTTCAGTCTATGTTTTGTGTACAGGATACTAGAGAGACTTTGAGCTCTCTTTATCCTTTGTAATCCTTTACTCTGTTGTAGTTTTAAGTGCAGACTTTGAGCTATGCTTAATCTTGATGTGTTACTTTGTCCTAATTAGTAGGAGAGATAATGAAAGACTTTGTGCTTTCATTGGTTTCTTGTGGTTTCTATTACTACCCAAGAAGAATCTTGATGTTGGATAAATATCACTTCTGAAAGAAGAGAAGTGCCTTTCATTAATTACACCAAAATTCTCCTATGTCTTGTGAACATCATCTCTAAAAAAAGAGAGATGGATGGTATGATTTCACCCTTGTGTGTATTTTTTGTTTATATATATATATATATATATATATATATATATATATATATATATATATATATATATATATATATATATATATATATATATATATATATATATGCTATAGTATATAATAAATTATAGGGAACCTCCCCTTACTGAGAGAAGAGATTTATCTCATTATGGCTGTGGTCACCAGACCCATTTTGCTACATAAATATCCTTATGATGTGGTTGATGTAACCATTTTGCCATCAATTAGCTAGTGACAAAATATTCACCCAATAGTTATTGGTGATTCCACTAGGGACTGACTAGCATTTCCAATCCCTTTCTATTTTATTTAAATTGGAGCATTTCATATCTATTGGGGATAGAACACAGACAGCTCCATGCTAATAGTTTTTGGTGACTCTCCTAGGGAAAACAAGCAATTTAAAGCCTCAAGCTTCAAATTGAAGCAGTTTTAGTTCTTTTCCATATCCATTTTATGCTCTGGCAGATCCACCATACATGAGAAGCCAGAGAGCTCAAGGTATTGTTGACCTTGTATTCGAGCTTATGTAGCAAAATAATTTTGATCTTTCCCCTCCACAAACTCACCTTTAGAACTAGGAGTTTTCCTCCTACAAACATTAGGTCCCTAATACTAGGCAAAGCTACTCTTTCCTCTACTAGCAGAGCTTTATCCATACATATCCCATAGAGATTTATTATCCCTTCTTTCAATAGCCATATCATGGTAGCTCAAGGCCCCTAGGGTAATACTATTGGTCCCATGAATCTGACCCCACCTCTACATGAGCTACCCCATAGCTCAAGAAAAAAAATTCCCAAGTTCTATGGTGATGAGAAGGTTCATCCTGATGAACATATAGTAGCCTTTTGCATAGCCTATGGTGTAATAGGCATTGATTATGAAGACATTGCAGTCATATTTTTTATGGAAACATTGCAAGGAGTTGATATAGAATGGTTTTATCATCTACAAACACAAATAGTGACTAACTAGAACACTCTCAAAGCCAAATTTGAGGCCAAGTTTAAACCTACAGAAGATGTTCATGCCCTGTTAGCCTAGCTTACACAAATGAAGAAGGAACCTCATGAACCCATGAGAGACTTCATTGCCAAGTTTGACAAGCTGAGGAATAAGACTCCTATAATTGCTCAGCTGACAGCTAAGAGTATTAAATGCTTCTTCATCAATTCTCAGCTTCCTGAAGGAGTTTCTTATTGAGGTAGGCTAGCCACATAAATCTTGTTGTGGCTCAAATTTTGGTGACTAAGGTTGAATATGATCTTATCTTGGCAAGAAAGATAAGAGGAGATCCTAACAGAGGTAAATCTTCTTCATATTTTGAATATTTTTCTATAGGAACCACTGATCCTATGGTGTAAAAGCTAGAAAATGAATTTCTAGCTCTAAAAAAGAAAATAACAGAAGGGATGTATGTTCCTCCTTCTTATCAGGATATACCAAGGAGGACATTTCCTAACCAATCGTATCAGGGCAATGCTGCCAAAAATTAAGGGCAACCAAATCACCTTCCTCCCCCACTAGGGAAGCTTGCCATTGAAGCAACACCAACTAACTCAACAGTTGGTTATCATGAAGTTGAACATGATTTCTCTTTCCAACCTAAGTTAGACCAAGAAGATGACACTGATCTCTTCTTAGAAAACCAAGAAGAATCAACTAGCGACTCTAACATTGGTTTCCTAAATTACTAGGATGAACCTAGAAGTAAAGGTGAAGAGTTTGATGGATCATATGTTACATTTACCAGGTGTTAAAACTAGTCAACTCAATAAGTAGATAAAGGAAAAATAGTGGAATAATCTTGACCCAAAAATCTCAATTGCTAAACGAGGAACTTCACTACCTTTCCAATCAAAGGACCCAGTGAGCAACACAAAAGTACCTCAAATATTCCTTCACCTTTTACTTTAAATTCGCAGACTAGTCCTACACCTAGTAAAAACTAGATTGATGGACTGCATCCCTCTATTTCTAATTCATTTCATTCATTTGATATAATTGACCATGCTAAGAAAACCAAAATTCAAATGTCTGAGTTTGAATTCTTGTAATCTAACCCTGAGCAGTTGGATAGATTAGTTCAATGCATCAAGAATAAAACCATCCCTACAGGACAAGAAATTTGAAAGTGACTCATGTTCCCCCAAAGAACACACCTACATAAAACAATCTTGTTATTACTCCTCCAGCTACCCCTAGGAAGACAAAACTATTTTATGTTTTCCTGTTGATAAATGGTCATCAGTTGAATAATTGCATTATAGATTCTAGCACATCTAAAAATGTCATGCCTACCAAGGTGGCAAAATCTCTTGACTCACATTGAATAAGACCTTTGGGAGATGTTTCTCCATGAAAAATAAATAAGTGCCTCTGCTAGGACAAATCAAAGATGCTCAATTTGCATTTGTGGCCTTCCTAAATAAGAGAATCAAAATGATAGTCTTGGTGGCTGACGTCCCAACCTCTTACAACATTCTTCTTGGGTGAAAATTTTACAAGGATGTTGGTGGAGAATTAGGCATGAACCTATCTGAGGTGAGGATCCCTATCAAGGGCATCATGTAAAGGTTGCTTCTTAAGAAGGAATCAAAGTACATATTCACTCAAACTTTAGCCCCTGAAGCTCAAATTTTGTTCGAGTCTTCAAGCATGGGCAATTACTTTTTGTCTACTGAGGATGTTCTTGTTTTAGTAGATGAAAGTTCTAAAGGTGACAATCCAAAAATTTTAGATAAGACATCAGAAGAATTGGTAGGGCATAGTACACATGAAAAAGGATCTTCCCTTCCTAATGAAGAAAAATCTAAAAGAAGATCAGATTTTAATGATGTCTAGATTTTGGAATTTGATGGCCACAATGCTTCAATTAGTTTTGGAGCTAGATTTGTTTTAATATCTCCTTAAGGAGATATTTTTCCATACTCATACAAGTCATAGTTTAGAAACACTAACAACACTATCGAGTATGAGTATTTATTACTTGAATTAAAGGTCGCTCAAGCTAAAGGCATCAAGCATCTTCATGCCCAGGGAGATGCTAAGCTGGTGGTTTGTCAGGTGAGGAACCTGTATCAAACCAAGAACAAGAGATTGTGACATTATCACAATTTGGTGTGGGACTATCTTGAAAGTTTTAATGCTTTCAATATTTCTATCATGCCCAAATAATTTAACAGTCATGCAAATGCATTAACCATCTTTGTAAGTCTCTTGGTCCCTCACCAAGTTTTCAAAGAAGATAGGTACATTATCAAGTTGGTCTTTTGACTAAGTGTACCTAATAATGCCAACCATTGGCATGTTTTTGATACTAAAAATCAAATCATGTGCTTCACTAGACCTGAAGAGTAATGAACTATGCTAGTGAACCATACTGCTACGTGGCAACATCAAGCAAAGAAACTCTTCAGCAAGAGAGCAAAGATTCATGGTAGAGATCAAGTCTTGTTAAGGGGCAAGAAGAGGAAACCAAAAGGAAGGCATAGAAAATTGGATTCCTGGTAGAGAAGCCCATTTACCAATCACTAATTTTGGAGTGAAAATAGTCTCTTGCTAATTTATCAAGATGAGATACCATTTTCTATGCCTCACAGTGGGTAGCATCTGAAGCACTTCAATCCTTGAAGTATCAGATAAGTCTAGTTGTACATATATACATTTTTTTTATAGTCTTCCTTTTGTTTTGTGTTGTTCATTTGTTTTTGGCACCTTTCTTTTTGGGTAGCATGACTCTATAGCCCATTGGCATAGATGAAGGCACTGAGATTCTAGATTCTACTCCCTTCGATTACTTCAATTTCAATCAATGGAAGTTCCCCAATTTAGAGCCAGCTATTGTTCCCAAAATATATCACTTGTTTTTGTGGACAACATACCAACCATTTTGGTCTTATAGACCAAAAATCTCTCTTTTCTTTCTCAAAAATGTTTTGAGCAGTTATTTTTTTCAAATACTCAAGCCTTTTCAGCTAAGGAAGTCACAAGTTCAACAGGCAATCTTTCTTCAAAAGAAGTTCAAAACACTTGAGGCTTTTCTTTAGTGTTATGAAGATGGTTCAACTCAAAGGTTTGATCAAAATACTTAACAGTGGGCTTTAAATAATTAGAATGAACCACTTTGAACATTTAAACCATTGAACCCCACCTATGCAAGGTTCAAAGGTTTAACGAGGTCAAAGGTTCAAAGACTTTGGCAGACTTAAAGAAAATAAGGCTTTAAAGAGTTAAGATTGAACCATTGAACTGTTAAACCTTGAACCAAAATGGTTTAAAGGTTAAAAGGTTCAACAAGTTCAAAGACTTCAAAGGACTTAGAAAAGAAAAGGATCCAGAAAGTTTGAAGTTTCAAAAGATTTAAAGAAAGAGAATGAATCGATGAACCATTGAACCTTGAACCAAAATGGTTCAAAGGTTTAAAGGGTTCAAAGAGTTCAAAGTTCAAATGGAATATTTGAATGAATTAAGGAAGCAAAATATTCTAGAAATAAGTTCAACCAAATGGTTCAATCAAAGAAGAAAAAGAGAGCGAACGTGGCTCTTTACAAAACATTGAACCTTTGAACCATTGAAATTTGAACCAAAAGAGTTCAAGGTTCAAGGTTAAAAGAGGTTCAAGTGACTAGTGACATCCCCATGGACATCAAATTTAGGGTAATGGAATAGCTATTGATTTTCAAAAGACCTAAGAACAAACTTAGTGACCAGCCAAGAAAAGAGCTAAAAAAACCAACTGAAAACGACAAGATAGCCTTGAGAGCTCAGATCACCAAGGAAAGACAAAACGTGGCAAGGAAAGAGAGAATGACTATAGGAAATCTAGAAATATTTGTAAGAGAGTTATTTCTAGTAGGTATAACAATCCACTAAGTGGACATTAGAGAACATAAACATTCAAAGGCGCAACTTGTTTTTCTGCATTAAGTAAAGGTGAATGGACAACCATGTAAGCATCATAAAGAAGACCAGACAACCCATGCTTAAGAGGAGAAATTTGAGATGATTTAGAATTCCAAATTCAAGGTCAATGACCTATTCCATCATGTTCCTTTCATAGATATTTAATTCTTTCAATTTAGCATGGGCCATTTTCATGAAAACAAGCACTCGAGTCTTTCTTGTGATGATATATATTATAATCTCTCATTTTGTATAAAAGAGATCTCTCTGTTATCATAATTGAATCTCTATCCAAATTGAAAGGCAATCCTAAGACTTTGAGCTTAGACTGTTAATCATATTTTGTTAAATGAATGAGAAAGCAAGTGACCTTTCAAACTTTGTGTTGGAATAAGCTTGTGTCATTTAGGAAATTGTTCTTATGTCTATTTCCTAAATATAGTCTTGTCCATTTAATCAAACAAACAAAATAAGTAGAAGTAAGTTGGAAGATGTCTTGAAGCCAACTATGGGAGACTTTATGCTACCATAGATGTCTTCAGTCTATGTTTTGTGTAAAGGATACTAGAGAGACTTTGAGCTCTCTTTATCCTTCGTAATATTTTACTCTATTGTAGTTTTAGGTGTAGACTTTGAGCTATACTTAATCCTGCTATGTTACTTTGTCCTAATCAGTAGGAGATACAATGAAAGACTTTATACTTTCATTAGTTTCTTGTGGTTTCTGTTAATACCTAGGAAGAATCTTGTTATTGGTTGAATATCACTTCTAAAAGAAGAGAAGTGCCTTTCAATAACTACACTAGAATTCTCATCTATCTTGTGAACATCATCTTTGAAAAAAGAGAGATGGATGGTATGATTTCACTCCCGTGTGTATTTTCAATATATATATGCTATAGTATATAATAAATTATAGGGAACCTCCCCTTGCTGAGAGGAGAGATTTATCTCATTCTGACTATGGTCACCACACCCATTTTACCACATAAATATCCTTATGCTATGGTTGATGTAACCATTTTGTTGTTAGTTAGCTGGTGACAAAATATTCAACCAACAAGACCATTTGTGATTCAAAATATTGGTGTCCCCTATACTACCACTAGCTATCTACACAAAATTATCCTATGTAATTCCCTAAGCCTTACCTCGTATCTTTCACAGTCCTCCAAACATTTCACTGCCTTACTTATCCCCTTTTTAAGACTAAAACCTATTTTTGACATTTAACAAACACTGTCAGCCTCAACCAACCCTATATTTAAATTATTAAAAACATGTCATAGGTTTAGGTCAGATCTAGCCAACTTAGACCAGGACCTAACTTGTTTTTATTAATTAATGATAAAGAGTGATCAGATCAATCATGCCAATTAAAATTTAAAAAAGGTTTAGGGTTTGATTTATCTATATATACACATCCATTTCTATCATATAGAGATAAGAGAAGAATAATAATATATATTGTGCATCTTTTTATCCACCATTCTACTTGAGGATCTTACATTAGGGGTTTAACACTTTCTTTGGAGATATGAATCTTGTCTTGTGGATAAGTATTTAGGATGCATAGATAATTTGTGTATCCTAAAGCTAAATTATCTTTGGTATCCTTACATACCACAAAAACCTCTTATAAATCACCTTGGCTAAGGGAGAGATTGAGACTCAATGGGTTTGTCCTCAAAGGTAAGTATTCATAACTTTGTTTATCCTTTGTAAGAGTAGATAAATTTACATTTTTACTTCTCTCCCATGCATTAGGATTTCCTATACCTTGATGTGAGTATATATCTTCTATGAATGTTTACTTTTTATGATTGTTTCCCCCACTTTGTGCCAAAATCTTTGGTGAGCACTAGATTAGACTTTACTTTATTTTTAATTTACTTTGTGAATATGAAAACATAGGACCTAGATAGGGTTATTACATAGTGTTATTGACTTGGATATTTTGAACCCTCTCTAGTGGTGTTATTGTAGTAAAATATCCCTTAGTTAAGTATAGTGGATCCGTCTTGGTCATGACCCTGAATATCTAATGTATCAACAATTGGAATTATAAGTAGGATTTTTCTTCTCTGAGATATGATTGATTAATAGGTTAGTTGCATATTCCTTTGTATACATTTTGGTAAAATTGATGTGAATCAAACATTTTAGGTTTTATTTCAAGAATTTATTTTTAAAATCATATTATATATTTTTATTTTTGCAATACTATATCAAACATGTTCGTATAGCTACAACATTTTGTGCACAAGTTTAACACACATTCACCTCAAAATGACTATGTTATATCTATGTAGGTCTTCTCCAAATATAGGTGACTCGATCAATCATCTCAAAATAGTATTCTTCTTTAGTTATAGTATTATATACATAGTTGAGCTAATTGACTTTGTTCATAGTTCCTTCTTTTCAACATACAACTTTACAAACATAGTTGATCCAGTCAACTTTATGTGTAACTTCTATTCAACACATAGGTTTAATAAACTCTATCAAGCTATTTAATTCTATTATTAGAATTTTTTAATCATCACTTGAACATCAAAGCATAAAATTTTACAATCTAAGCATCTTCAAACCCACCAAGGTTCATTTTTACTCCCTCTATCATTTTAGTTTTTCTTTTATAGTATTCTTTTTCATAAGTTTACAATCTATAAAAATACAACCCTACATCTAATTGGGTTGAATCATTCAACATAGTTATTTATACTATATTCTATCTAAAAAATATAGTCAACCTATTTGACTTTGTTATTCTAGATCTTATTTTTGTAGAATAGTAATGACCTAGTCAACTTTATTCTACATTATTTGCATACAGTGTTGCCTAAACTAACTGTGTACTTATCAAAGCCAAGGAATTAGCCTATTTTTATTATTAATTAATTAATTTTAATTTTATTTTATTGCATTATTAAATAAATAAACATAGATTAATTATGCTTTTTATTTTTTTCACACACTTCCAAATCACTTTACACTAAAAAACATTAAATATTTATCTTTCCAAGGTCTACCTAGTTAGATTTCATCACTAAGGGGGAAGACAACTTGGTTTTCTCACCAAGCATAAACATTTGGTTGATGTTATATATTTGAAATGCACCCAACACCCTTATCCCTATGGGATTATGAAGTGATGGGGTAGGCCCCAATCCAAGCCAGTACCATTACCAATATAGATCTCTTTCACCTTAAACTTCTTGAAACCATCCTTAGATTGATTTTTAGTTATTTATTATAGATAAATTCCCCATTTAACAAAACTTAGGAATGACTAATTAGTTAGAATTTATTTTCAAGTTATTTCTCGATCTTTGATTATTGTATTTTGTATTTCAAAACTTGCATTATTAAGTATTGGTTCAAGGTTGTGCTATGTGTTCCAATTAGATCAATCTCATTGATCCAATTGATTATGTGTTTAATTTAATTTACTTAGATATTATCTTGAAAAATATTTCTCTATATTTGTAAAAATATTTTCCATGTTGACATAGTATCTGATAGACTATTCATCTTGTCTGCCTTCAGTACATAGTTGTCATGTCCAACTATGTCTCTTTATTTTCTTGTTTAGTTCCATATCTACATAGTACATAGTCAATCTATATAGACATTTCCTATTCAATAGTACACAATTGACGTACATGACTATGTCCTCTTATTCTCTATTTTGTTCACTATTTTATAAAACACAGTCAACTCATATGATTCTATATCCTATTTTTTTATTTATATTTCCATTAACTCTTTAGCTTCTTTTTCTCATCATGAATTTTCCATTTAATTATAATATAGAGTTGAACCAATAAACATGATGAGTCTTACCAATCATAATAGGTTTCTCAAGAAATAATATGTGGCTTCCACTTTAGATGAAAGTAATGTTCACATTGCCACTCACACAACCAATTATGGGACTCCTCCTTATTCATCCTCAGCTAATAATATTTTATTTTCCTTAGAATATGAGCATGAATTAGAGTACACACTTGAAAGTATATTTTTCATTAATGAATTTCCTCAACATAGAGGAAAGGATCCTTCAAGCATTTATAATCTTATGATAGGTCCTCAAGTAAAATAACCTCTTTCACCCTCCCCTACTTTCTCTCATGGATTCATGGGATACATTGTATTTTCTTTTCAACCTTTTCCTTAAAATTTGTCTCATTTACACACCATGACATATTCTTCTATGATGTCTTCAACTTCCATGCTAAGTATCTTTACTAACATGATAGGTTCAACTTCTATTGGGCCTTCTCCAAAGACTTTTCTCCTTAATCATTGTACTATTACATCTTTTACTACCAATGTTAATCATGCTACTGGTGCTTCCTTTTATTCCAATGTTAACCATCTCATTAGTGCATCTTTTACTAAAAATTCCAATCATGCTACTAATGCTTCATTTTATACCAATGTTTCTCACACCACTAGTGCAACACATGATATTACTCATAGTGCAACTTGTGCCATTCATACTAATACTAATGCTTCACATACTAAACATAATAGTCAAAATATTTCCTAAAATCACTAAACTTTATTAAAATCACTCAATAAAATGCATACTTTTCAAACAAATAACATAAACTAAATGATGCAGATGCAAAACCATCTCATTAACCTTCAAAATCAACCCCAATAAGTTTTATGGGCAGTGAAAAATCTGAATACCTTCCACCCCACCTTAGGTATTCCCATGGTAACCTTATTCCTCAACCACCCCTCATTAATAAAATAAATCAAACATATCCAAAATGAACTTATTGTACCTAGAATTGCTTATATTGACATAGGAGATATCACACCTACCATCACCTATAATAGGTTTACCAATCCCACATTGTACTTAAAGACATTTGGTAACCTCTGTAAATATTGGATCAAACTTAATACCTTTTTTGATACCAAGTTATTAACTAAAACACTCTTAGGATATGATTATATCACTAATAAACTAAAAACCCATTATATCACTAGCTTAAAAACATAATTAAGTCACTAGTATAAGAATTTCAAACTAGTTATCTTCCTGAGAATATCTTAGCTCACTTCATAAATTGTAAAAAACTTGAGACTAAATTTTACAAACTTTCATAAAATAATGGAAGAACTTATTTAAAAAATGTGATCATAATATGGTGTATGATAACCTTTTCCACCTCTTCACTAATTCTCTCTAGCCCAAGTTATAATATCGAGTTAGGAATCTCTCCCCAAGAAATTTAGAAGAAGCCCTTGACCAAGCTAAAGTGACAAGATTTTTCATGCACCAATTTTAACCATCTCAACCTATCATGGTCACTCACATTCTCATTAAAAAAAAATCTCATGCTACAAATGATTTTATTACTAATACTTGTGACACTATTCATAATATTCAATCCATTGCTCTTTAAAACACTATGGAGCATGTTCCCCTCCAAACAATACTCCTACTCCTAAATTTTATCAAACAAACAACATTAATGTCTACAAACCATTTTCCTTATCTGATATTCAAAAGTGTCTTCCAAGGCCTCTACCACAAGATCTTAACCCCACTCTTGTAATGAAAACATGGTATGATCTGAATAAATGTTGTTGGTTTCATGCAAGTTGGGGCCACTCTCACAAGACTTTTATATAATTGTGTAATCTAGATATGAATTTTATTCTTGAAAAAAACTTTGATCATGAATACCTCATTCACAAGCATCAACAAGCATATGACATAGCTTTTAAAACCCATGAAATGCAAAACAAAAATCAAGATTTAAATCAAGATAATGCTTATTTTAATATATACAAATACCCTCTTCCTAATCATCAAGATAGAAACAACAAGACTAATCCTTCTAAAAATAATTTTTAAAGTCCTATAGACCTCACTAATAATGAATAAAATGTGGTAAATATGACTAACATGTGAAGAGTAGTTGTTTTTATTGATACCAATCTAAAACCCATTCACACAACCTCTTAGACATTCTACATCATTCAAGATACTTCCCCATATCATCTCATGGAGTTGGGGAAAGAGGACCTTATAACCCACTTTCAACACTTCAAATTTATCATACCTCTCACACTATAGCTACTCTTCTTCCAACATCTACACATATAGACAAATTTCCCCAACCTTCTAATAATATTTCTTCAACCCAATCACATGAGATATCTCAATCAACCATCCCACCACCTAAAGATAATAAACCTATTTGTCCTCAAACTAAACCAACTACATTTTACCAACACAAGTATGATCACACTTCCAACACTACTTCATAAAATCTCTCTCAACATTATACACCTATATCTATCAATATCCCATGGTTTATGTTGAATGGTAACCCATTACATAACTTTATCATCTCCCATCTTAAATACCCTTTCTTTAATTAATGTGAACTTACCTTATCATCACAACCATATAATTCAATTTTTTTTGAAATGAACATCCCTTGTCCTCCTTTATTAGTACATGAAGCTACCTTGTTTGGGTCTAAAGACAGTATCCTTAAATAATGTAAAGATATGTCCATACATGTTGATGAAACAATGGACATTTTTTCAGTTAAGTTTCCTATCACTTCCATGATTCTAGATGAGATTATATTTTGTGTGTATGATCCTCACCTATTCATTATAATTCAAATCAATGATATCCAAGTCAATCATGCCTTGATTGATGAAGGTTTTAGTACTTACATTTCCTCCCTTGATTTCTTTAAAACTCTTATATCTTCTAAATACAATCTCAAATCCACACATAACACATGTCAAGGCTATGATAGAAGGAAAATTCCTCCTTTAGGTTATATGTGGCTTACTATTACCATCCCTCCTATCACTATCCATATGAAATTTATGATCTTTAACTTTCCCCTCTCTCATAACATCTTGCTTGGTAGACCTTGGACACATCGTATGAGATTTGTCACCTCATACGCATGCCATTGCATCAAATTTCCCCATAATGGTCTATTTATAATATTCAAGGAGACAAAAACCCTTATAATTTCTAATAATTCTAAGAATGCAGTGTATTTGAAATTACTACCCTTGAACCTTTGCCTAGTTCCCATTTAGGGAATCTCAACATTTAAATTATATTATCAATTCTACTTGAGGTTATAATGGTCACCCTGAACTCATTGGGAATATACCACCTAAACTCATAGATTTTTATTATGATGAGTTAGATGAGATAAGCCTTAACATTAAAAATTTTAACCTATCACTTCATATCATTACCCAACTTCCTCCTTTGTAGCTTCATTCTCATCAACCTCTTATCAATGATATACCTATGGTCTTAACTAAGACTAGGAATTCTATTAATCATACGTCATACCTACATGTACCATCAACCTACATACATCTAATTATTATTATGGTTATGATTTATATGACACATTTCTAGGAGGAATTATCTAGGCTAGAGATGCTGAGATTTTTCACTATCGTAGTTATTTATTTTAGACTTTTTGTCTATCTTATAGCATTCCTTCCTTCATAGTGCCTAATTATAGTATTTTTCCTATTTTTTACAATGTAGAGATGGATTGATCATAGTTTATACCTCCATTTTTAAGAGAGCATCTTATAATCATGATAATGGATCATGACATTACCAACCCTTACCATTTCTCTAGATATCAGGATCCTTCTAGTTTTCTTCCCCTTGAAATGTTAGATACCATTCTTAAGCCTTTTACATGTCCAACTTCACCTTCAACTAAACCTAGTCTAGTTACTACTCTTGATTTACCTTATTTGAGCCTTATCATGTTTCTAATCATGTTTTACCTTAAAATGAGCCTAGTCTAGTTTCTATTTCTACCCCACCTTCCCTTGGTGATGGCCTTCTTCTTTTATCATAGCTTAATTCCATCTACACCTAATGGGATAATCAACCTTATTATAATATCCATAATGTTATCAATCATTAGACTAGAGATTTCCAATTATATCAGCCACCATTGGCTTATCCTTCTATCTCTTTCATTAGTAGACCCCCAAAGTCTACTAACAAGCATATCTATTATTTCCATGAAATAGATAATCATTTTTCCACTCATTGCTAGAAGCTTCAGTAACAAATATTAACACATTGTATCCCACTCTTTATCAACTTAAATAAAAGTTTATAAATCTTCCCAATTTGTTACTTGAGTATATCCCTAAATATGGGGAGGTATATTATCTTTGGCACCAATGTGTTACCCATCATACTAATCATTGTTGTATTCTCTAGTAGCACCTTAATGACCACCTTATGATACTACCTACACCATATATTCCTCCTTCCATAGGTCACCCATGAAATAAGGCTCTTCCATCTTTTCTCATGGTTCTTTATCCACCTTTGGTTCCTTCCCCACCTATAGTTTTTTCTCCATTAGTGGAGCCTCCTCACCCCACAGATACCATTTATATGCTAGAACTTATTCCTCTCCTTCATTATTCTATGCACGAGAGCCCTCATGAGAATGATCATTTAATTACACCTACATTATCTATCAAATAAATTTAGAGATAGGTCTTTGCATGGATTTACATGAGGATTGATGAGACTCTAGCTACCGTTAGGATCCAACTTCATAGAGATGTTTCAAATGTCATGGATAATATTTGTTAGAAATTTTATCAATATTTATGAACATGGCATGGTGTTATGTCACATTTTTATTCATTTTGATATTGGATTAGACTTTTGATCCACTTTTATATATCTTATATCATTTAACTATGTGTTAAATTTGGTTTTAGCTATATATTTCATATGGATCTTTATATTATGCATTACATGTTATATATTGGTTTCATTTACTTTATCTTATATTTTCTTTTATTTCTTTCCATTATTTCACACTTATGTCTATGTGTTCATTTATTTCATAGGTTTATTTCCTTTTTTCAATGTTTGTTTATTATTTTATCTCAAAAATTTAGATAATTAATACTATGACTCATTTATACAAACCTTGATCCCCTTAGTAATTATTTCTTCACCATGTGATCAATTAGAAAATAATATGTCTCATTATAATCCTATCTATTGATCTACTTTAGATCTCCCTTTCTTATTTTATATTCCTTTCACATATTAAGCATACATACAGTTGAAACTTGAGATTACAAACTAGTTCATTGGTAAGCCTAAGTGTTTAGTCAGTCACGTCTTTGGATACTTAGCTTCCTTTAGCCAAAGTCTAAATATCATTCATGTGTATCACTTCTATCACTCATGTTGGTTATTCCAAATCCATATGGAGGAATAATAATAAAATCCATAAAATTTAGAATCCAAATCATCTACATAAAAGGCAATGATATAAAAGGCAACATATAAATTCAAAAGTTAAATCACACTAAAAGACATGATCTATAACACATCTCCTTTTTCTAATTGAATATCAAACTCAATAGTTGGACTCATTATATAGTTGAGGTCCATTGGGGTGTGGCAGGCTAGTAGATTAGGAAAGGATAATAAAAAAATATTTTAGTTCTACCTACTTTATCACACAAGTACCCAATATTCATAGTGGACCAATGGATCTGTAAGAGGTCCTGAGGAATGAGGAACATGTTATGGTAAGGTAGGCCAATTTTAATTTTCTTGTTCATATAACCATCATGAGTTAATCTTAGTTTCTCACCTATTTGCCTATATAGATTTGTGATTATTATGAGTAGGTATCCTTTGTATTTTGATGGTTACTAAACTCTTAGTGTCTCTCTTTTGTACCTAGTATACCTCATGTTTCCTAAGGTCTTCTGATAGATAACTATGCCATGATTTTTACATTCCATCTTTCATTACAACATTCTTAATATTTCCACTTGATAAATATTGTTCTTAGCTAATAATTTTCCCCTAGGGTTTGTCTTTATGTGTTGTAGTGTAATACCATGGATAGGACCAAGCTCTCTTAAAAAACTACCACATTATAAAGATCTTTTAAACTAATTATCATAGTTATTTTCACCTCATTGGTGTTCCCTTTTTGAGTTTTAGTGTAAGACCATGGATTAGACTAGGCCTTCCTCACAAAATATTTCAATACCCAATTCCTAATATAACCAGGTTACAATAAAATTACATGAATAAAATTTGAGATAAGAAATGTTTGATTATGAGTTACACATCATTGACATACTTCCCATCATTATTTAGTATGTTTTATGCTTAATTCATAATTACTTCACTTTTATCTTCTTATTTTCTAATTGTGTGTATGTTTACAATCTTTTTATTAAATTTTTCATAATTCCTAGCATGAATTAGTGTGATTAATTTAATTTCATTTTACATTTTTTATTACCTTTTATACTTCCCAAATTTATTTATTATGATTGATTGACTTAATTACTTTATTTTTAATACCATTGGTTTTTCATGTGCCTTCCATTTTATTACACATTTTTCATACTTCCCAACATGATATAGTGTGATTTTTATTTTTTTTAATTTGGTGAAACTCTTTTACATGGCTTTAAAACATTAATTTATTACTCATTTTTACCATCTTTATTTTATTATATTTATTCATAATTTGTTTTTACACATTTCCCATCGTGATATGGTGTGTATTATATTTATTTTGATTAATTATACTTTTCTAAATATTTTTATTTTTTTCTTTTTAACCATGTATGTGTATCACATAATGCTATAAAATAAAAAATACATCACATATTTCCCATAAAATATAAAAAAAATCTAAATACATGTGATAGAAAGGTAATATATTTATGCATACACATCCAAATCCAAGTACAACTCATGAGATCAATACAATATAAAGTAAAAAATAAAATACTACATCCCTAAATTTATGCTCCATCATGTCTATCATGTGGCCTAGCCACACTTCCTATAGACACCTGTAACTAACCCCTCTAAATATTACATTGTAATGAGGTCATCTAGGATTTCAATCTAGGAAATTGTCCCTATATCTTGACCACTAGGCTTGTACCTATCCTAACTAGATGGTAGTCACCATGTGTGTGGCTCTTTCCTATTTTAGGGCCTACCAATATTGTACCTCTCCATCTCCCACCCCTACTAGTGGTTATAACCCATCATTTCATGCATGTATCTATCTCGTGGCCACTCTCACCAGTATAAACTAGCCCACCTAGTATGGGGTAGATGGAACCTTATGATCATATATAGTGGTAGAGTCATATGGTACCAACACCCAATCCAAAATGTCATGGTGTGCATCCATGACTAGGGATCCCTATCTGACCTCTTCTATCATTAGATCTACAAAATCAAAAACTAGATAGACATTAGATCACATATGTGTGTGTGTGTATACACACACACACACACACACACACACACACATACATATATATACATATGTATATATATGTGTGTGTGTGTGTATATGTGTGTGTATGTATGTATATATATATATGTGTGTGTGTGTGTGTGTGTGTGTATGTATATATACATATATATACATATATGTATATATGTATACATATATACATATATATATATATATACATATATACATATATGTATATGTATGTATGTATGTATATATATATATATATATATGTATGTATGTATGTATGTATGTGTGTGTGTGTATGCATATGTATATATAATGTACATGTATGTCATTATATATACATATACATACATAAACACACACACACACACACACACACACACACACACACACACACACACACACACACACACACACACACACATGTATGTATGTATGTACGTACGTACATACACACACACATATATATGTGTGTATATATATATATATATCAAACCATATATATCATAATCACAATGTAACTAGTGTTCTATATCAAAAAATTTAATCAATGTTAAACCATCTCTCACTAGTGCTTGGATCACCAATCACAGTCTCCCCATCTACTCACCCATCGATCACCTTATCTGTTGGCTACCTCTACACCAATATAAACATAGGAGTCACCACCTAATCTCACCATGGTCCTCTCCTTAGTGTATCTCTATAGACCAATTGTGTCTTGGAGATGATACTAGATCCCTCTATGTAACAACTAGTGATTGTGTTTCTTCGCATTGACAATGCCTCCATATATAATGAGCATGTGATGGTTGTTATTTCCTATGTTGTGTTAATTTTTGTAATCTTATATCCATGTCTATCACATCTCCTCCTCCTAGACCTATTACCTCTTGTTGTTATGCTCAACTAGCCCATGGTCTATCACACTAATGTTTGATCACCAATATCTCCATAGGTACCCCTCCACCTCCTTTCCATCTTGGCTCTCTATCATGTAATTCCCAATAAGAAGGCACTACTAGAGGATCCACCAGATGAGGTAGTCCTAGTTTTATAGGTATGAAATCCACTATATGAGTCTCCATCCATGAAGTGTAATAGCCCTTAATCTGTACACATACAAACTCTATATAAATAGTAGACTAACTAAGCCATATAGAAGTTATATGAGTGTAGGGATAAAACACTATTTGACTTTATGTGTAAGTATTTAATGCTATCACATGGGTCATGGCATGCACTACATGGTCTTATCTCCATCGTAAAACCCAAGTTAACCTATCATCAACTACATGGGGTAACCTAACCAACCAATACATAGGGAACCTCTCATATATCCATGTACTAATCAAAATCATTAGTCCCATCATCTTATACCCTCTAGATAGAATCTAATACATATCATGCATTAATTGGACCTAGATTGTAGACCTAAAATCATAGAGTTATCCTTTATCTAATATGAACTAGCATAAGGCTATCACATATAATGGTACCTTATCATTTAACTTATGACACATCACTTGTGTTATCACAAGTCTTATCACTACCTTCTAAAAGTTTAGAATGGACACAATATATACATCAAACAAGCTCACCCTCAACTCAAGGTAGATACTATCTGAGCTTGTATTGCACTAAGTTAAATATTTTCTCTCATCTTTAGACTCCATTGTATCAATGATCACTAGTATCCCACCTATCACAAGTCCAAGTAATGCATGTATGTACCCCAAAGTAATCACCACCTCAATGGTGTCACTCTCCACCTCGCATAAAAAAATGGTGGTCAACCATTCCCATGATCTTAGAAACATGACAAAAATATAACACTCAGAGGGATTTGTCTCATATCCATGATGCTACTGAAGGCCAAGGTGACCAATCGAGCTTTATCCATGTCAACCAATCACTCCAATAGATTTGGTAACCATAATACATCCACTAGGTGCTAATTACAAAAATCAAACAATATAAGATGTAATAGATCTTGATGTCAAAATACATTCTCAATAATTTAAAAATTAACTACTTCATCAACGTATTTGATTTAGGTTCTTATGTTCTCTAATTTTCTACATAATCAGCCCATTTGATACTAAATTGACAATTTTTCTCCAAACTATATCAACCTATTTGATACTATATTGACCCTTTATGTTGTGCCCTTAACCATTGGTGTGTCTAGGGATATGTGATGTTGACTTATGGCTTACATACCTCTTTTATTTACTTGTTACATTTCTCTATGTTCTTAAATAGGTTGGCTTATGGAATAACCTTGGCTAAGTAGACTATATATAGGAGGTAGTGGTTAGCCTCTAATCATCATGTTAAGTATTTAGCTATTAGTGAATTGTTATGGAGGTTACCCCCTTGAAGTGGATTTTCTATATTATTTAGTAATGTATTATGCTATCAATTATCACTATTTAATCTACCATATTTTCTTATTTTGCATAATATAAAATCATTCTATGTGAATATCTAGGTAATTTCATTGCAAGTGGCATCAGAGCTTCAATTTGGGAAAGTTTCCTATGTCATTTGTTTTTATAGCTAGCAAGGCATGGCTTTTGGGAGTAGTGAAAGCAAAAAAAACATAACTTACAATCTGAGAAGAATTAATTTTTTCCATCAACATAGTATTTCTCAAAATGCTTTTTTGTTACATACTTGTAGTCAATGGATTCATCTCGATGAGATGATCACAATGGTATATTTTATTATTACACTTTTTTGGTACCAAAAATTTTACTCTAATATGTAAAAGGAATCATTAGATTTGTCTTAACAAGGTGATCACAATGGTACCATTTCCTAGTACATTTTTCTTAGAGGTATAAACCCTCTTGGTGTTTATTTATGGTAGGTCCTCCAACTTAGGGAAGAAAATGGGCACCAAAAACTCCTAATAATCCTTTTTTCAATGACATGGAATATATAACTTCAAATCTAGTGATTTCTTAGCTTTAAGAGGACATAAAAAACTTGGTGAGGCATGATGACTTTATTGCAGTCCAAGCTAATGTTTCAAGGATGCACATAGAGACTAATGGAATTCATATTGAATTGTATCATATCACTACACAATTGGTTTCCCTCACATCTTAGTTTTATTCTAACAACCCTCCACTTCAACATTCAAATCCTCCTCTTAATAACTCCCATGCTGGTATGAAACTGATGTTGCCAAAAGTGGACCTACGTAAGTTTGATGGTAAGGATTCTCTCACTTGGATTAACTAAATTGATAATTTATTTAAGCTACATCAAACCCCTTGTTCTCACAGGGTGATGGTGGCATCCTTGTATATGGAACCTAAGTAATTCATTTGGTATCATTGGTTATGTGCTTAAAAGAAAAAGAATGGTTCTCTTGTTACATGGATCATTTTTACTGGGGATTTGACAACTCATTATAATAATAATGTCTCTGAGAACTATTTCAACCAATTATCTAAGGTATGGCAAATAAGACCTGTGAAGGATTATATTCATCAATTTTAGAATCTCTCTTTATGGGTCAAAAATCACTGAGATAAATTTGATGGATCTATTTTTGGGTGGCCTCAAAGATAACATCCAATATGAGCTTCAAATGTTTAACCTAACATCTATATTAGAAGCTATCCCTAAGGCACACATGATAGAAGAAAAAGAGATGGTCAAAAGGAAAACTTTTACTACTGTTCATGATCATAACTTTTGAGTACCATCATTTCCATAGTCCACCAGATTAACACAATGACAAATTGATGAGAAACAAGCTAAAGGGTTATGTTATGGTTGTGATATAAAATGGAGCAAAGACCATCATTGTGCTAAAAAGAAGTTATTTTACATTGAAGGTGCCAATGATGATAAAAATGATGCAAAAGTAAATGATGCAGATGTAGAAGTTCCTGAGGAGGAATCTGAAGACTCTCAACATACTATTTTATGTCATGCCTTGTCAGGTATTATTACTCCCCAAACTCTTAAGGTGATGGGTTTATTTAAGAAATAGAAGGTCACTATCTTGATTGATTTTAGGAGCACACACAACTTCATCCACATTATGTTGTTTACTCATTTGAATTATTTTATTTATCTAGTTTAGAATTTTAGGTTATGATTTTATATGATGGTATTATTAGCTATTCAATAAAATGTCATAGGATTAATTTGGCCATCGGAGACTAATTATTAGATTCTCTTATGTTTGTTATTCTGATGGGTGGAGCTGATATTATTCTAGGAGTCCAGTGGCTCACCACTTTGGTCACTATTGAGATGAATTTTCAAGATTTATTCATGCATTTTCATTATAAATAAAGGACATTTGAGCTAAGAGGATTAAAGTCTAAATCTACCCAATTTGTTTTCTCCCATCAAATGATAAAGATTCTCCATAAGGGTGTTGAGGGATTTGTAGCTTGCTTGTTTTCTATGGAATTACAGTCAACTCAGCCATCTCCACCTCTTGATCTATAATGAATAATTGATGCTCATTCTATTATTTTTGGAGACATTACCAAAGGACTTCCACCTAGTTGCATGCATGATCATTGTATTACACTTATTCTTTGTAGTACACCACCCAAAATCAGGCCATATAGGTATCCATATGCCCAAAAAAGTGAAATTAAAAAGATGGTACAAGAGATGTTGGATACAAGAATAATTCACCATAGCCAAATTGAATACTCTTCACTAGTTTTCATGGTGAGAAATAAAAATGACACTTAGAGGATGTGCCCTAAATATAGAGAACTCAACAAATACACTATCAAAGATAAGTTTCCAATTCATGTCATTAATGATTTTCTAGATGAATTGAATGGTGCTATTTATTTTACCAAGTTAGATATACATTTTGGGTATCATCAAATCAGAATATGTGATGAAGACATACCTAAAACTACTTTCAGGACTCATGAGGGCCATTATGAATTTTTGGTTATGCCTTTTTGCCTAACAAATGCACCATCTACCTTTTATATTTTGATTAATACTATTTTTAAGCCATTTTGAGGAAATTTGTTTTGGTATTCTTTGATGATATCCTCATTTATAGTACAAATTGGGTAGACCATTTACAACATGTGAAACATGTACTCTCCATTTTGGAGCAAAATCAATTATATGCCAAACCTTATAGATGTACTTTTGGGGCTAGTGAGGTTGAATATTTGGGTCATTTGGTGTCTTATGAAGGAGTGAAAGTGGATCCTAGAAAAATCCAAGCAATGGTAAACTGGCCAATTCTTAAGACACTCAAGTAACTTTTGGGACTTTTGGGGCTTACTAGTTATTATCACATATTTGTCAAAAATTATGGTAGTATTGCATCCCCACATACCTATTTTTTAAATAAAGATTCCTTTCAGTGGACTGATGTAGCTACCTAGGTATTTGAACAATTGAAATTGGCTTTGTGCATTACTCCAGTATTGGCCACTCCTAATTTTTCTAAGAATTTTATGGTTGAATGTGATGCATCTGGGCATGGTATGGGTGTTGTACTCATGCAAGAAGGTATACCACTAGCATTTGAAAGCCATAAACTCAAGGGTAAAAATTAGAACAAGCCCATCTATGAGAAGGAAATGATGGCCATTTTGCATGTAGTCAAACAATGGAGACCTTATTTGATGGGTCATCACTTTCAGGTAAAAATTGATCATGATAATCTTAATTTTTTTTAGAAAAAAGGTTGTCATCTGAAGAACAACAAAAATTAGTAACTAAGATGCTAGGATATGATTTTTAAATAGTCTATAAAAAAGGCAAGGACAATGTGGTGGCAAATTCACTATCCAAAAAAGATGAATTAATTGAGGCATTGATATGTGCCATAACCATTTTGTAGGTAGATTGGCTAAAGGAAGCATGATTAGAATGGGAACGTGATATTACTAATCATGATTTGATTCAAAATCTTTAGTAATGTTTAGATGGATTTGAAAAATTCACATGGAAAGGTAATGCATTATGGCATAAAAATATATTGTACTTATGTAAGAATTCTCTTCTTAAACAAAAAAATCCTTCAAGAACTTCACGCAAATCCAATTGGGGGTCATTAAGGATTTTTAAAAACCTATCACATAATCAAGCAAGAGTTTTTTTTGGGAAGGTCTCAAGGGGGATGTCCAAAAATATGTGGCTGAATGTATGAACTGACAAAAAAATAAATGTAAAACCATCAAAACTCTAGGTCTTTTATAGCCTTTATCTATCCTTAGTCAGCATTGGGAAGAGGTATCTATGGATTTCATTACAAGGTTACCATGATCTAATGGTTAAAATGTTGTCATCGTTTTTGTAGATGGTCTCAGTAAGTATGCTCATTTTTGTTCATTATCCCAACCATTTTTTGCTAGTACAGTAGCTTCTACTTTTCTCAATATAGTTTAGAAACTGCATGGGACCCCTAAGATCATTGTCAGTGATAGAGATCCCATTTTTACTAGTAATTTTTAGACAATGTTATTTACATGTTTAGGTACCTAATTGGCTCATAGTTCATCCTATCATTCTCAATCTGATAGACAAACTAAGGTAGTCAATAAATGTGTAAAATGATATCTCCATTTTTTTTCTAATAAATAGGATAAATGGGTTCATTGGCTGCCACTTACTGAATGGTCATATAATACTTATATTCATAATTCTTCCAAAATATCTCCTTTTGTGGCACTATATAGATACCACCTTCCATCCATCATGTCAACCTTAAAGGTCCATCCTAAGGTTCATGTAGTTGAATAACATATTCACCATCAACAAGAGGTCCTTGTAAGTTTGCATGAAAATTTAGCTATGGCCTAGAATCACATGAAGCAATAAGCAGATCAACATAGAAGTGAGAGGCATTTTGACATTGGTGATTGGGTCTTTGTTTTCTTATATCCATAAAAATAGATTTCATTGAAGTAACAAAAAAAGGATAAAAAGTTGTCCCCTAAGTATTATAGGCCTTATCAGATCTTGCAGAAAATTGGTAGTGTGGCCTACAAGTTAGATTTTCCTTCATCCACTTGCATACATCTAGTATTTCATGTATCATGCTAAAGAAAGTAATTATACATAGAGTTATCATTCAAATAGAATTACAAAAATTGGATGAATAAGGTATAGTTGTTCTTGATCCTGAGGTGATCCTTCAATGGTGAACCAAACAACTACATTCTAGAACAATTACAGAATACCTGATCAAATGGTAGAATCTACCATTTGAAGACACCACTTGAGAAGATGAAGTATTTGTGTAGTAGCATCTAGATTTACCACAATACTGAGGATAATGTTGTTTTGAAGGGGAAGGGCTTGTTATGCCCTTAACCATTGGTGTGTCTAGGGATATGTGTGGCTAACTTGTGTTAATTTCATTACACTTTCCTAGCTATAGCATAATACGTTAGCCCTCTAGTACACAATCAGCCCCCTTTAACAAACTATATCAGCCATGTATTACCAGCTACATTAGCTAGAAGGTACTATGTCAACCATCTTCCCATTCCTAACTATATCAGCTACTGCTACACTATCAACCACCTTTATCAATTCTATGTCAACCCATTTCTATGTCATGTTCCCCTTCTTTCCCTCTTGCCTTATGAATTGAGTCAACTAAATTGAATGTGTTCTTTATCTGTGATGACTTTTGACCATTTACCCTAAATGCCTTGGGCATTTATTTGTTGTATCTCTTTCTACCTAGTACCCCATTCTACCCCTAGTCTACCTAAAAACATTTAGGGTTTGTTTCAGTGTCTAGATTTTACCTAGCAATCAATTTTTTATATTTAGCTTAATTTCAAATAAAATTACTCAAAAAAATTGAAATTCATGTTTTCTTACCTATGATGCACTCATTACAACCACTATGCATTCTCTCCATCAAAGCTATTAACTCCTCACCATGGTCATTCTCTAGACTCAAATTGGGTATCTCAGAGTTCTATTTTCTTAGAATAGTAAAATAAAGAATGAATTATTTTTCAAATATGTATCTTTATTATTAAAAAATTATTTACCTATCAAATATTTACCAATAAATTTCATTTTTTACCCATATCTTTATTTTTGATACTCTTTTTTCTAAATTGAAAGATATTCTATAATCTTGACATTATAGAGAATATTTTCACATATTACATGTATTTTTTGCCAAAAAAAATGTTTTCACTCTTTTTCACTAATTTATACAGGTTTGCCTACATTGGAAACCTTCACATTCCTTTCACTTCATTTCTTATCTAAAACACTAAGGTAAGTAAAGGTATGTGTTTTTCAATTCTAGCCTTTCATTTATTATATTCACTTCTTACTATAATTTATGTAGTTTTAGTGTCATGTGTTGCTATGTTCTTTTCTTGAAGCACCATCTCATGTGTTCACCTACATGACACATGTTGATATTTGATTGGAATATATGTATATACATAATATTTTCAAAATTTATCAATTACCTATGCTTTCTCTCTTTCAAAAAATCCTCGAGTCTCAATTTCTCTAAGTGCATGCCTTAAAGGGTATGCCAAGAAAGGGGTGGGTAGACCATTGGTGCATCACAAAATTGTTTTCCCCTATACTACTACTTTTTATCTATATAACCTTTTTCTATGTTCTTCCCTAAGTTTTTCCTCTTCTCTTGCATACTCCTCTAAGAATATCACCACCTTAATTATCCCATTTTAAGCCTAAAACCTCTTTTTGACATTTATCATACACTATCATCCTAGGTCAACCCTATATTTAAACTATTAAAAGAACATTATGGGTCTAGGTCTGCTCTAGCTAACCTAGACTAAGACCTAACTTAGTTTTATTAATTGTTGATATAGATTTGATTGGACTGACCTATTAGCTAAACTTTTGAAAAGGTTTAGGTTTAGATTTAGCTATATATACACATCCATTTCTATCACATATAGAGAAGATAAGAATAAAAATATATATTACACATCTTCTTATCCACCATTCTACTTGAGAATCACAGCTTAGGGTTTCAATACTTTATTTATAGAAACAAATCTTATCTTGTGGAGAATTATTTTGGATGCATAGATAAGTTGTATAGCCTAGAGCTAACTTATCCTTGCTATCCTTACATACCACAACAACCTCTTGCAAATAACCTTGGCCAAGGGAGAGATTTACGCTCAACGGGTTCATCTTTAAAGGTATGTATTCATAAATTTATTTCTCCTTTGTAAGAGTATATATATTTGTATTTTTACTTCTCTCTTGTGCCTTAGGATTTCATATACATTGATGTGAGTATAGATCTTCTATGCATTTTTAATTTTTATGTTTATCACCTCCACTTTTTTATAAGCTTTGGTGAGCACTAGATTCGATTTTACTTTATTTTTCATTTACCTTATGAATATGAAAACATAGGACCTAGATAGGGTCCTTTTATAGTGTTAGTTGACTAGAGGCTTTAGAACCCTCTCTGGTGATGCTATTATGGTAAGAGATCCCTTGGTTAGGTCTAGAAGATACATCTTGGTCATGATCTTGAATATTTAATGTATCAACAATCAAAAGTGTAAGTAGGATTTATCTTCTCTGAGTTAGGATTGATTAATAAGTCAACTGTATTTTCCTTTGTATATAGTCACCAAGTGGTGATGTATCAAGAGACCAAGATGAGGGAAACTTCAAAAAGAGTCTAAAATATCTAAGACTCAAGGTATTGAGAGGTCACCATTTGGTGATTAACTAGGAGCTTAGGGTCTCATATTGATAAAAGACCCTAGACAAGATAATAGTCTTATGGCCTAAAAATACTAAGAGGCCATAACATGGTGACTTTCTAGAAGTCCAAGACTATGGAGACTAAATTGATTGAATATGTGAGCTCAAAGGTTTGGATCATCGAGAGGATTCCACGTAGCATCATCTCACATTCCTATACCATTGACCTAGTTTAAAAAGGACTATCATGTGGCACCCTAATGATGTCAGACTTCCCTTAAGCTTAAGTTTAACAAGCATCTACCCATCACCAAGCCATAAACCTTTAACCTTTAAGATGATAAAAACATGCCATATGGAACTTAGTGGGATTAAATTTTATGGTCATCCTAAACTAAAAAAATATAGAAGTCTTGAGTAAAGCATTGATCGATTAAATACAAAATTTCCATTATATTAGTGGGATTCTTGATGATATTATTTTATTTTAAATACTCAATCTAAATTAATGATAGATATGTATATACTTTATACATATGGAAATGCCTATGTTTGAGTCAAAATTTGATTAATGTGAATGTCTATGTCCAAAATAGAAAAATATTTCATTTATTTCTCACATTTGGTCTAAATTAGTTATATTTGTGATTCAATAATTTTAATGTTTTTGGCTTATCATTTATTCAATTTATGCTTGACCATTTTGTTTGATCTTGTAGGTTTCATATTTCAATCTAAGTCATTAGTTTTTATATGTGTCTTCATCATGTAATCAAACCCATCAACCAAAGCATAATACAAAAAAAAAAAAAAAAAAAAAAAAAACCTTAATGAAATATCATTTACAAATCATGAATAACAAGGCAAAGGGGGTGAGTCAAGGTTTGTTTGGAATGATGAATAATATACATAAGACTACTTTAAATTAATGATAAAGTGACAGATTGTAAGTGTTGGATGGGATGGTGTATCCCAAAACAATCAACTAGTAATAAAATAATGATGGCATGGCCTCTAAATACAAATCATGGGCATGCCTTTCAAGCTATCAAAAAATTAAGACCCTCAACTACATTTCCTTAATCAATAATGAATATTTGTAAGTTCCTCATGTTATAGGTATAATCATTGAGAAGGGGGGTGAATCAGTGATCCCATATATTTCAATTTCAATTGTAGTACTTTTAAAATATAAAATAATCAACATATATTAACTTGATCAAGTAACATAAACAATAGAGCTCATTCATTCAATGTATACACAAGATCAAACACATAACACATAGTTCCTATGGGAAACCCTCATGGGGAATAAAAACCACTCTCAAGACTACAACACATGGACTACTTTTTTATAAGTAATAACAAAAAAGAGACTTATCAACTCCTTTAGACCAAAAAAACTTGATTATGTCTTCCTAACCAAAGGTATTTAGTTAAACACCTATTTCAGAAAGAGTAACTTACCCTAAGGAAGATCAAGTCCTTTAAACCCCCCTGAAGTTAACACCTCCACCTCAGTACTAATTTCCTAAAAAATTAATGATGGATATCTATTTTCTAACCCCTACACAAACTCTCTCTATATCTCATACAGTCCTCTCACATAAGCATGCCATAATCTCTATCCTTGTTCACTCAAACTATCTTCATATGCCTCTTCACATATCCTAAAAATATAAGATAACTATTAGGACATTATAAACATGACCTATAGGTCATACACATATTCCTCAATCTAATCCAATTATTAACTCATCAACTAATTACTCTACCTCTCCTTCACTCCATAAATCTCACATACACCTTGCACGTTCTCACAAAATCTTCTCAAAAAAGTCTAGAAAGCATCATCTTTGATTTAAATTATATATATATATATATATATATATATATATATATATATATATCATGAATTATTAATAACTTGGTTAGCCACAAAACATTCCTTCATCTTTAAGGCAACTTACATAGGTCACACTTAAGCACAATCCACTTGCAAATATGCCTTAGTTACTTTTAGGTCCTATGGAGACCCATTCAGCTCTTTGACACTTTAATAAAAATGAAACACAAGAGCACTTAAAAAATGTATGTACCCATTCCAAATGATATATAGGTCCTATTTAAGTGTCCATATCCATCACAGTACCCTTCTATTTAAGCATAAATCACTTAAACAATATTTTGTGCACATAGTCACCATGAATGAATACATAGTTGACATGTAAACCTTTGTTCATATTACATACAATTGATAAAACCTTGATAATGCACATATATCATATTTATAGAGTATAAAACACTCCCATATATTTAATTCACCATGAAACATCAAAACAACATGTACATAAGCTTAATTACTCTTCTCAAATTACTTGAAGAACAAGCATGAACACACAGTCAACTTTGAACCTTCATAACTTTAATCATACACACTTCCAAATATTAAAATTAGGTTAATTAGATGTACCATGGATTATTATTAATATTTTATTTTATACCATTATGAAATTTATCTTAGATATAAATTTATGGGCAAAATACCATAGACTGGTTTTTCCCTTTGTAAAATTCAAAATTTTAAATGTCAACGGTCACAGTTAAACCTCGATCACTTTGATTGCATCACGATTACTCAATATTTAGATTAAATACACACCATATATATTATTTTATGAATATTTAAATTTAACACATAGTCTACCAATTCCAAATGTTAAACCTTCAACATGTTGACATCATCTCATGTAATCTGGAAACTTTGACTTAATGCACTATGTCGATCTCTAAGGATCAGTTAGGTCTTTATCAGGCAGTGCTCTCCATTCAATCTTGATCAAAACCCCCATGATCATGACACTTTTAATAATCTAATTTATTCTTAACTTCTTGTATCAATGTGCTCTGTTGATGTTTCTTTAACTTTAACTTGTGCAAAAATGACTATGGGACCCTTACTTATCTGCCTAGAAGGCCAATTTTGCACAATCATAACTTTTACCTCATTCACTCACATGATCTCAAATTTGGACCATATTATCTCCTCACATAGAATAATAAAACCATGTATCAAAATAATATTTAATCCTTTGCATGGGCAAGATGTAATTCCATAAAAATGCTCACTCAAATTTTTCTACCATATAGCCAACTATGTCAAAAACTTATCTAGAAGGCCAATTTTAAACATGCATATCTTTTGACACGCTTCAATGCATGACATAAAATGTATAAAAAATAAACTAGGATAAAGTATTAATAAACCCATATTATCACCTTCTCTTTAAACATCCACATATATGAGATATTCTACCAATAAAATTCTTACTTGGCTCTTTCTTGCCTCATGCAAATTTGGCTAAGTATGGGAAAACACTATCAAAATGCTTGGGAGCCCAAATTTGTACCCACATATCTTTAATTTAAATTAATATAATGACCTAAGACTTATAAAATATCAAATAGGGACTAATTTTATCACAACCCTATGACCAACTCTCCCTGACTCATCCACACATGGCAATGGTGACATCAACAAACTACCTACTCAAATTTTCTGCCATTGGACCCAAAATGTCTAGATGAGAAGAATGATGAACCAGGTGAATTACACTCATTAAAACAAGATATATAATCATCCTTAACCACTAATATAACCCTTTTCACATGATAAAAACTTTATACTCATCCCTAAACAACTCTAACCATGTAAAAACTAAAGATTAACCAAGCCAACTTCAAGCACACTAAGACAAACACATTTCACACTTTATCATTGTCATGTAGGCTATCAAGCCACTTTATCCACTCACTAGGATACCTAAATTACATAAACATGAAATCACTAATAACTCTCCAACAATCTCCCCCTTTTTAATTGATGTCAACAAACATCATTCAACTCACCTTCTCCTCTTCAAGCACTCTCACAATAAAAACTTTCTCTCCCTTTCACACAATGACAAAGTAGACACAAAATGATCTATAAGACCTAAAAATATCATAAAAATAGGATAATACCACCTTATAAAGATTATATAAACTCCACCTTACCTTGATCCTACCTCTTCTTGTCTTGTCAACTTCCTCTTGCTCCATATCAATACTCTCTTCTTCAACCAAATATTGTAATCAATGGAAAAAGAACACAAAAATATGAATATTTTTGATAAATTTATTATAAAAAAATTATTTAAATATCATATGTATCAAATATCACCATGTCTTCAATATGACTAAAACATCTCACATTTGTTTCCCCTTACATCATGCAAAGCTCCTCAAGTCATTCAAGCTACCTGAGTTAGCTCCGCCTACCTCTGTGCATACCACCTTATACTTATCAACCATGCACTAAAAATTTATTTAAATCTTAAAGAAAAATTTAAGAGGTACTCCCCTTAATATTTCTAATAAATTGCATCAGTTGAGCATCTTCAAATCTCCACACACCATGAGGAACCACAACACAAGCTTATTAGAATTATTTCTTGAGACACTTCCAAGATTACCAACTAAAAATCATGACACTCACCAAATATAAAACATGCTAAAAAACTTTATAAATATTATTGAAACACACATACCTTGATATTTTGGAGAAACTAAAAAGAAATCACATCTTCAAGACTAGGTTTGTCTAGACTCCTTGTAGCCCTATCTAAAACTTGCAGAGCCCAAAAATTTCAATAGACACATATTTATGAATCAAAAATTCATATATAGATAAATATCATATGAACCCTAAATCACACTAATTTTTAATAACTATCTCATCCTCTAAAATATACTTCCTTCAAAAACCTACTACCTAATTAAGCCTCCAACTTGAAAAAAACCTAAATAACTTGAGAACCACAAAACTTCAAATACATGAGAATCTTTATTTTAAAACCCATTTTTACCATTCAACATATTAGGAAGCATCAGACCTCAAATCATAATTCAAAACACATTTCTATGAGATCCCAAAACCCTATAATCTCAAAATAACCAGAGTTAACAAACCTCCTTCTGGTCAACATCCACCTCTAAATTTTTTTTTCACACCTAGGGACAACTATTACACACTTTTGGACCAATATTTTATCTTAGACACCATTGTGAACCTTGAATTCCTATAACCCATTTTAGGACCTAAAATATCTTAAGCACAAACTGGGAATCAGAGAGCAAACAAAAATCTCTAATTTGACTTCAACGTACCTTTAGACCATAAAACCACCTACTCTAACTAAAAAAACTCATCTATAGCCCTATAGGACCTTTTGAAGATCACCAAAACACCACTTTCTTCTCTAATAAAATTAATCTCTTAATGATCATAGATAGAGACATCCATTACACCACTATCCTCTAAAATAAAGTAAATCCAAGAGTGGCCCACATCTCCTCAGTAACCACTAGAATCCTCTTATATATATAAGACTTCTTGCTCTTGTTATTAGTTTTGGACATAGTCGTTGATGTATGAATGATTTTCATTGATGTCAAATGTTATTATGTATTAATGAAAAAAGTGTTGAGTTGAACAAACTTGTTACAAAACCCAATGGAGCTGTGTGTGTACATTGAATGACTATCATTTGAAAGTATCTTTGTGTAGTCTAAGTTCTAAGTCATAAGGATATGTAGAAAAAATGTTAAAATTTCATAAGGTTTTATGTTCAAATGTCTCCATACTTATTTTATTTTTCACCTTTGTATTTGTCTAGGTAATTCTATTATAGAAAGTGACTCAGGCAATTCCTTCGAGAAAATGGTTTAGACTCTGTCAGACAAATTGTCTGCAATAAAGTTTCCAAAAGAAATGAGTACCATTTTGAATTCTTTTAGAGAAAGTGGTTTAGTGATTTCTTTCAAGAAAATTGGCTAAGTATTTTTTTGAAAAATCTAAAGGGTAAGTGGACCATTCAAAATTTTTGAAGGGATCCTTGCAAAAATCTTGAAGGGTACTTTGAAAAAAGTCAAAAGGGAAAGTGGACATTTCAAAAAATTTGAAGGGATCTTCTCAAATATTTCAAAGGGTAATTGGACCATTCAAAACTTTTTAAGGTATATTTTCAAAATTCCAAAGGGAAAGTGGACCATTCAAAATCTTCAAATGGATCATTGTAAAAATGTCAAAGGTTAAGTCTATCATTCAAAGATTTTGAAGGGATCTTTACAAAATCCCAAATAGTATGTTGCAGAAGTCTTAAAGGACACTTTTAGGAGAAGAACATTGATGAATTATTTTGGAGGATTTTTATAGGGCAAGTGGACACTTACAAAGTTCCTGAAGGGTACTTTTTCAAAGTTTTGAAGGGCATGTGATCTAACCAAAAATTTTGAATAGGTCACTTACAGAAGATCTAAAGGATAGTTTTGGAATAAGGGCATAGATGAATTCTTTCAAATAATTTATCTAGGGCAAGTGGACAATTATAAATTTCCTAAAGGATAATTTTAAATGAAGAGGATTCTTACAAAGTTCTTGAAGGATTCTTTTGGATGGAATGGTCTCTTACAAAGTTTTTGAAGGATATTTCAAAAGAATAATAGGTCACTTGCAACATTACCAAAGGATAAGTGTGGATGCTTGTAGGGAATTTTCAAAATTCTTAAGGGTTAAGGTGTGTTAAATATCAAGCAAGTCTGAAGAGATTAAAGAAGAAAAATTAATACATTAATGCTGAAGAAAATAAGATGAAGTCAACATGTCAAAGTTTAATGACTAATCCAATATAAAGATCATGCATCTTCATAGATTGAATGGCATGTGGAAATCTGGATGAGAACAATCTAATGGATTGAAATGACATAATGGGATAAGGTGATCGATTGTTACCAATTCAATAGGAGATTATAGATCGAGCATGTTTAAATAAATCAAAAGGAGTGAAAGTGATCTAATTATATAGGAAATAGCGAGATGTAAAAAGGAGCTTGATAGTTAGAGATGGCATGAAGAAAGAAATCAAAGGCCTGCATTTGATTTATTCTAATAGTAAAGGGGATAAATAGACAAGAACTAGTGATAAACTTTATATGGCTACATGAAGCTCAAGATTGATTAATTTAATCAATCGATGATTAAGGAGGGTGTGCATTAATGAGTTGAATCTAGTAGTTGTCATAGATAGTAAAGAGACTTGAACATTATGGTGTAAAGCATTAATCAAGATGTGAGAAATTGACAAGTTAATTCATTATTGAGAAGAGTCCAAAATGAGTGCATTTGAAGTGTGAACACAATTGGAGACATGAAACCCTAAGATTTATTATATATACATGAAATATAAAACATTGTGGGGTAGATATTGTTGTCATAATTAAAAAAATGGTGTTATCAGAGTGACTCAAAGTGTATCAATTCGAGATGTATGTAGATACAGAGTGAAAGTTAGAGGGATATACAGTGAGCCAGAGAGGAAGAAATGGCACATAGAGAATGTGTAAAGATTAAGCAGAGAGGAAGAAAGGGCACATAGAGAATGAGTAGTTATAGACTAGACTTATAACAAAAAAACTAAACTATATTCATTTGTGAATCTATCTTGTATACTAGAGTTATAGTTTCATAGTTATGATTGGTTGGCACTATCAATAAAACTAATTTGATGCTCAGTTAGGGGATTGGTGTTTCCTTAGGATGGGTGTCCTTAAATATTACCTGTGAGGTTTTGATAATGAGGTGTTTAACTATGAGGCTAGATTAGAATAGTATATTCTAGTAGCTATTCTCACCATGTTTTTTCCCTTTGGGTTTTCCATATATAAATATGGGGTAATGTGTTTCTATGTTTGTGTGTGATTTCTACATCTAATCTTTGATTTTCATACAAATTTGTATTTCCTATAAAAAAAAGTTTAAATTAACTAGTTTTAGCTTATCTACTAATTCACCCCCCTCTTAGTAGATAGTTATGTTCAAAAATTGGTATCAGAGCCTAGATTTCCTTAGGAGAAGCTTAATCATCTCAGGTAGATCTTGGTCGATGAACACAATGACTAGTCAAGAAGGATCCTCCTCAAATAAAGCACCTCTATTTGATGGATCCAACTATGCTTTTTGGAGCATACAAATAGAAACATATATATCCTCATTAGGGTTTGATGTATGGATGTCTATAGTAAATGGATATACAGCTCTTGATGTAGCTCCTACTAATCAAGATACCAATACGGCATATGAAAATAATGCCAAGGCAAAAATATTATTTTTTATGGACTATCAAATTTAGAGTTCGTCAAAGTTATGCACTATTAAAGTGCAAAAAACATCTATAAAAATTTAAAGATCATTTATGAAGGAGATGAAAAGGTGAAGAAAGCCAAGCTACAAACATATAAAGGGTAGTTTAAGAGTCTTAAGATGAATGAAGAGGAAAATATTGTCGATTATCTCTGCAGGGTAGATGAAATAGTGAATGCAAAAAGAGGTCTTGGAGAAGAAATGAAAGAGTTAACCATAGTTAAGAAGGTTTTAAGATCTTTTCCATCAATATATGATTCAAAAATTTATGCAATAGAAGAAGAAAAAGACTTAGATAAACTCATTGTTGATGAATTGCATGGAACATTCATAGCCTATGAGATAAGAATGGGAGAAATTGACACCTTCAAAAGAGAAGCTACATTAAAAGTAGCAAAGTAGGTCAAATAAGAAAAATATATGTCTAAATTTGAGGAAACTGATGGAGAAGAAGCTAACTTTGTAAGAAAACTAAAGAGAGGATCAAGAAAATATAAAGGTAAATTACCATTCAAGTTTTTTAACTGTGGTAAGGTAAGATACTTTGCTGCTAGATGTCCTCATAATAAAAAGGATAGTTCTGAGCAAGTGGAGAATAGAAAAAGGTTGAAATCCCATAATACAAAAAGGAGAAATTTTTTCAAGAGTAAGAACGGCTTATATACACAAGAGGATAGTTACTCAGTGAAAGGTATTGAGAGTGATAGTTTGGATGATGATCATAACTATGATTTTGTAGCAAAGGGAAAATAATTCCTATTCATGGTAGAAAAATCCACTCCCATAAATCAAGAATAGGACAAAGATGAAGATTAGGATGAAGAAGAATAAGGTGAAATTGATCTAGAAGGTGAACTAGTTTGTGCTCTAGAAGAGATTGAAAAACTAAGAAAAGATAAGTCAAAATAGAAGAAACTTGGGAAAAGGGAGCTTGATAAATATGATCAAATGATAGTGACTCTAAAAACTCAACTTGAAGAGGCTAAAAGAATAGAAGTAGTTAATATAGAACTACAAACAAAATCTAAAGAATGCATGAAGCTTGAGGTAGAAATATTATATTTGAGGAAATAACTTGAGAAGGTAAAAGGTCAACTAGATAAAATTTTAAAGTTGACAAAAAGATCAAACATTCTTAATGAATTAATCAGTGGTCAAAATTTCTCAAATGAAAAATCTAGTCTTGGATATGAGAAAGGAAAAGGTTCATCAGCTAGTATGTTGACTAACCTATATGATAATTTCAAGATAGGAGTAGAAGCAGAAGAAAATAAAAAGAAGGTCATCAAGGACAATAAGAATGATCCAAAAAAAATTAAGGTGAGGAAAATAAATTTTGAAATCAAAGATGCACAAGGATATACTAAAGTGGTAGACTTTAAGAAACAAAAGCATATGAAAGTTTGATATACTACACCAAGAAATGTTATGACCAGGTATTATTCATCCTTTTATGGTTATTGTTACAAATATAATATTTTTGGTCATAGATCTATTGAATTTAGAGTTGTACCTACTAGGATAACTAATTTTTGAAGTATAAACTCATTTTCTCCTCTGTTAGATTCAAGTACAATATGCTACAATTGAAATAATTTTAGTCATATAGCTAGGCATTGTAGGAATAACTTTACAAAGTCAAAAATAAAAAATGTAAATAAAGACAAGTCTCTTAATGAGAACAAAGGTCCACAAGTCATTAAAAAGGAAAGAGAAAGACTTATGAGATACTTAAGGAAATATGGAGAGTGAAAAATCAATCCTTGATTACTCAAACAATACTCCATACCAAAGAGTAGAATTTATGGGTAATAGATAGTGGATGCTCTAAGAATATGACTAGTGACAAGAGTAAGTTCACCAAGTTGAGCAAATGCAATGAAGGAATTGTCAGTTTGGGAGACAATACAATAGTAAAAATCAAATGGAAAGGAACTTTACACATTGATGGTAAGTTTCCTACATGTGATGTTCTTTATGTTGAAGGACTTAAGCATAATCTACTAAGCGTCATCCAAATGTGTGACAATGGATACAAGGTCACATTTGATGTTAAAGTTTACAAGATAAAAAGAACTATCAAAATAGTTGCATAAGGGAGAAGGACCAAGAATAATATCTACAATCTTGTTGAGGTAAATAATAATAGTTGCCTCATAGGAAAGGTTGATAAAATTTGGTTGTGGCATAGGAGAATGGGTCATGTCAATTTTGACAATTTAGTCAAAGTAAGTTCTAACAAGTGTGTAAGATAACTAAACTCATAGATACTACATGCAGAGAATGTCAATTAGGCAAGCAAACAAGGGTCAAGTTTGAAACAAAGAAGTTGTGACTACAAAGCCTCTACAATTAGTTCATACTAATATGTGCGGTCCTACTTAGATATGAATATCTAAAGGAGTTCATTACTTCATGTTATTTATAGATGATTACTTAAGGATGACATGGGTAACCTTTTTGAAGGACCAATATCAATCCTTTGAGATATTTAAGATCTTTAGAGCCATGGCTGAAATTGAAATGGGAAGAAAGATCAAATGTTTGAGATATGATAAAGGTGAAGAATTCACCTCCAATGAGTTCATAGAATACTGTGAGAAGTATTGGATTAAAAGGCACTACTATACTATAATAAATCCATATAAAAATGGAGTTGGTGAGAGAAAGAATAATATTGTTAAGGAGATGACCAAAATAATCTTAAAAGAGGCCAAACTATCTGATGGATATTGGCGAGAAGCAATCCAAACAGTAGTATACATTTTGAACAGAGTTCAACTGAGGGTGAAAAATGATAAAACCCCATATGAACTATGGTATGTAAATCCTACATCATTTAAGTACTTTAAAGTGTTTGAAATCAAATGCTACTTTAGAAGAAATGAGGACAAACTAGGAATATATGAGTCAAGATGTGATGAGGGAATTTTTCTTGGTTACTTTACTCAGATTAAAGTCTATGTATGTTACAATAAGAGGTTGCATAAAATATTTTAAAGCATCAATGTCAAGGTCAAATAAATATTTAATCGTATTGACCCTGATGAGGAGATCATAATTAAAGAAGAAAATGAAGAAGAAGATAGTGAAGAGGAGGAAGAAAAGACTGAAAAGGAACCTCCAAGGTTTGTTCAAAAGGACCATCCTAAGGAGCAAATAATTGGTAACAAAAATGAAGGAATTTAGACTAGGAAAAGATTTGGAATGAATAAAGAGTGAGTAAGTTTTGATCTATTTTTAGAAATTGAGCCTAAGACCTTTAGTGAAGCTAGCAAGGATGAAAACTAGTTAAAAGCCATGGAAGAAGAACTGAGTCAAATAGAAAAGAATAAAATATAGAAATTAGTTATTAGACCCTCAAACAAGAATGTGATAGGAACAAAATGGGTCTATAGAAACAAACTCAATCAAGATGGAGCTATTATAAGAAATAAAGAAAGATTGGTGTGCAAGGGATATACACAAGTAGAGGGCATAGACTTTGAAGAGACATTTGCTCTAGTGGCTAGATTGGAGACTATAATAATATTTTTAGCATTTTTTATTCATAATAAGTTCAAATATCAAATGGATGTAAATTCATCCTTCTTTAATGGAAACTTAGAAGATGAAGTCTACATTGAAGAACCAAAAGATTTTTAGCTAGCAGATGAATAATATTATGTGTGCAGATTGAAGAAGCCACTGTATGGTCTAAAATAGTCACCTAGAGCATGGTATTCAAGATTGGATCAATACTTGCAAAAACAAGGTTTCAACAAAGGCTGTACAGATAGTAATTTATACTTTACATTATAAGGTGAGCATATGTTGATTATTATTTTCTATGTAGATGATATCATCTTTGGAGGTGGCAATAGTAATATGTGCAAAGAATTTGCCACACAAATGCAAAGTGAATTTGAAATTTCTATGCTGGGAGAAATTTACTTCTTTCTTGGTCTAAAAATTGTACAAACCAATGAAGGGATATTCATATCTTAAACCAAGTATACAAAGGAGATGCTCAAGAAATTTAGAATGGAAGATAAAAAATTAGTTAGTACTACCATGATAATTGAATGCAAGTTGAGCAAATAAGATGAGTCACTTGATGTGAATAATACTATGTATAGATTAATGATAGGTAGCGTATTATACCTAACTACATCAAGACTAGACATCATGCAAGCTATATGCATGGTTGCAAGATTTCAATTAGATCCCAAGGAATCACATGTCAATGCTATGAAAATAATCCTTAGATACATCAAGAGCACAATTGACTATGGTCTATATTACCCTACAAGTGAATATCTCACTTTGATTTCATATGTAGATGTTGATTGGGTGGGAAGTGTGGATGATAAGAGAAGCACTAGTGGTGGTGCATTCTTCCTTGGAAATATATGTGTGTCATGGCTAATCAAAAATCAAGAGTCGGTTATGCTTTCTATAATAGAAGTAGAGTATGTAGTAGCAGCAACATGTTTCACCCAAGTCTTGTGGATGAAGAAAACTCTCAAATACATCAAGGTAGAATACCAAGAACCGCTTTCTATCTTTTGTGATAACTCAAGTGCCATAAACATATCTAAGAATCTAATGATGCATTCTAGAAACAAGCATGTATCCATCAAATATCATTTTCTAAAAGAAAAGGTTGTAGATCAAGAGATCAAAATTGATCATGTGCCAACAAAGGAGTAAATTACAGGTATATTTACCAAGCCTCTTCCCAAAAATAAATTTGATTATCTAAGAGAGAATTTTGGAGTAGTGGTTCCCACACAACATCACTAGATTTTAGTGATAGGGCATGAATCCAAGGGGATTATTGAAGGAACATTATTAACTCTTAGATTAAGAAAAAAGGTAGTCTAGTGAGAAAGCTACTGTCCCTTTACTATTTGATGACAAAGGAGGTGATAATGGTATGTTGGCTCTAGATCATTATGCCTGTCTATATAGAGATATGTAGATTATTGCTTGGTCTTTTTTACCAATGTTGTATAAATGATCTTTTGTAAAATATTGGAGACAAAGGAGATAGATTTTAATGTGTTTGCATATATTTTAGGCAAATGTGCCATTTCCTAAGGGGGAGTTCCTCACAAAGTGTTTTAGACTATTAGGTTCAAGGATCAAAATAACCAAGATATAAAAAAGGCATATTGTTGACATATTATGGCAGTGACTCTTTGTTATTAATGTCAAAGGGGGAGAAAGCAAAATGGAGACAGAAGTAAATTCATTCTAATGAGGTGATTTCCATCAATGAAAAAGGGGGAGATTGTTAGACATAGTCATTGATGTATGAAGGATTATCATTGATGTCAAATGTTATTATGTATTAATGACAAAAGTGTTGAGTTGAAAAAAATTGTTGTAGAACACCATGGAGTTATGTGTGTACTTTGAATGACTATCATTTGCAAGTATCACTTTGTGGTCTAAGTTTTAAGTCATAGGATACGTAGATCAAATTTTACAAATGCATAAGGTTGTGTGTGCAAATTTTTCCATACTTAGTCAATTTTTCACCTTTGTATTTACCGAGGAATTATTTTAGAGAAAGTGACTCAGGTAATTCCTTTGGGAAAATGGTTGACTTTGTTGAAAAAATTGTTTTCAATAATTTTTTTGAAGGAAATGAGTGCCATTTAGAATTATTTTATAGAAAGTGGTTCAATGATTTCTTTTAGGAAAACTAGCTAAGTCTTTATTTGAAAAAGATGAAGGGTAAGTGAATCATTCAAAAGTTTTGAAGGGATATTTGTAAAAATCTTGAAGGGTACTTTTCAAAAAAACCAAAGGGCAAGTGGACCATTTAAATTTTTCAAAGGGATCTTCTCAAAATTTTTGAAGGGTAAGTGGACCATTCAAAATTTATGAAGGGATCTTTTCAAAATTCTGAAGGACAAGTGGACTATTCAAAAGTTTTGAATGGATCATTACAAAAATGTCGAAGGGTAAGTGGACCATTCAAAGATTCTGAAGGGATATTTAAAAAATCTTGAAGGGTATGTTGTAGAAGTCCTAAAGGGCACTTTCAAGAGAAGGACATTGATGAATTATTTTAGAGAATTTTTCTAGGGCAAGTAGACACTTACAAAGTTCCCAAAGGGTACTTTTTTAGAGTTTTGAAGGGCATGTGATCCAACCAAAATTTTTGAATAGCTCACTTACAAAAGATCCAAAGGACACTTTTAGAAGAAGGGCATAAATGAATTCTTTTAGATAATTTGTCTAGGGAAAGTGGACAATTATAAAATTCTTGAAGGATACCTTCAAATGAAGAGGATGCTTACAAAGTTTCCAAAGAATACTTTTAGATAAATGGTCTCTTACAAAGTTTCTAAAGGATATTTCAAAAGAAGAATAGGTCACTTTCAACATTGCCAAAGGATAAGTGTGGAGTCTTGTTGGGCATTTTCAAAATGTCAAAGGGTTAATTCATGTTAAATATCGAGCAAGTCTAAAGGGATCAAAGGAGAAAAAGCAATATATGAGTGCTGAAGAAAATAAGATGAAGTCAACATGTTGAATTTTAATGACCAATCCAATATAAATATCATGCATCTTTATAGATCAAATGGAACGTGTAAATCTAGATGAAAATAATCTAATGGAGTGAAAGGACATAGTGGGACAAGGTGATTGATGGTTACCAATTTAGTAGGAGATTATGGATCGAGCATGTTTGAATAAATCAAAAGGAATGAAAGTAATCTGATTATATAGGAAATAATGAGATGCAAAAAAGAGATTGATCATTAGATATGGCATGAATAAATAAATCAAAGGCTTTCATTTGATTTGTTCTAATGATCAAGTGGAGAAATAGATAAAAATTGGTGATAAACTCAATTGGATACATGAAGCTCAATATTAATCAATATAATTAGTCAATGATTAAGGAGGGTGTGCATTTATGAGTTAAATCCAATAGTTTCCATAGATATTAAAAAAACTTGAACATTAGGGTATAAAGCATGAATGAAAATGTGGGAAATAGATACGTTAATTCATTATTGAGAAGATTCCAAGATGAGTATAGTTTAAGTGTGAATGCAATTGGAGACAAGAAACCCTAAGATTCATTGTATATACATGACATCTAAAACATTATGGGGTGGCTTTTATTGTTACAATTTAAAAAAACATGTTATTAGAGTGACTTAAAGCCTATCAATTTGAGATGTATGTAGACACAGAGTGAAATTCATAGGGATAAAGAGTGAGGTAGAGAAGAAGAAAGGGCACATAGATAATGTGTAGAGATTGATTAGAGAGGAAGAAAGGGCACATAGAGAATGAGAAAAAAGTGAGCAATTATAGACTAGACTTGTAACAAAGAAACTGAATTGGATTCATTTGTGAATCTATTTGGCATACTAGAGTTATAGCTTCATAGTTTTGATTTGTTAGTACGATCAAAAAAACTAAGTGCTTAGTTAGGGGATTGATGTCTCCTTAGGATGGGTGTCCTTAAAGGTAACATGTGTGGTTTTGTCAATGAGGTGTTTAACTATGAGGTTGGATTATAATAGTATATTTTAGCAGTTATTCTCATCATGGTTTTTCCCTTTACATTTTCCACATAAATACTTTGTTATTTGTTTTTGTGTTTGTGTGTGATCTTTGCATCTATTCTTTTATTTGCATATGAATCTGTATTTCCTATAAAAAGCTTAAATCAACTAGTTTTATCTTATCTACTAATTCACCCCCCCTCTCAGTAGATAGTTTTGTTCAACACTTCTCTTTAGTCTAAACTATGATAATTGGTTCCTTTTCTATATCACTCTCCTTCTCTTCTAAAATAGAATTGACAACACATGGATAAACTATGGAACCTTGACATAAATTTTCATTTGAAATAATAACCTTATAGATTCAAACCTCATCACTAGGTATAGACAATAGATGTTCTTTTCATGAATCTTTCTCAACAATAGTAGGATGTTCACTTGCATCTATACACATATCATGACTAGCCTCAACTAACCTTGGTCTTCTCTTTGAGCTTGGTCTCTTCATTTATAACATGAGTAGTTAATGAGATATCTTAGCACTCTTCAAAATATGTAGCATTCTCCACCATAGAAAATGTATTACTTGGACCTACATACTCATAGTAATTCCTACTTACCACCTATGGTATCCATGAGTTCACTTGCCTTCTATCTTGCACTCTAGGAGCCTGATAAAACCTATTATATCATGTAGGTCTTTGCTTGCAAAATATATCAATGTGACCTCTTTATTGATAGTTATATCAAACCAAACTCTTTGATGGAAACTCAGATTGTCTTACCTTGTTTGGACAAAAACTATCAATGTGTCCAAAGTCATGATAATTAAAATAAATGACTCTTTTTGAAGAAGACTTACCTTACCTTTCCTTATTTGGACAATGCTTAACGAAGTGTCCTTCATTAAGATAGTTGAAGTACTTAATCTTACTCACACCTTTTAACTGATGACCCCCATCATAGTCCCATGAAAACTCATTCCTAATAGGTCCATTACATTCTCTAGCCTTATGACTAGATTGATTACATATGTAATAGTAACCATTAAAACTTGCATACTTCATGGCATTTGGTTATTTGATCTGATAGGTATTAATTCTACCTACACCTTTATTCTTTGTTTGATGATTTGTCTTCAAATTTAGATTTTCCTTGTTCACATTGGTCTTCATCTTGTCTTGATTTGTAGTCTTAGGTTCTTATTTGTATCCAAGACAAGTCTTATCACTTGCATGATTTTGATCATTTAGAATATTGTCTAGATCACTTGAGCTCTTTTTAAATCTCACAAATTACATTAAATTATTATATGTTTCTCTAACTTAGATCTCAATGAATCATTTTCAATTACATACCTTGAACACTCATCTTCTTTAGCTTTCAGTCTTGTAGATAGGACTTCTAATTGACAACTGAGATGCTTGATTATATTTTCACGATCCTTGGTGTCTTCATTTATTCTTTTCTCATAAACACTAAATTATTTCTCATAGTCTTTGATTTTATATATCAGATTCTTCTTTGTCTTATTCTCAATCTTTAGTTTTTAAAGAGCATTCATCAATTTAGTCTCATATTCCACCTCATCTTCATCATTATCTGAACCACTCCAAGTGAAATTATTTTGATGTGATCAACTACCTTCCTTAGACATGAATAAATCTTCATTTTAAGTAGGACCATCATTTTCATGATCATATTATAATTCATTGACTTCACTCTCATCTGATGAGCTGCAATCTTCTTTGGTGTAGAGAATATTATTGTCCTTGAAGTACTTCTTTTTGTTGTCAAATCTTCTAAATCCTTTTCTTCTTTTATAAGAGCTAAAATATCTCTTGCCATCATCATGACCTTGATCATGCTCTTCAACATCATCTGTATTATACTTATGAGGGAAATTATTATCAAAATGTCTTATCTCACAATAATTGAAGCATTTAAGGGGTAGCTTACCTTTAAACTTGCTTGAACTTGTTCTAAATTTCCTTGAAATCAAACCAATTAATTAATCCTCATCTATATCAGAAATGTCATCCTCTTTGGGTTTCTTACCTTGAAACTTCTTCTTTAGATTCATCTCTATCTTTAATGTTGCTTCCTTATTTGGTGTTATATCATCATTCATCCTCATCTCCTAAGCAGCAAGGATGCCATGCAGTCCAACTTTAGCTGAGTAAGATCATGACTTTCTTCTATAGTAGATACTTTAGGATCAAACTTGAGGGATAGGTACCTTAAAACCTTTTGAACTATAGTATCTTCTTCAAGGTTTTCTCCAAGACCTCTAATGATGTTTAAAATCTCATCAACTCTCTAAATAAAGGATGCCATATAATCTTATTCATTCATCTTGAGACTTTCAAATTGTATTTTTTGAGTCTACAACTTAAAAAGCTTTACCTTTTAATCTCCTTCATAAATGATTTGCATTTTGTACCATATCTCTTTAGCATATTTATAATGGATTACCTTGGTGAACTCAATCTCTGTAAGACCATAAGTGATGGCATTCATTGCCTTATAATTGTTCTAAAATAACTTCTTGTTTATAGCACTAAATAGAGGAGTAGTATGAGTAACATAACCATATACAATATATTTCCATACATTAAACCCTAGGGACATAATGTATTTCCTCATCTTAGAACTTTAAAATACGTAATTGATCCATTAAACATTAGTGCTTGCTTACTAGAGAAACCTCTTTGATGACTACCCATATTGTACCTTGGATCACTTTCAAGCTATCAAGCCTTTACCAAAGGCCCTATTCTGATACCGGTTGTTATAGGTACAATCACTAAGAATGGGGAGGTGAATCAGTGAGCCCAGATATTTCAATTTTAATTATAGTCCTTTCAAACTATTAAACAATCAACATATATCAAATCAATCAAAAAACATAAATAGTAGATCTCATTCATTCAATACATACATAAAATCAAACACAGAACACATAATTTCTATGGGAAACCCTCATGAGGAATAAAACCCACTCTCAAGCCTACAACACATGGACTATTATCCTATAATAAATTACAAACAAGAGACTGATCAACTCTTTTAGACCAACAAACCTTGATCATGTCCTCCTAACCAAAGGTATTTATTGAAACACCTAATTCATAAGGAGTAACTACCCCTAAGGAAGATCAAGTCCTTTAGACCCCCCTTAAAGTGAACACCTCCACCTTGGTACTAATGTCTTAAAAACTTGATGATGTATCTCTATTTTCTAACTCATGTACAAACTCTCTCTATATCTCATATAGGCCTTTCACATAGGCATGCCAAAATCTCTATCGTTTTTCACTCAAACTATCCTCATATGCATGCTTAAACCTCTTAGTATATCCTAAAACTATAAAACAAATATTTGGACATCAAAAACATGACCTATAGTTCATACACATAGTCCTCAATATTATCCACTCACTAACTCATCAACTGGGACCTCTACCTCTCCTTCACTCCATAAATCTCATATACACCTTACACTCTCTCACAAAATCTTCCAAGAAAAGTCTAGAAATCATCATATTTTATATATATATATATCATATTTTATATATATATATATATATATATATATATATATATATATATCATTATTTATCAACAACTTGGTCAGCTAAAAAACATGCCTTCACCCTTAAGGCATCTTAAATAGGTCACACTTAAGCACAATCCACTTTTAAATAGGCCTTAGTTACTTTTAGGACCTATGGAGACCCATTCAGCTCTATATCCTTCTTTGAGAAAACTAAAACATAGTAACACTTACAAAATACTTTGACCCATTACACATGATCTATAGTTCCTCCTTAAGTGTCCATATCCATCACAATACTCTTCTTTGTAAGCACAAATTGCTTAATTAATATTATGTGCACACAATCACTATAAATGAATACACAATAAACTTATAAACCTTTATTCATATTGCATATGATTGATCCAACCTTAATAATTCACATATATCATATTTATAGAGTATAAAACATTCCCATATATCTAATTCACCATGAAACATTGAAACATCATATACATAATCTCAATTACTCTTCTCAGGTCACTTGCAGAACAAGGATGAATGCATAGTCAACTTTGAACCTTTATAAATTTTATTATACACACTTCCAAAAATTAAAATTAGGTTCATTAGATGAACCATGGATTTATATTAATATTTTATTTGTATACCATTATAAAACTCATCTTGTATCAAAATTAATGGGAAAATTACCACAGACTAGTTTTCCCTTTGTAAAATTCAAATATTTAAATGTCAACGGTCACAGTTAAACCTTGACCAATTTGATCGCATCTCAAGTCCTCACTAATCAGATTAAATACACACCATATATATTATTATATGAATATAAACCTTTAACACATATTTTATCAATGCCAAATGTTAAACATTCAACATGTTGACCTCATCTCATGCAATCTAGAAACTTTGACTCAATGCACTTTGTCGATCTCTACGGATCAGTTAGGTCTTCATCAGGTAGTGCACACCATTTGATCTTGATCAAATCCCCTATGATCATGAACCTTGGGACCATCTAGTTTCTCATAAATTCTTGAAACAACATGATCCATTGATGTTTATCAAACTTTAACTTGTGTAAAAATGACTATGGGAACCTTGCTTATCTACCTGGAAGGCCAATTTTGCATAGTCATATATTTTACCTCACTCACTTGCATGATATAAAATTTGGACCATATTATCTACTCACATAGGATAATACAAACATATGTAACACTAATCTTTAATATTTTTCATGTGTGAGATATAATATAATATAAATACTCACTCAAATTTTTTTACCACAAAGCCAACTATGTCAAAAACTTATCTGGAAGGCCAATTTTGAACATGCATATCTTTTGATGCACTTCAGTGCATGACCTAAAATTTAGTGAAAATTAACTAGGTTCAAAAATTTAAAAAGACTAACATGATCATTGTCTCTTGAAACATCCACATGTGTGGAATATGATACTAACAAAATGCTTACTCAGTGCTTTCTAACCTCATGAAAGTTTAGCTAAGTATGGGAAAACACTATCAAAATGCTTGGGAGCCCAAATTTGTACCCACATATATTTTATTGTGCTTAGGTGCATGACTTGATACTTAGCACATATAAATTAGGGACTAATTTTATCATAACCATATGACCAACTCCCCTGACTCATGCACATGTTACAATGGTGACATCAACAAACTACCTACTCAGATTTTCTACCATTAGATCCAAAATGTCTAGATGAGAACAATGATGAAATGGGTGAATTCCACTCATGCACACAATCTATCCAATAATCCTTGACTAATGATAATATCCCTTACATATGATCAAAACTTCATACTCATCCCTAAATAACTCTAACCATACCAAAACTAAAGATCAACCAAGCCAACTTCATGCACACTAGGACAAACACATTGCACATTTTGTCATTGTCACTTAGGCTATCAAAACACTTTATCCACTCACCAGGACACCTCCATGACATCAATGACAAATCTCCAAAACCTCATTAGTGGGATGAGTTGTAAATCAAATAAGGGGTTATCCCCTTCATGTATATATTATTTTTTAGAGCCTTTCTCAGGGTCAAAATTTTTTAGTATTAGAGGATGTTACTCCTAGCTAGCTCTTTGTGAATTGTAATAGAAACATATATCACCCAAAAAAATTACCTTATGTTTTATACTACTTTATATTATAATCTCTACCTTATCTTATTTTATTTTTTTGTTACCAAATTATATTCTTACACATTAATGATTTAACCACCTAATATTATTAATTAAAATGCATAATTAAATAGTTGTTAAGAGTTTAAACCCATATCAAGTGCATTAGTATTGTGGTCATGGTATTTTCATCTTATCCATTCAAATTCCAAAACTCTCACACCATCTTTGGGTTAAATTTGTGCTAATTCTAGCTTAGGTTTTAGTGGGTGTGCACAGTTAGACATTGTAAGGAATATATTTAGTCTCAATAAGAGTTATATCTCTTTATCCCTTCTTTTCTCATTTTCTTTGCAATTATGAGTTAATATAGGTTGGAATAAATCTGAATATTCATGTTAATCTTTATTTATTAACTTTATTTATCACTATTTAAGTATTGATGAATATGTATAGGTGATAAATCTATTTGGAAATCAATTATTTATTTATTGTACATATCTTAAGAATATATTATTTTTATTTGAGACTAGACCCTACAAGCATCATCTACAGAACTTCCTACCTATTCTTTAATGTCTAAATTATATCTATCATATATATATAGTTTGTTAAAAATTCCCCTTGAAATGGAATGGTTACACATCAACATGTTAAATGAATGTCATCATATGAATACCTGGTACATATAGACCTTGGGGAAGCATTTTCTTTGTGGGATCTTCTTCCTTTTAGGAGAAGCAAAGTCTTAACATAACTTTGACTATTTTTTGTTGTTTCAAAAACACCATTAACAATCAGGTACCATGCACATCCAATTCACACCCAATCTGTGACCTAAGACCCATGATGAAATTTATAAAACAAAAGCATACATATTTATGGTACTAGGGAATCTGATTAGGAATATTGATAAATTATTCCCATTACTTAGTTGCTTATAAATTTACCTACTTCACATTATATAAATACATGTCAATTTATAATGGAAATAATTTCTAAATCCTCTTTTCCATATCATGCATAAGTTCTAAATCCTCTTGCACTCTTATTAATTACTACTCTTTAGCATGATCATGATATAAATGCACTTCCTGATCATCTTATTGATCCTTAAGTTCTTCTTCCTCTTCATGCCCATGTAATCTTGTTTCATATCATGCATAAGATACTAACCTACACATGACACTACTCCCAATCTATCTCTCCATATCAATATTTCTAATGAAGGTTATGAATAATGCTTAGGGTAGGAGAGCTACTCAAGAGGTCATGACATGAAACTATTGAAAATACTAATCACTAAACACTTAAACCTTACTTTGACACTTCAACATACCTTAAAAAAGGATTCTAAACTAAACATGAATGCTAAACAAGGACAAGCATGCCAAGGAATTAAGACTATCACTTAGCAAGATCAACTAATCAAGCATGAATATTGAAATCAATCCATGAAGAAGGTAAAACTAGACTATTCTCATTTATCAAAGGTTGTAAATGCATAGGGATTTGACATATCTAGGTGGAGGATTAAAACTTAGCCAATTTGGGCTCAATATATAGATAAAGTGAGAAATGAAGGATACAAGGGCATAAAAGAGAGAGAGACAAGTGTCAAAAATGAGTTACAATAAGAATAATGTATAAAATTACCCCATCAGGGATTTAAAGACAAGTGTTAGTTTTTTTATGATGATCTTCTACTCCAAGTGGCATGGAATTTAAAAACTTCACTTAACACCTTACCTAGCTCTCCAAAACTACCTTTTACTTTGGCTTTTGGAATGAAAAGTGGCCTTATTGATGGTTAGTTAATGTTTAGTTATGTATTTTCTCTACTCTTGACACATTTAAACTAATCTCTAAAGGTTTATTTTGACAAATCACTTCATTATATTGTTAGGTGTCTTGAAGTCTTTTAATCTCACTAAACCAATCTTGCTTACAAGTGCCAAAAATTTATTTCATATTCTCCAACTCATTCTCTCTCCACTTATGACCTACTTAGAGGTCTCAAATTACCTTCAAGGATTCATTTTGCACCAAAAGGCCTCATTTATCCTCATTCATTGTAACTCTAACAACATGTAAACCTCCTTGTGTAGAATAATTTATGAAGTATATTTGGAAAATAAGGGAATATTTGATGACCCAGTATCACCTTACATCTTCATGACAAATTTTAGTTCCTAAATCTAAGCAAAATTTCCCTTTTTATCCCATTTTCTCTCCTTAATTAGGCCTCCTTGCATAAAAGTCTAATTTTCTACTCCAAATCTCTACCACAAGTGTGACCCAAAATCATATTATTCACTTTACCTATGATATAACCAATGCCTATGAAAAATTTGAGGCCCTAAGACCTTGTGTAAGTGTGAGAACCATGAAATGGCCTTGAGACCTAGTCTCATTTTAGGCTTGTTTGAGACTACCTCAAAAATTGTAGTTAATTTTATCGCTTATATGATGTATTATGCAGATTTTTTGGATTTAATATATTAAATACATCTCAATTAACCACTTACAATAGCTTTCAAGTTCCTCATTTCTCAAAAACCCTACAAAACACCAAAAATATTATAAACTAGTGCATTTCTTATAGTCCATACAATTTTAAGCATAGATAAAGTACACTTTGGGAATATACTTAGAGTCTTAAACAATTTTTAGGAGGTTTTAGGATCAAACCAGTTAATCTCATGTGATTTATCATTCCATCTCCCTTAAGTAGTCACTATTAGGGTTTTAGGAAGTTCAAAGTGAATTATGTTCTTAATGATTATTCATAAAACATATCCCCTTAAATATTAAACCAATTCCACAATTTTTAATTTTACTATAACCCTATACCATCCCCATGATCATATGTCACCATACATCTTTTTTGTATATTTCTAAGTGTGAGAAGTTAACTCTTGGTCTACAAACTAGACATTGGAGAGGGGTCTGAGTTCTTAAGCATTATTCATGAATGTTAAAGTTACAAGCTAAATAAAAAAATATAAAATTTTATTTTATTAACCTAATTACCATTATTTAAAACCATTTATTCCTATTCATAGTTTCATGGTCTCAACAGTGAGATAAAATAGGTCTTTGGAATGCAGTCACCCATTGGAGGATCTCGAGATGGTCTTGAGAACCTAAATAGCAATTCTATTGATTTTATATATTTTTATGGTCTTGTATTACTTTTGAAAACATTTTATACTCATAAATTCACTTAGACTCTAATGTCACCTCTGTCAAATCACCCCTTTTATGACTATAATATAAGTATGTTGTGTGTGTTGGGCTTACTAGGCTTAGGCAGAGTCTTTAATATTTGCCTCACTTTAGTTATCTAAAGGTATTTTGTAACCATATTATCATATAAAACATATTCATATATATTTTAATCCCTCTGTAGCCCTCTATGTTTCTCAAGACAAGTAGCCTTTTGAAATTAATCAGGCAGACAAACATGTAGGCCTAATTGGTTGTGTGGGCAAGGTTTAAAGAGTCAATTTGGTCATATTACTAAGTATAAGGACCTTATAGAGATAATATTACCATGAAAACATACCTAAATTGTTTAAATTTATTTAATCCTCTCATAGGTCTTCAACTCTTTCAAAACAAGCGAACTCTCTTGGCAACGTAGGTGGACCTGTAACTTTGTTTGAGTCTGTAGGTAGGGTTGAGATGAATCTTGACCAGTCTCTTTTGATCACTCTTTCATGATAATAGTTTTTTATTTTTAATTTATTTTTAATTTTATATCAGATCACCCAGACTCCCATATTATTTAGGTGCACTCTACCTACTTTCTAAAATTGCAACTAACATACATTGCCTAGTAGATATGTAGGTCTCTCCAACTCCATAACTAAGTTTTCCTTTTTGATGTTGAAGTACCAAGATATTTTGAGAGTGAATTTATGACATGAGTGATTAAATCATTATAATTTACACCCAAACTATAATTATAAGACCAAATTTTCTTTCATGTACTCTGTCTTCTCTTTAGATTGAAATTGGCCTACTCTTGACTATAACCTATAGGTGTTCATTAGAGAAGTTTCAGTGCATATTTAGGTTTTATGTCTTTAGTTCAAATTAATAAACCTATTAAATAAATATTTTAATTTTATTTAAATTTTATAACCTTATAAATTTCTTATAACCCTATACTTCAAAAACATACATTGATCAAGACTGCTTCTTAAAAGGTGGTTGCAGGTGATCATTAGGAAAGGGTTAGATCATGTGGTTTTGAGTTTGGAATTTTTAACTCTACCATGAAACCTTAATAGTAGGAAAACCTATCAATAATATATTTCTCACTTTTATACAAGTCTCATTAACTTTTCATATCATTTCACAAATCTATACCTTTGTCTTCCAACTCAAAACTTGTGCATGAGTGTTAAGGCCTATGAACTCAGTCACACTAACCCTCATTAGATTTCAAATGGCTCAGGTGTCTTCATGAGTATATATCCCCACTTTTTATTGAATTTAATTTATGTTTCCTACCTTGACCCTATTCATTTTTTATGGTAATTATCTTATATTCCAAAATTAGGACCTACACATCTACCACTTGTAGGTCTTCATTTTGCTTGCATAGGCTATTAGAGAGTTAAATTATTGATAATTAATGTTTAAAACTATATTAGATACTAACATATTTATTATCACCCTCTTAAAAATCCTATGGATATATTTTCAAACATTATTCCACTTCAAATTATCGATTTGGTCCATACATGCCTGTAGATAGTCATCTTGTATGTAATGTTTATGCATAGAGGTTAGGTTTTTCCATTAGGATCATGTATTTTAATGGTATAAATGGAGTATATCAAGTTCATAAAATTATTTAGGATTCTATGTCACCTTATCCATGTCTTTAAAACTTCAAAATGAAACTTTAGACTTAATGAATGTTCACCTATAGGTCTGCAGACTTGTAGGTGAATGAAACTTGTCTAAAGTCCTCATTGGATGGTACATTGGGCTTCATGTTCCTTTATTTAGTTTCAAATTTTTTTATTAGCTATCTTATCATGTTTTATCATTGATATTCATTACCATTTGGAAAAATATTACATTCATACTTGTAGTAGACCATTCATGATAGAGACCATTCTTCTAAAGATCAAGACACAACATTTCTTGAATGATCATCTACAAAGGGAAATTTTAAGAGAGAGATATATAACATGAATTGTCTAAAAATAAAGGATATTATATTAAAAATTAATTAATTAAAACCTATGAAAGTGACTATCCTTCAAAACAACCAAAACACACTTGCAGTAGGGTGGTATGCTCACACACTAGAGGCACATTTCCACTTGTTGAAGACACTTCATGGAGTTACATTATATAATGAAACTACCATTTAAATTATATATTTTACCTATAAAAATTTACCTTAAAATCATTCTTCTCCATTAAATTCTTAAGTAGAGAAACATGAGCAAAATTAGACCCTTCTTGAGTGGATAAGACATAGTGACCTACTATCACTCTTAGTAATTTTTCATAAAGTAGGGGCAATGAAAATAAATAAAAAATACACTAAGTTTAATCTTATTATGACCCATAACAATTACCATAGTTTCATCTCCCAAATTTCTTTCTCCTATCCATACCATGCATCTGATTTTTGCCTTTCAGAGCTTGTGAAGGTAGTCATGGAGGAAACAAAGTGTCTACTACATATGTATGACCTAAAACTTAATAAAATCCTAAATATGAATTTTATAATCTCAAGGGACCTTATAAAACTATTTTTAACTGCAAGTAGATCTTTTAAGGTTGTACAAGTGCCCAAAAGTGCTAGTTTGCTTAGTTTAGGCATTAAAACTCCAACTTTGTTAGTGTTTGACCATATCTTAACCTTATCTAACATTATTTATGTTTTTTAACTTATTTAAATGTTTCAATTTTAATTTGGTAGTATAAATCCTCAAAAATAGGCCAAAAGGTGGCCAAAATGACATTTTAGCACAAAAAACATGATAAAAGGTTAATACATGTTATTATGACCTTAAATAAACATTAATAACCTTTTAAAATGATTATAAACCATATCAAATATTTTACCATATTTTAAAACTTCAATACCTTATGAATGACCCTTAAGAATATACAAGTACACAATAGACCAAACCTTGGACAAGGATAGATAATGATTAATGTGACAACATGAAGACCATTTAGGACCATTTAATACCATAACAAGACCACATATGATTTTTTATAATCTTATTAAAAGTTTCAACCTATAAGGGTTGACCATTTTTGACTTGGGGTTAAAAATTGGCCAATAAATTAGTGATTCACAAGGGTACCATGCCTACTATGCTAAATAGACCAATAGCCTTGTCCTTCTATTGGGAAATGGAGTTATTTGCACTCAGATTAAGACCTCACCAAACCTTGACCATGACAAGACAATTTTATTTTACCTTCAAACACATAAAACAATTAAAACACACACACAACAAATAATAAGACACACAAATGTGCTATCAGACACTTAGAGAACACAACAAACAAGAAATCAAACTAACTATATACAACTAAACTAAAAAACTTCTACCTCCTAGATCAAAGGGGAAAATTTTAATTTCTTTCTCTATGAGGTGGAAAATGGCATGATGAGGCAAGTTTCCTCCTAGAATTTTATCTTTTTGTCTTCATCCTCTTCATGTTTACCTTTGTTCTTGGTATGCACTTAAGTGAAGTGGTGATAGAAAACCAATCCCCTATGAAGATGAACTCATCATATGGCTCAAAATCCTTCTCATGATGCCTCTTTATGCTTGTTTCTATCTCAAACATGACCATATCTTGGTTTATATAATAAACATAAAGCTTATCTTCTAGAAACTCCATGACATGAGGTACTTGATCTTGAATGATTTCATTGGGATCATCAAATTGTTTCTCAAGTAAGAGTGAAGCCTCAATGTCATCTTTAATTTGTCCAATAGGAGCTATGGGCCTTTGGAAAGCCTCAAAACCATTGCATATGTCTAGGTATTTCTATCAAATATCTTCATCCTTCTCTTTACATCCTTCTTAAAGAGATACAACTTGAAGCACATATTTAGAGACTTCTTCCTCTATTATAGTAGTTTGATTAGTTTGCATTTCTTCCTCATAAATCTACTCTTATTCTCCTAGAGGTACCATCTTCTCAATAGATTCATATTCTTTTAACATATGAAAATAGGTATACCACATGTCCTTCAAGTCTCCTTAAACTTACTCATTTGACTCAACAAGGTCAGCCAACATGATATCTTTCTCAAGAGCCTTTTCTTTCACATCTTCACCAACTTCTTCACTGTCCAAGGTAGTAAATTTATAATTATTCTCATAGGCAACTATAACATCATCAATATCACTCTTTTCTTCATTTTTGAAGACTGATTTGTGTCCATTTTCACTAAGTAGAGTACCAATGGTGAATTCCTCATCATATACACTTGCATTATCTTTTTCACATTCTCTTTAAATCATACTTGAAACTACAATCTCTTATTCATTTTATACCCATAAGATATGTTTTAATTTAAGAAGGGATGTGGTGGGATGGTGATGAACATGTTCATGAGTTGGAAAGAGAGTATTAGTATGATGGATGGTTCATGAATGGGCATGGGGATGGAGGGAGTAATTTTTAAAATTGGGGTCTTGAATATCGAGGATTATTAAAGGATTTTTTTAAGGCAAATAAATTTAAGTTTTTAAATGTACACTTCATTCTCCTCAATAATAACTTCACTTTTCTCATATCCTTCTTAAGGCTCTTCAAAAGCTACAAACTAATTTTCAATCTTATTAACTAGAGCCTCATTATTTTGAAAACATTATTGGATAGACCTCCAAGATGGTTAAATTAGAGGTTCTTGGGGAGATGGAAATGGATCTTGATTAGGCACAAATATTTCTTTGAATTCAATTTCTTGATCTTTGTTTTCTTCCTTATTTTTTATATTCAGATCTAAATCTTTTATTTTCTTATATATATTCTCTTATAAAATATTTTATTGAAGGTGGATAGTGACCTCATGAGGATAAGGAATATAAGAAGGATGATATGATATAAAATAGTACGCTTGAGGAGGGATGAGATAGACTACCCTGATTTCATATTCTTCCTTGATTTCAACTCCCCAATCTTTACTTGTCTCACCTTGCTCACTCCATGATTTCACCACTTTATTCTAGATTCAAGTATTGAAATAATTATTGGTGGGTTATTTAATAAGAGAAGTATAATTTTTCCTCTAAAAAATGGGATTCTCAATAATAAACTCATCCTTCCTTTAAAATCTCTCTTGGATTGAATACCAAAATGGGAAAGTTTGAGAAATATATGAAGGATTTGAGACACTTTAAAATTCATTTGGAAAGGTCTCTTGGGAAGAATGGGTGGAATGTATGAGGGATGAGGTGGTGTGTATGAAGACACATAAGTTTGATGTATTTTTACCTAATTTTCTTCATTGTTTCTTATCTTATCCTCAATACTTTGAATGAGACCATTTTCATTCATCATCTTACTTGAGATGCTTTGTCAATTTGCTCTCTCAATAGGTTCCCATTCTTCTCTCAATATTTATAATGAATCTCTCATGTCATGAATGAGATTACTAGGGATATATTGACCATATTCCATTTATGTGTTAAGGCCCATCCTATACTAATAGCCTAAGATATTTTTCCTCAAACCTGAAATGGACTTACTCAAGAAGTGACTATGTTGGCTAGGAACATATTGAACTTGAGAAGGTTGATCATAGGATTGATATGATTGATGATAAGGTTGATAAGTATCATATTATTTATATGTATCATAGTGAGGTTGATAAGTCTCATCATAGTATTGATAGGTAATACTATAGGCTTGAATATCTTTACCAACTTGCATTAAATTGAACTCTAATTAAAAATCAGCCATAACAACCTCATCAAGATAATGAAATGAAGCACAACATATTTTAAAAAAATGACTAGGCTGATAGAACTAATCAATCATGAAAAAATTCCCCATTGATGTTTTAAATGTCTCTAAAGGATGATAACTATAATAAAAACACCAAGAATTATTCCACTACTTTGGATCTTAGTCCCACTAGGTGTGATAAAATTGTTATCAATCAAATTTTCACCCTTTGGAAGGTAGTTCAATCCTTCCAAATTTGATGTAACATGGAAAAACCTTAAGGTTTTGGGTACCCTATTAGAGAGGTGAATATTTAGGTTAAATGGCTAGCTCCCCTTGATGAATCACTTAGGCCCAAACACTAATCTACCAATTACTAGGAAAAGGGAGAGAAACCTATTCTAATGGATGTGATTCAAAAAATATAATGTAACCAATACCAATCAGATCCAATTTCACTTCAAACAAGATACTAACCTACACATGACATTACTCCAAATATACATATCTACATCAATATTTCTCATGAAGTTTGTGAATAATGTTTGGTCTAGGAGGACTAGTCAAGAGGTCATGACATGAGACTATTAAAAAGACTAATCAATAAACACTTAATCCCTACTTTGACACTTTGAGAGGCTTAAAAAAGGATTAAAAACTAAACATGATTGCTATACAAGGACAATCATGCCAAAGAAGTAAGACCATCACTTAACAAGATCAACTAATAAATAATGCATAATGAAACAAGTACATGAAGAAGGTAAAACCAAACTGTTCTCATTGATCAAAGGCTAAAAATGGTTAGGGCTTTTTCATACCTAGGTGGATGATGCAAACTTATCCAATCAAGGCTCAATATATAGATAAAGCAAGAGAAGGAGAGAAATGTATAGGAGAGAGAGAAAAACAAGTGTAAAAAAAATTAGAATAATAATAAGGTATGAAACTTCCCCATTAGGTCTTCAAATAAAAGTTTCATTCTTCTAAATATGCTCTTTTCCTCCAAGTGATGTGGAAGTTTAAAACTTTGCTTGATACCTTGCCTAAATCTCTAAAACTACCCTTTAATTTAGTTTTTGGAATGACAAGTGGGCTTATTGATGGTTATTTCATGTTTATTTACATATTTTCTATGTTATTGACACCTTTCAATTGACCTCTAAATGTTCCCTTTGGCATATCACTTCATTCTCTTGCTAGGTGTCTTGAAGTCTCTTCATCTCACAAGGCCAAACTTACAAGTGTTAAAACTTGAGTTTATCTTCTTAAATTCATTATCTCTCCATGGATGACTTATTAGCATAATATTAGACTTTAAATAACTCATTTAAAGGTCTCAAAATACCTTTAATGATTTGTTTTGCCCTAAAAGGCCTTATTTATCCTCATTCCTTATAGCCCTAAAAATGTGTAAACCTCCTTGTGTATAACAATGTATGGAGGATAATGTGAATATAAGGGAATAATTAAGTACCTAGTATCCTATTATATCTTCATGCCAAATTTTAGGTCCTGAATCTGAGTGGAAGTGTCCTTTTTAGTCTATTCTCTCTCCTTAATTAGGCCTCCTTATTTAGAATTTTAATTTTCTACTATGGATCTCTCCCACACATGTGAGATAACCCAAAATCATTTTATTCACTCTCCCTATTTTATCACCAATGTCCATGCCAAATTTGAGTCTCTGAGACCCTATCAAAGTGTGAGAACCATGAAATGCCCTTGAGACCTAGTCTCATTTTAGGCTTGTTTGAGATTACCTAAAAAAATGGAGTTTTTTTTATCACTTCTAGGATGCCAAGTGTATATTTTTTGACTTTAATAAATGAAATAAATATTAGGTGACATATTCCAATAGTTTTCAAGTTCTTCATTGCTCAAATCCCCTAAAAACACAAAAAAATTTGAAAAATAGTGCATTTATTACAATCCATACAACTACAAGTGCAAAAAAAGTACACCTATGGAATATAATTGGAGTATTCAACAATTTTTATGAGGTTTCAAGAGTAAAATAGGTTATCTCATTTGATTTATGAGTCCATCTCTCTCAACTAGTCAATGTTAGGGTTTTAAGAGGGTTTAAAGTTATTTCTATTTGTAACAGTTGTTCATAAACCATAACCCTTTAACTCCTAAACCAATGATACAATTTTAAATAATAATATCCCCCTCAACTATACCTAGGATCTTAGGTTACCATACATCTTGACCATACAATTTTGAGTGTGAGAAGTTAACTCTTGGTCTATAAACTATCCATTGGAGAAGGGTCTGAGTTCTTAAGCATTGTTAAGGAATGATAAAGGTCCAAAATAACAACCAATTAAAGAATATTGTAATTTTTTAACCTCATTACCATCCCTAAAAAACATTTTTTCCCATTCATAGTGTCATGGTCTCAATAGTGAGAGAAAATAGGTCTTTGGAATGCAGTCACTAATTGAAGGAGCTCAAGATGGTCTTGAGAGCATAAATGGAACTTTTATTTATTTTCCCATATTTTTATGGTATTTTATGACTTATGAAAACATTTTAACTTCATCAGTGTACTCAGACTCTCATGTCACCTTTGTCAAATCACCCTTCTTATGACTGTAATATAGGTTTGTGTGTGTATGTTGGCCTTACCAGGCTTATGTAGAGTCTTCAATATTTGCCTCACTTTAATTAGATGAGGGTATTTTGGAACCAAATTATATTATATAAAATATTAATATATACTTTAATCCCTCCATAGGCCTCTATGTTTCTCAAGATAAGTAGCCTTTTGTAATTGAATAGGTAGATAGGCTTATAGGCCTCATTGGTTATGTGGGCAAGGTTTAAAAAATAAATTTAGTCATATTACTAATTATGAGGAAATTATGGATATATTATTACCATTAAACTATCCCTAAATGTTTTACCTTTATCCAAACCTCTCACAAGCCTTCAACTCTTTCAAAACAAGCAAACTCTCTTGGCAATGTAGGCATGCTTGTAACTATGTTTGACTTTGTAGGGAGGGTTAAGATGAATCTTGACCAATATATTTTGATAATTATTTCATGATCATCATTTTTTATCTAGAATTTATTTTTAATCAACTATAACCTCACCAAAACTCCCATATTATTTAGGTATACTCTACCAACTTTCCACACTTGAAACTTACATTGCATAGTAGACTTGTAGGTCGCTCCAACTCGACAACTGAGTTTTCCTTTTTGATCCTAAAGTACCAAGATAGTTTGAGAGTGATTTTATTATTTATGAGTGTTTAAATAATTATAATTTCCACCCAAAATACCATTATAGTACCACATTTTCCTCATGTATTATGCCTTCTCTTTAGGTTGAAATTAGCCTACTCTTGATTGTAACCTATAGGTGTTCATTAGAGAAGTATGAGTGCATCTTTGGTTTCTAAGTATTTACTTATAAACAATGAACCTCTTCAATAACTATTGTCATGTTATTAAAATTTTAAGACCTTCTCAATTGCTTAAAACCCTATACTTCACAAACATACACTATTCAAGACTATCTTCTCAAAATGTGGCTATAGGTGATTATTAGGAAATGGTCTGATCATGTGGTTTTGAGCTTGGAATTTTAAAATACACCATGACACCTTAACAATATCCAAACCTATTTATATTATATTTCTAATTTTTATACAAGTCTCATGACCTTTTTATTTAATTTAACAAACTTCTACCTTTTTCTTCAAACTCAACCCTATGCATGAGTGTTAAGGATTATTGTTTTATTATTTTTTTTAATAATAATGGAGTTTTATTCCTAATTATTAAATGGGACTAGAGTAAATTAAAATATTAGATAATGTGTAATAATTAAGCCACCTATTTATCTAAATAGATTATATTTTTTCCATTTTTAAAAATAGTAATAAATAAGAGAAAATATGACTTAGCTCATTCTAAACTATCTGATCTGAGATAGGGTCTAAAAATTTAGGTACAAGATTAGGATAGTGTCAAAAATAGGTTTTTTAACTTCATTTTTTGATTGGATAGGAGAACCAAAAGAGGGACACCCTATTTTTTAGTTATGTATTCCTTTTTTGGCACTATTGTCTAGGTGGTCTGAGTTTTTTAGGTTTTGCTCAATAGGTCTGTGTTAATATCAAAGCCCAAAAGTCTGAAAAGCTTGTTGTTTATCTATTTTAATATTCAAAAGCCCTAGTATCTCTTTGTGCTTGAACTTGAAGGAAATTTTAGGAATGAAAAAGAAAGGATTAGTGTGTAAAGGATATGTTGGACACACTTCACACCTTATATGTGGGCACACTACCTACATACCAATACTCTGAAGAGGGATTAGGATAATGTAGTTCTCCCATTGAAGTGATTAGTGTAATTATGTATGAAAATGAAACTAAATGTGAAATTAGGTGTACTTTAGATGGATAGGTATTAGTGTAAGGGTTTGAATAGGCTTGAAATAATATTTCAAGGTTGTATATAGAGAATAGGGAAAAGTGATTGAGTGTACTTGCTTGTATTCTTAATTCTCTCTTATAAATGAGTGCCAAACCTTCTAAAATAACTTTGAATGGAATTTTATATGGAACCTAATGATCATGGGTTAAATTAATTAATTTTATGCTGAAATGAATTAAGATAAATATTTAGGAAAATATGACTGTTAGAACCAAATTTATATTTAGACAATAGCATCAAAAATAGGACACCCTAGGTTCTAGCACTCCTATCTAAGTTGGTCACTATTGTATAGAGGGAATGAGACCTATGGGGATTGATATAGGCCTAAAAAATATACCCAGGTCTATAAGGGTTAAGTCTAAAAGGTTGTGGATGTCTGGGAATCAATGAAAGAAAAGCTTATAAGGGTTGTGTAAGCAAGTAGGAGGACCTATGGATTGGGTGTCATTAGCCACACTAAAGTAACCAAATTTCACATTTTATATGACTACATTCCACCCCTTTATTATAGTGATGTAACAAAGTGAAATACTAAGATAAAATTAAAAAAATTAGAAAGCACCTAAACTTACCAGCAAAGGTGAAGCCCATGAAGCTTGTGTGATGCTGAGTAATGCTAGATAGTGCATAAAGAGCACATTATGCAAGTGTGAATCTAAGAAATAAAAAAAGAGTATATTAGTTCTTATTATATGTGATATAAAATAAGAACATACAAAATTTGAGTAAAATAAAAAGGAAGAGAAAGGAATGAATACACCTCACAAGGTATGTGAACCAATACAAAACTTGTTGTGATCCTGAGTAAGGCTGAGTAATGATGGATTGTGTTGGATGATGTTGTACCAAAAGTTATATCATGAATGGATATGAGTGCTCAATTTACTATAAAGTGGATCAAGAATATAAAGGTTGGACCTTTGGCTCCATTGTCACCTACTGAGTGAATATATATGATCATGCATTTGATAATTGATGTCTAGACTGTGTGTCCATTCCCTTTGAATAGGTGGATCAAGAATACAAACATTGGATCTTTGGTTCCATCATTACCTCATGAAGTGAATCTATGAAGTGATACCAATATATAATATATGTCATATGAGATGGCTCATGGATCCTATGGATGCTCTAAAAATATGACAATGTGGTGTGGATAGTTGAATGTATGTTAGAAACTAGGCCGTTCTTGGCCATTCTAAAAGATAGAAGTTAGGCTTGCATGAAATCCACTCTAAAATTAATGCAATATGATTTTGTGAAATCCAAATTGGGAACTTGAGTACTTAAGAAGTTAAACTTATATGAAATTTCAACTTGAGAATGATTCTAACCACCTATAAATACACTAAGGCATGCAACTACTAAGAATGCCTAGGTAATAAACTAAACTTAGAAATAAAATAAGACCAATATGTCATGCATATTTCCCCCAATCACTAGTGTTTGGAACATGGATTATGATATTGAATTTATGTCAAATACCTAATATAAAACTATAAGTGAGATCCATCATGCCATAGATGAGACCCCTTATATCTAGATTCCTTGAGAAAATTGTACTAAAATTGTTGATTCTAACTGATCTGGATGTGCAAAAACTATAGATGAGATGAAATTTTTTCATGTTACTATAAAACCTATGTGTTTTTATACTTGGACAAGAGTAGCAAAATGAATACACCCTTGTGTTTTTCACTGTTGTCTATTTCTAGCACTATTGTCCTATGTTCAAACTAGTTATTAATCTAGAATTATCACTATTTTTATATTATGTTCTAACTAGTTTGACCTCTAGATTCTAAATTGGGTGATCTAAATATTATTGTTTTGACTTCTAAGAACTTTGATATTTGTGAAAAAACCCCTATTTGTTTCCCCCTCTTATGAGGGTAGGAATGATGAACCTACAATGACTGCCCTCAAAATAATAAGAGTCCTACAAATGTGTTATGCTACATATATACATCATATAATATTGGTATTTGACAAAATATATCTAGATATATAAATTTTTGTATTGAGAGATTTGTTAGATCAACATGAGTATGCCTAGATAGATATAACAATGTAAAATCATGTGCAATGTACTAAACTAGAATTAGAAATGTTAGATGTTAATTGTTAGGTATTAGGGAGGGATGGAGCATGATGTGCATCATGGAATCCAAGAAAGCAAGGTAAATGCATGATATGGATCATGACATTGCAAATAAGGACAAACAAATCAGGAAAAAGACATACAAATTAAGAATCAAGAAGCATACAAGGTTAGCAAAGGGGCCATGTAAATAAGGGACATGGGCACATGTCACTCAAATTAGAAAGAAAGCATACAAGGCATGTTAAAATGCCACATACACATACAATTTGAAATAAGCAAATATGGGCATGAGAGCCACATGTAAATAGAAGAGTACAAGTAAGTGACATTAGCAAATGTCTAAAGGTACACACACATGAATAAAATCAAATGACATTGGTATATGCCCTAAGGAACACATAAAAAACAAAACTAGAACTGGAAATATGATCTCATCTAGCTACATAAAGTAAGAAAGAAAAGCATGTAAAAGCTAGAAAGGTAAAATCACATCGAATTAATCAAATAAAGAGTGAAAGTATGCAAGACATGTTTAGTAAAATACTAGGTATATGCTAAGAGATAAACAAGTGTTAGATACTAATGAAATTTTGATATATTAATTTATGTAATCTGGTAATTAATGTATAACAATATGATAACTCAGAGTGTGTAGTGTAGGATTGACATAACTTGGATGGTGTTGTCATGTAGAGGATGCCCCCAGTGGGAAGATGTATCAATGTGCATTTTGAATGTAGAATTAGGATGCCCCCTTAATGGGTAGAATGAAGCAATCAAGGAATTGGAAGTCACTACACACACTAAAAGAAGATCAAGTGAAGCATGGTAATATAGATAATCAATAAAAAATAAAATAAAACAACAAATGTAAGTCTAACATAGTAGTAGAAATGTAAAACATGGATGATGCATACAATCTAAATGTTTTAGTAAATTTTAATGTTTTTGGATTTTTTTTAAATATTTTAATTATGTATAGACAATCATAGGAAGACTATGTATAATATATCATAAGAAACTATGTACATGAAGTGCTGAGAACTATGTATAGAAAATATTGTGAAGAAATGATCTTAATTGATGAGTCTCATGGGAGACTCCCTATCATGTTGTCCTATATCAAGAATAAGGATTGTGCATGATCATGAAGCATGATGGAAATGCCAAGATTATGGCTCTAAAAGCTGTATATGTTGTAAATTATCTAAAATCTCTATAGTGGAAACCAAATGTAGGGTCCCCTTGTAAATTTGAGAAATGGATACAACTATAAGTCTTTTAGGGACCCTTTTGGAAGCAGGTGAAGCTCTCTAAACATGTTCTCTATGTGTAGATACATGAGATCTCAATGATACTATGCTAGGTGTGAACACTGTAGCTGGAAGCTATCTAGAATATTGAAGTTGTGGAGGTGTATCAACTCTCTATGCTGGTGATGAAGGTCTTGACTATGGTTGAATCTAGACTAGAGGAAGAACTATATTAGGTGGAAGATCTAAAACTAGATTGAAAGGGGTGACAACTTGAGTGAAAAAGCTATAAACATGGGTGTAATCAACCTATATATCTACATAAACTTGGGTGAGATCATGTATTTCATAATCTAGTATAAGCATAGAGCTGGTAGTAGGTGCAGGATAAAATCTAGATGAACCAAGTTTAAAGAGAAGAGGGATATATATAACAACTAGTGTTTGATTATGTCTAGTAGTGATAGGGAGATACTTAAAAGTATCCAAAAAGTTAAATACATCTAAGTGGAAACCATGTATATCAATATTATTATACAGAACATTCCACATGATAGATAGCAAATAAGGGATAGAGAGCATGGAATTGTGTAGTAATGCATAAAAAACATTGACTTGAATCATGATATTTCTAATATGTTTTGAAAGATAGTATTTAAAAATTTTCCTCATGAAAGAGAGAAGGTATGGAATATAAATCATGACATTGTGCATGAATACATTTAGAAATTTTATATGTGATATGACATTTTGATTGCATTTAGAAAAATGGAGTTGGTAATTATTCTGTATGAGCAAAAGAGAATATGCAAAAAGAATTTTGAAATTTTGTGCATTTTTGGAAATGAACTTTGTAATATCATCCCATATTATGAAACATAATCATGAAATACAAAGTATTAAGCTATTTAATAACATATTATAGGATTCATCATTCATGTGAATGATAGGGCCTACTATGGTTTCCTTATTATTTGCAAAAAATGTAAGAAAAGTTTGTGAATAAATGAGCATCATTTTTGCAATTTGGCTATAGATGTAAGGTGATACATCAAGAAGCAAACAATATATATTAAATGCAACTAAGAATTTTTTAAAAATATTTATGCAAAATACTATGAATTTTTTAATTTAAAATTGATTTTTTGAGTTTGATATGCAACTAAAAATTTAGAAAATGATTGGAAAAGTACTAGAAAATAATTGGGAGCTAGTAAATGCAACTAGGGATTGTTGAATGAATTTTTACAATTATTATGATAATTTTAAAATTTTGATATGAATTTATAGAAAAGTTGTATAATTTATCTTGAAAAAATTAGGAAAAATCAAAAAATATTTCTAAAATTTGCAATATATTTTTCCTAGTGTTCGGAATGTGTTTGTATGCAAAAAAGGACCTAGTATGTACAAACTAGGGTTTTAACAAAATATATGATAATTGTGCAATTAATTTTTAGATTTTTTATTTTTAAATATAGGAAAATCAAGAAATTATGGGAAAAAATTAGAAATAATTTACCCTAGGGTTTCTATGGTTTTTTGTGTGAAATTTGAAGTAAGTCAAGTTCACCAAATGTTTTATTGTTTTTTAGAATAATGGAATTTCATTCCTAATTAATAACAAGTCTAGAGTAAAGTAAATCAATAAATAATGTGCAATAATTAATCCACTAATTTATGTAAATAGATTTTATTTTTTCCTTTTCTAAAAATACTAATAAATAAGAGAAAATATGACTTGGATTGTATTTGGTCTAAGATAGGGTCTAAGAATTTAGGCATAGGATTGGGACAATGTCAGAAATAGGTTCTTGAACTTCATTTTTTATTGGATAGGAGTGCCAAAAGTGGGACACCCTACTATTCAATCTTTTAGTCTTTGTCTAGCACTATTGTCCAAGTGATCTGAGTTTTTTGGGTTCTATTTAGTAGGTCTATGTTACCCTATCAATGAAATATCGAAGCTCAAAAGTATATAGAGCTTGTTGTGCATCTATTTTAATCTTAAAAATACATATAAATTCTTTGTGCTTGAACTTGAAGGAAAATTTGGGAAAGAGAGAGAAGGGGCTAGTGTGTAAAGGATATGCTAGATGAACTTCACACTCTGTGTGTGGGTACGCTACCTACATACTAATACTCTAAGGAGGGATCAATCTAATATAGTTCTCTCATTGAAGTGCTTAGTGTAATTTTGTATGAAAATGCAACTAGATGTAAAATTGGGTGTACTTTATATGGATAGGGATTGGTGAAAGGGTTTGAATAGGATTGGAATAATATTGGAAGGTTATATGCAGAGAATAAGGAAAATTTCTTGAGTGTACTTGTTTGTATTCTTTCTTCTCTCTTATAAATGAGTGTTAACCCTTCTAAATTGACTTTGAATGGCCTTTTATTTGGAACCTAATTATCATGGGTTAAATAAATTCATGTTATACTGACATGAAATGAGATAAGTATTCAATAAAATATGATCGTTAGAACCAAATTTCCATTTGGAAAATAGTGCCAAAAATAGGGCACCTTGGGTTTCAGTTCTCTTGTCCAAGTTGGGAATTATTTTATAGAGGGAATGAGGCCTAGGGGGTTGATTTGGGCCTAAAATAGTTACCTGGTTTTATAAGGGTTAGTATGAAAGGCTATGGATGACTAGGAATTAGTGAAATAAAAGCTTATAAGGGATATGCAAATAAGTAGGAGGACCTATGGATTGGGTGTCATTAGCCACACTAAAGTAACCGAATTTCACATTTTATATGACTACATCTATGAACTTAGTCACACTAACCCTTCTTAGTTTTCAAATAGATCAGGTTTCTTCATGAGTCTATGTAATTCCTTATTCTTGTATTTAATTTGTGTTTTTTATATTGACTTTGTTCTTATTTTTAGGATAATTAGCTTTTAGTCTAAATGAGGACCTATAAGTATGCCCCCTATAGGTCTTCATTTTGCTTGCATAGGCTATTAGAGAGTCAAATTATTGAGCCTTAATTCTTGAAGATGTATCAAATCTTTTCATATTTATTATCACCCTATCCATAAGCCTATGGATCTATTATTAAACATTATTCCATTTCAAATTATATATTTGGTCTATACAGGACTATGGATAATCATCTTGTATGCAAGGTTTATGCATATAGGTTATGTTTATTAATCATGGTCATTTATTTTAATGGTATAAATGGAGTCTATAAATTTCATAAAATCATTTAAGAGTCACCCTTTTCCATGGATTGAACACTTCAAAATGAAACCTTAAACATAATAAATGTTCACCTAGAGGTCTATAAACATGTAGGTGAGTGAAACTTGTCTAAAGTCATCATTAGAGGCTATATTGGGCTTCATGCTCACTGTTTGAGTTTTCAAATTTTTCATTAGTTCTCTTATCATGTTTTATCGTTGTTATTCATTTCCAATTGGGAAAATATTTCTTTCAGACCTATAGCAAACCATTTGTGATAAAGACCATGCTTCCAAAGATCAAGACACAATATTTATTGAAGGATCATCTAAAAAGGTAAGTTTTAAAAGATATATCACATGAATTATATTATAATCAATTTTATTATATGAAAAATTAATTAATTTAAACCTTTGAAAGTGATAATCCTTTAAAAGAACCAAAATGCACTTGCAATAAGATGGTATGCTCACACACTTGAGGCACCTTTCCTCTTATTTAAGACACTTCATGGATTTTAATTCAATGATTAAACTACCATTTAAATTATATATTTTACCTCTAAAAACATCCCTTAAAACCATTCTTTTCCATGTAATTCTTAATAGAATAAACATGATCAAAATCAGACCCTACTTAAATAAATAAGACATAGTGACCTGCTATCACTCTTAGAAAATGTTCATAAAGGAGGAGAAATTAACCTAAAAAATAATACCACTAAATTTAATCTTATATCATCCCTAACAATGTCCAAAATTTCAACTCCTAGATTTCTCTCTCCTATCCATACCATGCATCTGATTTTTGCCTTTATAAGCTTGTAAAGGTAATGATGGAGGATAAAGAGTGTATATTGCCATTATACAATATAAAACCTGAAAAAAATCTTTAATATGACCTATTAAATCCCAAGGGACCTTTTGAAACTATTTTTACCTATAATTAGATTTTCTAAGGCTGTACAAGTGTCCAAAAGTGCTTATAAAGGGGTAGTTTACTTAGTTTAGGCATTAAAACTCCAAGTTTCTAAGTATCTAACCATCTCTAAACCTTATCTAAGATAAGGTATATTTTTTAAATTCTTAAATCATTTTTAATTTTAAGGGTACATAAAACTCCTCAAAAATAGGCCAAAAGGTGACCAAAATGACATTTTAACACATTAAAACATGATAAAAGGTTAATACATGTTATTATGACCTTAAAGACACATTAATAACCTTTTATAATGACTCTAATCCATATAAAACATTTTACCATAATTTTAAAACACTAAGACCTTATGAATGACCCCTAAGACTGGACAAGTACACGTAGGACCAAACCTTTGACAAGGCTAGACAATGACTAATGTAACCATATGAATACCATTTAAGACCATAACAAGACCACATACAGGTTTCTATAATCCTATGAAAAGTTTCAACCTATATAGGTTGACCATTTTTGACTTGGGGTCAAAAATTGATCAACAGTTACAAAAGCTTACTATCACACTAATTCTACTCTTCTAAAACAAGTTAATTATGAAATTTACAACCATATACTAATAGTGTTTCAAATAGGTTCATTACTATAAACTTATGGGTGAAATATAAATTTATGGGTGAAAGATATAATTATTAAATTCAAACTCACAACCTACTAGCTTTTTACAATTATACAATGGTTTCAACAAAACCACATACAACCATACCATATATCATTCATTATTTTTACAATTTTATGAAAACTAAAACATGCAACTTAGTATTTTACTTCACCAAATAAAAAAATGTATTTGTTTAACCCTAAAATTTAAGTATATGTGGCTATATAGGGTTAAATGGATTAAATTATATTTTACATAAGGCTAGTGAACTAACCTAATAATAAGCCCAATTAATAGAAATCTTGGACAAATTGTATTATAAATTTATACAACTGAGACTACTAGAAATAGTAAATTACAACTATTGTTAGTTATTATAATAAATTATAAATAAATTATACTTAGTTATTTTACTCTACACATGCATTTTTTAATCTAGAATAGGTTGGAAGTGGACTAGAAGGTGATCCTAGAATAATTTTTAGATTTTGTGAATATTCTTTCTATGGCCTTGAATGATTGTCATATTTGGATAGTTGCATCAAAACAAGTGTCTAATCCTACATCATATTGGATACATAATAATAATTAGATATAAATGTGACCAACTAGATCTTTATAGTTTTTTATCACCTTTTTTTAAATGTATTTAGATCACATGCACATGATGTCTCTCTTTTTTAAATGATTAAAACCTAGCTCTTCACCCTTAGAGTGATTATGGTAAAAATGGGTTAGTGAACTCATAGTTTCAAGTTATTCTAAGAATTCTCTATAAATGGGATATACCTACATTGCTAATACTCTGAATTGTCCTCATACTTATGTAGATATCCCTTATGTGTTATCTTGTATTTGCACAAGGATACAATGTGTGATATGCAAAGACATGTAGTGACCTAGATTATAACTTGGAAAATTTGGCTCATGGGTTTCTCCTGGAATACTATATACCTTTATATATGTTTTCCTATGACCAATATGTAAATAAATATGAACTTGGTAGGTTTTCTCACTTGAATGCTTTATTGAGTATTTCTTGGTATATTACCTTTTGAGTTGTATGTGATTTCTAGGTGTTTGGTAGGTGAGGAATGAATGAGGGTTAATATTTTATATATATCAATCCATTTTATAAATGTATCACATTAAATAACTTATTCCAACCTTTAGGATATGTTTCTTTTTACAAATTAGATGAATTTTGGGCACTAGACACTTTGTAGGAAAAGTGAACACTTGCATTGACATATTTGTTTGTCTAGGATACAAGTGTTGAGGGAGAGAGAAAATATGTATAGGTATAAAAATAAAATTGAAGGATAATACTGATTTTTATATTTATTTACACATTATATAAGGCTTGTTCATAAAAATAAAAATGTTTAGATGAAGAGATATGTAATTAGTCACAAAGAGATAATGAACATGAGCTTTTCGATAGTGGGTAGGTCTATAACTAAAAGGCACAACCATGATAGGTATTTTCCAAGCGTATAATACTAAGGTATGTATAGATCAAAATTTAGTATCTACATCTCCCCCTTAATCTAGTAATTAAATTTCTATTTTATACGAAATAAATGGGTACCTAGATGTGTATAACACACATTATCTTTATGTGATTCAAACTTGAGTGTTTTTCTATTGAGTGACCTACAACTAATAACATGTTATAGTATATAATAAATGTATTTAATATTAAATTTAAATAATTTTAATGATTTTAATTAATAAGGTCAAGGTTAGGAATACACTTATGTATTAATGCAACCATCTTTCTTTTTGATAATTTAATTCAAAAGGATGTCTCATTATGAAGAATTGAATATGATATTAGGAAAATTTGAACATTTATGTGCGCGCGCGTGTGTGTGTGTGTGTGTGTGTGTGTGTGTGTGTGTGTGTGTGTGTGTGTGTGTGTGTGTATTAGGACACATTCCAAAAAAATTGGTGTAAATTTTAGTTTCAAAATGACCATTGAGCTTGTTTCATCTCAATCATGTAACCCAAATATGTGCATGCTCTAGTGAGTATGAGTAATTTAATTAGATCATACTATTTATCTAGTAAGGGTGGATGATTTAATCAAATCAAACCTATAATTCTAGTAAATTTATATGATTTAATCATATCTAAGTTATAATTTTTATAAGATTTATATATTAAATCAACACAACCTTCCAAAGATGAACCAACTACTATAATAGAATGGCTTGATAATAGTCTATAATAGTCCATCTTGGGTATGATAATAATCCATAATAGTATTTTAAATCTATAAAATGATTTGATTTTTCAATTTTAAGTTCCCTTTGCATGCAATATGCACCTCATATATGTCTCAAGCTAAAACTTGGGTATAATAAAAACACAAATGTATAGAATATTGCCACAAATATGTATTTGAGTCATATAACTATGAAATCTAGTGAATTTTAAATTGACAAAAGTGTGGAGGATAGGTTTATATGGCAATCCCCACTGAATCAAAATAATATAAGAACTATTTTAAATATGGAGAACATGTTTCCATAACATGCCCCAGCTATAATTTGGAGATGATGAGTATTGATTAAGTGTGGAGTTCATACCTATTTTACATGCACCCAATGAAATATAAACTTTTGAAAATGTGGAAGTCATTTCTCTATGACATGGCCCCTTTGATATCCCCACTTTTTTGAGGTGAGGGGAAGTATAATATGGTATTTACCTTACCTAAAAATAATAATATAACTATATAATGTGTATGGATCATGTATCATATAGGGATATTATGTATAATTAGATATAGCATTGAGGCACATAGTATGTGATCATCTCAAGTCCTAGGAAGCATGATATATATCATGAAAACATTTATAAAGTAATAATACAAGATCACAAAGCAAAAACACACACACACACACACAATAGCATTCAAAAGCAAAAAAATAGGAAATGATCCAAGAATACCTCATAAAAGGGGCATGTTCAAATTCCACCCAATCAAATAGACATGACTTAGTCACATTTACACAAATAATAGAATGACATATTCAAATGTTCATATAATAAACATTGACATATTCAAATGTTACAATAGGAAAGTGAAGGCATAGGGGGAACAAACAATGAAACATATTCAAATTCTCAAATAGGTAAGACAATGTAAGAAAATATCAAACAACGAACACACTCAAGTAAGGCCATAAATGAAAGCATGAAATATATTAAACTAACATGAACATAACATACTAGTTCCTAAACTTATGTGTTTGCAAGAAATTTTAAGTACATAGGATATCATTTACATTCTAAAAGGTATAAGAATCAATATAGTCATGTGTAAGTATATAATATCAAACATGATAATGGAAAGTGATCATATAATAATATAACTTTGGTATATCATGATTGAAGAAGCATATTCCCTAATGTACTTATGATCTAGGTGGAGGGAAGGCCCAACATCTATATGTGAATATATCATTTATTTGGGTATGCATGTATCACACTCAAATTAAGAATGAAACATATGTGTATATAGGAAAGGAAATTATATTCTATCTATTAACATGGATATAAAAAAACATATGTATAAGAAATGGCACAACTAGGAACATGCTGAAATTTTTTGGTATATTTTTTATATTTTATTTGTTGAATGTTTTTTTTTTCTTGAATATTTAAGGTATGATATTTATGGAAGTTCATATTGTTCATTAGGTTTTTTATATGGTTACCTTTTAAGTGTATCTAGTAAGTATATGCATTTTCCCATTTTTTTTTGTAAATGTGAATGGTCCCAACCAATTTGATATGAATTTCCCTTTCTTGTCTTTTTCTACATTAGTATTATTTTTATTTTATTTGAGTACTAGGTCATTGACTCAAAATTCACATGGCTAAACCTTTTTTATGCATGGTTTCCATGATCATGATGAATTGGTAAGTGTCCAATAGCCTAAGTATGTTTTTCACTCAATTTTTCGAATTGATGTAACCATTTTTCATAATAGTCATTATATTTTATGATATTCTTAAGAAAAACACACAAGGATGGGATTTGTAGTTCAATTGGTAAAAGTGCCACTAGATCATAAACCAAGGAATAAGGTGTGTCCTGAGTAGGTGTAAAAACACTATTTTAGTATGCCCATAAATCATACACCATCTACTAGTGCCAATTAGTATAGTATCATTCAATTATTTTTCCAAGTATTTTGACAAAAAAAATTATTGCTTATGATTTTTCATTACCCTAGATGCAATAATGTGTATAAAAGAGATGTTTGATTTTGTAATTTTTAAAAATAAATTCACTATTTTATTTTTAAATTATTATTAATTATAAATAAAAATATATGAAGGTATGCCAAAATTAAAAATAATATTGGTCATTAGAAACCTACATATATCATCCCTTGTGGTAAAATTAAATGGAATTTCCTCCACCTATTTTTAAAAAAATTATATAGATATAATTATAAATTTATGTCCACTAGAAGACACAAGGTTTATCATTCCAATAAAATCAAATCCCCATAAGTATAAAGGCCATGGTGATAAAATAGGATGTAACTCATGAGATGGAACATGGTTTATATTTTTATATTTCTAGATTATAAAAATAATTTAGCATATTCAATTCATTCATGTTCTATTGTAGTAAAATGGTAACCCTGTAATAATAATTTTGGGGACATGGTTCTACCACTAAATTGATCCCCACACTCACTATCATTTATTTCTAAGAGTTTGATGCATGCATCATATCTTTTTAGGTATTGAAGTAATGTTCCAACAAACCCTTACTGGAATAAATCATTTTCAATAATAATATAATCAAGTTACTCTCATTGTAGTTTATATTTAGTATTCCATGTATTGTGATTTTCTATGAAAGCCTATTATAATAAATTATATATGTCACTCTACCATTTTATATTTATATAATTATGAGTAACAACAAGAACTACTAAATCATCCATTTTTGTGGAGTAATGTAAGGTTATCATAATTGTCATATGGTAAATTTCTTATAATCATAACTGATATCCAAAAGAATTAAGGATGTTACACTAGCCATTACATATACATATTGGTTATCTTTATGTGGAATACTATTGATAGAGAATGTGTCAAATATTTCTTTATGTGGGAGTAAATGTTTTTTTTTGGTTTGGTAATACTGGGTAACTTATTTAACAACCAATTGAGAGTCACCAAAAATTTATATGTCCTTGATATAAAGTTTTTTTACAATGGATAATCCAATTATCAAGGCCTCATATTTTGTTATATTATCAGTAAAAGAAAAGGCTAATCTTTGAGATAATGGCATGTATTCACCCTCAAAGTGAAAAATATGATACCTCTACCTATGCATTTCATACATTTGAATCCATCTAAGATCATTTTCCATGGATTTTAATATATGTTATATTTTTCAAATTCATCATAGAAGGACTCAGTTATTGGAAGAGGATCAAATAATGAAGCTACAGCTAATTGGTTGGTTACAACTTGACTTTTTACTGATTTTTGAGATATAAATTTGAGATCAAATTTTGTAAGTTACATCACCCAATTAGTTATGTAGCCTATTAGATGGGTTTTTCCCATGATGAGAAAATTTAAAGGATCATATTTAATTATAACATGGATCTCATAATTTATCAAGTGGCATCATAATATCTATGTAGAAACTACTAATTCTTGACATAAGATTTCCATGGTGGAATATTTTCATTTGTAATCAATTAGTTGATAGCTTATTTATTATATTTCATGTGCTTTGTGATCATCATTATATAATGCTAAAATGGCCCCAAGAGAATCATGGATGGCTAAGTAATGGTCTATCTAGTATAGGAGGCATGAACACTAGTGGGTGTGCTAAGTATTTTTTATTTTATCAAAACTTTGATGACAAGCATAATCCCATACAAATTTAATGTCTTTTTTTAGAAAAAGTGTGAAAAGTATTTTTTATTAGCCAACTACATAATGAAACATCGAATAGCCTAAATTATGCCATGTAAACATTGTAGTTGTTTTAAGTTTATTAGAAATGTCATCTTGGTAATAGATTAAAACATTTTTGGATCAACTTCAATGCCTCATTGTGAAATTATGTATCCTAGAAGCTTTTTAGAAGATAACTCAAAAACAAACTTTTTGGATTCGATTGCACATTAAATTTGTGCAATCTTTGAAATAGTTGTAGTAAATTGATAATATGTTATTTTCATTGTTTTGATTTTGAAATTAAATCATCGACATAATATTTTATGGTTTTTTTAATTGAAACCATGGAAAAATATTTTTCATTAACTTTTGGTATGTAGCTCCTTAATTTTTAAGGCCAAAATGCATGACATTATAGAAAAATATTCCCTATGGGGTATTAAATGTTGTATTTTTTTTTTATCTATTTGGTTAATTTTGATTTGATTATATCTATAAACTATACATCAAGGAAAATGTCTCATAACTAGTACAATTGACAACCATGTAAATGTTAAGAAACATAAAATATATTTGGGACAAACTTTAATTAAGTCATGGTAATTTGTGTTACATAAAATGTCACCAATTTGTTTAGTGACAAGAAAAATATTAGAATCCCAATCATAATGTGTATTATATCTAATAAAATTTGCATTTAATAGATTTTTAATTTCGTATTTTACCAATAATGTAACTTTAGTATGCATTTTATGAATCTTTTATTTTACTATTTTTACATAAGGATAGAGTAATATATTTTGCATTTCAGTGAATAGGTCTATTCTAGACATATCTAAAAAATCCCAACTGAATAATTTTTGGAAATCATGTAATATCTATCAATAATATTTTCCTTCATCTTGTTACATCATTTAATAAAGTAATACTAGTCGAGGATTTTTTTATATTCCATAGTTATATTGTATTATTTCTTTGTTTAACAAAGTAGATCATTTTATCATATATGGTGTGGTGGGAATCATATTAGGGGAATCATGTTGAATATTGGAGCCATATCTATCACCAAAATAATCATGATTATAGGGGGCATGAGGAAACCTATTATTATGATAGAAAGGAGAGATATCCTCATATGCCCTCAAATACTCTAGAAATGAATCATCATTTGAGAACTTATTCAATATCAAAATTTATGATAAAGTATTTTCATCAATAATATGATGATTTTCAATTTGTATCTTAGTAATATAAGTAAGTATATGCATGCATTCTAATTTTTTTTTTACAAAACAAGGTGTATGGTGAGTGTTGTGTTTTGTATTTGTAGTTTTTTATATTTTTTAATGAAAAATCCAAGCTTAGTCAATGTTGATTATTTGAATGTGTAAACGTTGTTCATTTTTTCTTGATCTTTCTCCTTTGTATCCATAGTTTGAAAAAATATTGAGAGCTAAAATTAGAGTCATAGGATTGTGGTGTAGAAACATTTGTTGGTTTTATCATTTCATAATGCTTGAAGGAATCAATATCTATTATGAATTTATGGATAAACCATTGGTAGCTTAATTTTAAGCATGAATTTAAAGTGGAGGGAAATATAAACATTTCATGTATCAAATGGAATGCCCAAGTTATATTTTGATTTAATTCATTTGGCATAACCTGGCATTAAGTAGGTAATGTATGGGGTCCCATAGTAATATGCAGTGTTATCTACCCCATTACATTTTGTGACATATTAGTAAATCCCCTAATATTCATGTTGGATGGTTCCAAATATGTAGGTTCAATGATGAGTAAGGAGATAAAGGATATGTTTCAAATGTTTATCCCTAGGTCATTATCCATAAGAACTCATTTTACCATTTTAATGAAAACACATACTTGGATACATAATAGTAAACAACAATTTATAATCTCTCAAGGTGGTAAATCTTATCTTTTAAAATAAATTTTATTCTTAGTCCATTTGATTAAATTTAATATGGATGCCACATATGGGGGCTCCACATTACTTGGTAATATAGTCATAAATAATGCATCCAATATAACATCTTTAGATTGGGAAGAGTTTATGTAATAATTCTATAAGTGAAGTTTTATCAATGAAATCCTTAAAGGGATTTACAACATTGGAAGGAGAAGAGGTTTTTTCATGCATTATCTATAATGCTTAGTGGTAATAAGTATAATCTCATTATAGACACTACAACAATGAGAAGTATACAAGAATACATTTGCTTTTTTGTTGTTAGATTTTTCACCTCTTTTATTTAAACATTTAATTGAGTTAGCCATGCAAAAAAAAAAAAAAAAAAAAATGTATTTTGACATATTTTAAAATAAAATAAATGATATATGCATCCTTTATTAATTCCTTAAAAGTAAATGGAAATATGATTTTAAAATATTTATAGTTAAGAAATAAGAAATCATATAAAATACATGAAATTATAGATTATTTTAGGGTTTTGAGACCAAAGGTTAGATTCACCAAATGTTTAACCCTAAAATTTATATATGTGTTGTTATATAGGGTATATTATATTATATTTTACAAAAGGATGGTGAACTAACCTAATAAGTAAGTCAATTATTAAAAAACTCAGACAAAAGTATTCTAAATTTATATAATTTATATTGTTAAAAATAATAAAATATATTTATTTATAGATATTTTAATGAATTATAAAAAAAATTATATTTAGTTGGTATACTATGTGAATGTAGATCTAATATAGAATAGGATGGAATTAGACTAGAAGGTGATCCTAGATAGTAGCCAAATTCTTGGAATATTTTTTTTTATGGCCTTAAACGCTTGTGTCAAATCTAGATAGTTACATCAACACATGTGTCTAACCTTGTCATAGGTGTCCTTTATAGAATAATGACTACATATGTATGTGATTAACTTGATACTTTTGTGTTTTCTATCACCTTTGTTTTAATGTCTTCAGATCATGTGCATAGGATGTCTCTTTGTCAAATGATTAAACCCTATCTCTTCACCCTTAGGATGTCTGGAGAAAATGAGTTAGTGTTATTAGGTTGCCAAGTTTACCTAAGGACACCTATAATAATGGGAACTACCTACATATCCAATACTCTGAAGAAGGCCTCAAACTTATGTAGTTCTCTCTTATGTGTTGTCTTGTGTTTTCATAAGGATGTAATATGTGATAATAAAAAAAATGTAGTGACCTAGCTTGTAACTTGGAAAATATGGCTCATGAGATACTCATTGAATATTTTATACCTATGTAATTACTTCTCATATGACTGGTATGTAAATAGGGATGAATAGTATAGGTTTGGTCACATAAATGCTTGATTGAATGTTTCTTGGTATATTGCCTTATGAGTTGTATGTGATTTACAAGTGTTTTCTAGGTGAGGAATGAATGAGGGTTGATATTACACACACACACACACACATACACACACACACACACACACACACACACACACACACACACACACACACACACACACACACACACACACACACACACACACACACACACACACACACACACACACACACACACACACACACACACATCCATTTTATAAATATCTGATATGTTTATTTTTGTAAATTAGATTAATTTTAGGCACTAGACACTGTGTAGGAAAAGTAGACACTTGCATCGATGTAGGTGTTTGTCTAAGATGTAAGTGTCCAGGGATCTTGAAAATAGGTATAGGTCCATGACTGGTAATGAAGGATAATAATCAATTTTATATATTTTTTCATGGTATAGAAGGCTTGGTCATGAGAATAACAATGGTTAGACTAGAAGATAAGCAATTAGGAACAAAGAGATATTGAATGTAAGCCTTTAGGCAATGGGCATGTCTATAAATAAAAGGTACAACCATGATAGGTATTTTCCAAGTGTACAATATTTAATTATTATATAAATCAAATTTGAGTATCTACAATATCCCATACTATGAAAATAGCATTATCAATCTAACTTTAAAACCACTATGAGACCCAATAATATGTTTAACATAAATTCAAAAGGTTTCCAAATAGAGGGAGGTATTCAAAATACAATGTCTATTTATATTATTAAATGGATGGTTTGATGGTATTACCACCCACATAAACTTGTGACCAAGGTTGATTTTATAAAACCCTAATTTTCATTTGTATATCATTCCAATAGTAACTCTTTTTTTCCATAAAGGACCCAACTATAAATTTAATATCCATTATCATAGTAACAAGGTTCATAAAACAAAAGTTACATTCATTCTAATAACTACTAGATATAGCTTTAGTATTAACTTAGATTTCAATAAAAAAAAATATGAAACCTTTTTTACCAAAAACTTGGGTTTTATGTTACTTGCCTTTGAATTTATTTGCAATTTTCCTTTCTTGACAAAATTTTAACCCAGTTAAATGCCTTCTCTATTATTTATTTTCTCTATCCACTTCATTTTTCCCTTTTCCTTTTTTTATTTTTAGTTCCCTTATACTTATAATTTTTCTTCCCCTGGTTCCAATCCTACCTATGCCATAATTGTAAAAAACCTAAAACTCTTTAAGATACCATGTTGAGTTCATAATTGCATTTCCTAATTTGTGGGAAAACCACTATGCATTCTTCAACTAAAATTGCCTCTCAACCCAAATTGAATTACTTAATTAAATGTATGTATATCCACCTAATCATGTTAGTAAAAGTCAACTTACCAATTGTTCCCCATTTTTTAGTGTTTTTCTCTCTAAAAAACCTTAAACATGTTTTTCCACAAAATTCATACACATTACCCCTTTTTGGTGGTAAAACTTAACAACATTGAATACTTCCTATAAAACATTCTAACCAACTTAATATTTCAATAAAAAAGCTATAAAACCATATTAAAATGTTAATATCTACAATATAGACCAAATATGGTGGTTAATTTATTAAGGTTATAAGAGATTATAAAATTTTAAATACTTTATGAATTAAACTAAGACAAATAAAGAAAGAATTAATTTAAACAAACCATGACCAATAAACAAGCATTCTAAATGAATATACAATCATCACCAAGAAGTGCAATCAAACACATAATCCAATATTACTAGTTCATAAAATAAATTATTATTCAAATGAGTTAAGATATAGCATTAATAATTTATGAGAATTATTTAAAAAAAAATATTGAATACAATATTTTAAATACTCTCCAAATGCACAAAAAACTAGAAGTAAGAACATACATCATTATTTTCTCACAATAAGACAACTAACATAATAAACAAAAAACAACATATGACTAACATTATTAAAATAATTATGTGTGTGTTATTATAGTTTTATTATCTCTACCCATAGTTACCACTATATGACACCATCTCTCCTATAATTATATCCCTATAAATTTTTTCTAGGAGGGAATAACCTATCCTGCATACACCTCATCTAAAAAAAGAGGTTATTAGTCTGATATTTTAAACAAAATTGCTAAAATATTCATAATGTAAATATATCAAATGAATTATTTCATATTCAATCCAAATATAAATCAAATAATCTCAACATATAATTTTAAAATCACCATAATGTAGTACTCTAAAATATATAATGTCATTGTGATTATAATAAATTTTAAATGTAATAGAACAATAGTCTAATTAAGTAACATATATCTAAATATACCATGCATGATCAGAAAACTAACTAATCAATAGTTTAATCATTTGTTTTAAAACAAGTATTTTTTGTAAGGAGTAGGATAATATGTAACACATATTCAATCTAAAATACCTAGGGTTTGTGTTTGTGAATCCCTTAAGGATAAAATAATCACTATGACAATATCAATTAGAGAGTTACAAAATCAATATTAGTATTTGGTTTCAAATATCATATCATTGGAAAATAATAACATATATACAAAGAATATATAATATTTTAGTGATAGACAAGTGTTTGCATCTTCACATAGAAATTTTGTTTATTATGACTTCACATCAATAATGGAATCTAGCATATAATACATCTACCACTAGTGATTTAAAAAGTGAACAAAATGATACTAAATTCTCAAGTGAACTTATAATTAAATGATTCAAAACAAAGTGATAAAATTACATCCAATACATCCTCTTGCAAGATCAAAACACTATTGTGCATATCATAGAATGCATGTGTCTCATACATTTTTTTCTTTGAATTAAAAATTACAAAATATTATTGATAGTGATGATCCTCCAATAGGTACATCAATTAATAAATCCACTCACATTATGAGTGCATCTTCTAAAACACAAGTGTAAAAGAGAACTAATATTGGTACCAAAGGATAACTCACAACAAGAATAGTTACAATTATAAAAATTAGATAAACAAAAGATTAAAAAGGGTCAAATCTAGTAAGAAAATATTTAAAAGGAAAATCTAGATCAAATAATGTTACAAAAATATATCAAAATGAAAAATAAAAATTACAAAAGGCACAAGATGAAAAGGAACAATTAAAAAAGTAATAAATTGGAAAGGTGATGTTACAAAAAGAGAAAAAGGATAACTTTACAAATCAAATTGAAGATAATAAAAAAAATTATTAAAGTAGTTTTTTTAACAAAAGAGGTCAAAAATCAAGGGACCCTTGAAAAATCCAAAGTTTTGAATGTGGTTGCAGAGGGGGAAATTACAAGCCTTTCCTCATATCATGACACTTTCACTATCACTATTCACATTTATGGAAAGTAATTTATATATATCAAGGTTATGGACTAGATAAAAATTTATTTTCTATGTCATTTCATAGCTCTCTTGGAAATAATTATCAACACTTGGATCGAACAAATGTATCTACAACATGTATGGGATCAACCAAGTTAAGATTTTATTTCCCTTTAAAAGAGTTAATTTTCACATACTTTCAAATCCAAGTTAATACAATGTTCTATTCTAAGGAAAATGGTTAAAATCAATAGGAGAAATTATTTGTAAAAAAAAATTTGTATAACATTTGATCATAAAGGCAATTTCACATCATTTTTCAAGGAAATAACATCTTTGGAGAAAATTCAATAGAAATAAACATGTTTTTAGTGAGTTTACAAACATATACAAGTAATGAAATATTAATAGAGATATAAAACATAAAACATGTTTCAAAATATAAATAAAAAATGCCAATCCCATAGTACAAGGTAGCTAGTTATTCACATATAGATATAATAGAATACAAGAGTGGCATTTCAGAATTTGAACATCAAGATACTCCAAATTACTAATATTGTCATGATACAAATTACACATAATATGAATATAACACACATGATACAAGACCTTCACATAGGCATCTCCCTAGTGATATCCTTTTATTATAATAGTAATTTTCCTTGTGTATAACTTATTTATTATTTACTTTGATACTTATTATTCTTGATTTAGATTTTAAGGGAATTGTGGAATGTAAGACCCTAGGTTTCTAAAGTGATGGAATGATAAATTAGGTAATAAATATATGATAATTATATCCTTTAATTTATATAATAATTTACATTTATAATTATTATATAAATATCAAATGAACTACAAGAGTTGTACTTAGCTATCAATTGACTAAAATAGATGAATGACAAGCTATAAACCGGTGTGGGAACTATACCAAGTGTTATGAATAAGAATCGGGATTAAAAAACCCTTATGTATAATAATTTATTCCTTTGTATGGTATTAAATAATTTTAGTGTCCTTTGTTCCACTATAATGTCCTCTTTTAAGTAGGTATAATGCTCTTTTGGGTGTACCTTTGCCTAGTTCTTGGGAGTCTATGCCTATGTGCATAGATGTTGGTTCACTATTTATTCCCTATTTTGACTAATTTGAATGCAAAACCCTAGGCCTCCATGTTCTTTAAGGTATTTTAATAGCTCAATTAGATAAGATTGGCATTACCATGTCAAGTTGGACATGATCTCAACACCACATGTGTTGAGCATTTCTCTACATACCAATACCTCAAAAGTGGATCAAACCCAATATAGTTATACCAATGTAAGGGCTAGTGCAAGTACAATTGAATGATATTATGAGTACTGGTTTAGGTATTTATAATGTTAATTTAGACTAAAAATTAAGTAATCTAAGCTCTAGGCTTCTGTAGTTGGGTGTATACATAAGTAGGGCAGAATAAGGATCAATAACCTTGATTTACACCATTGTTTTTGAGTTTGTTTATGAGTATTTGCATCTAATTTTAGTCTAGTGGATAAGTCAATCAAAGTTGTGTATATATAGTTTTATTTTGCTTATCAATATGTGAAATAGGTTTAGGTTGGCCCTAGGAGTGCTTTGGGTAATGTAAATATATCTATTGGGAGAGTAAGGAGCTAAGAGACACTAACACAATCCTTATGTCAATATCACAATCTAATAGTGTCCAAAAGTCCACGCTAATGTCCAAGTGGTATAATTTTGTGAAAAAGGAGCTTGGTTTGTTAGGGTATGGCTTAGTGTTGATTTTAGTATATCTAGGAGTGTGTTGGACTCGTATGAAAGTTGGAAAAGGATCAAAAGAGGCCCTGAGATTGGTCTAGGCCTAAGTTAGGACAAGGGGGTCTCAAGTGACACTCATTGCACTGAAATGACATTTTATATGAATAAATTTCCCATACCCTTTATTATATAAATGTATCAAATTTAAATGAATAGGATAAATGAAAAAAAAAATATGTGGAATTAGCTAACAAGTGAAACTCATGAATCTAGATCTAAGTCTGTGAAATATGCTCAAATGCATATCCTACAAATGAAACATGAAAACATTAATCCTTACTTAAGAAACATTAAAATAAAATACAAAAATAATTAAATATATGAGTTGAAGAGGAAAATAATAAATACACCTTGTTGGTTAGGTGAACCAATGTTAAAACCTTGACATCTTGTGTGTGTGTAGATGGTGATCAAGTGGTGAATAACTTGGATAGAGCTAATGGCTTAATCAATCCTCATGTGTGGGTGGATAAATAATTCAAGTTGTCTTTGAATCCATCATTTACCACCCCTAATTGGTGATCATAATCTATGAATAACTTGGATTGGATTGATGGCTTGTCCAACCCTCCTATGTAGGTGGCTCAAAAATTCAAGTAGGTTATGACTCCATCATTACCTACACATGTGTAGTAGATGCATATGAAATTGAATTTGTGTAATGTAAATAAAGTTGTATGATGTAACTAAAACTTTATAGGATGGATCTAATGCCACTTAGAAACTCTAAATTTAAAAATGGTTTAGGGGCCACTCAAGCATTTAGGAATGTAACATAGGGACAAATCAGTAATGTCAACTATTGTAGATATAATAAGGCATCAATTTGGTATAAAATAGGTGAAAATTGTGTCTATAATAACAACATGGATAATGACATGGATATTCCTTTCCATCTAAGAGTACTGGTGTTAAATTTAACATATGGGGAAAATGTACCATGCACATGCCCCAAAATCTAATATCTATGCATATGGATTCTAGACTGAGTCACAATAATTTATCTGAGTATCTAAAACTAAAATTTGAGTGAACATGTCATGCATGATACCCCGAATCTAAGGAACCCTATTTAATCTATGTAAACTAAGTATATACTAAACATGTTTGATAATCTATGACTGATATTATGTATAATTGGACTATACCTACTACATTTTTCTAGTAATTCTAGAAATTTATGTTTCTAGGGATACTATAAAATAACATAGTCCCTTGGATAGTATATCACTACCATAGTGTCATTTTTTTTTGTTATATTAACAAACTATGTTATTTCTATATAAAAATGATACTAACTTATAATTGACTATTTTCCAATATGTTTTCTTGAATCTAAGATCTATAATTTATGTCTACATGCTAAAAACTATGTTCTAAGTGTATTAACATGGTTTAATCTCTATGATAAATCCTTATGAATTCCCCCTATTTTTATGGGATTTTTTAAACCTTTTTAATAACTATCCTCAAAATAAAATCTATGCATCTAACATGTTAGACTGAAAATATATGATATTTGTGTGATACTCTAATATAATGTGTATACATGACATTGAAACGTAAAATAATCTAAGCATAAGCTGGTAATGTATGATCTATTTTATATATATCATTCACATGATTATCAATATAGATAGAATAATTTAAGCATGTATATGAACAATAAATTTAGATATAATCTAGGTAAATGCCTAGGGGATGGAGCATGATGTCATTAAGGCATGCAAGGAGGAAGGGGAGATGCATGAGGTCCCTCATGGCATCCAAAATTGAGCTTAAGTGTAACAATAAAGATACAAGTTCCATGATCATAATTCATACATGATATCATACATAAAAACACATGATATGTTTAAATTAGTCTAAGGGGCCACAATACAAGGGACTTAGGAACATGTCACTAAGTTTGATAAATATCAAACATACAAGGACATGTTCAAATGTCCACATATGCATAGAGAAAGTGAGGTTGGCTTAGATCCACATGGAAGGACATGTTCAAATTTCCACATACACAATCAAAAAGACACACTCAAGGACATGGGCACACGTCCAAATCATACACACAATGAAAAAAATTAGCGTAGATCCATAAAATAATGGCATATTCAAATGCCCTCAAATATATGTATAATCAAAGAGGCAAAATAAAATCTAAACTATTAAACCTATAAGTAAATTTATGCATGAAAATGTGGTTCAAATTTGTATATAATCAAAGATGCACATAAGTTGAGCCTATAATATTAGCAGTCATCAAAAAATCTATGTAGTATAAGATGATCAATATCAAGATATAATCAATGGTAAATCTATGATAAGAAGTATAGAAAGATATAAACTAGAAAATTGGAAGCTATGTAGTATGATGTCCCCAATGTGTTAATGTATCAATGTTGAATCTTTGTATCTGTGTATGTACCCCCAATGGGTAGATAGTAGTAAATATAGATCTATGTAGAGGACATAAGTCATATAGTGATATACAAACACTTGAAGAGAACAAGTGAAGAATGTATGTATGATAAAACCAGATATACTAGCATAGATAGTATATGTATCACCTGGAAAATATAAGGGATGTAAACATAGGAATACACATAATCTAAAATTTATATTTTTTGATAAAATGTTTGAATGCCTTTTTTTTAATAAATGTTATATTGTTTTTGTTCTTTTTGAGTATAATATATGTACAAGAAACATGAAAATGAAAATATATACAAGGATTAAGGGAAGAGAACCTATGTAAAAGTAGAGAGTGACTTATTAACCAATGAGTCTCACAATAGACTCACTATCAAAGTGTACTATTTCAAATAAGAAAAAAAGTGACTACACATGATGTGCAAGGTTATATATAATATCAATGAATTAGATGTAATGAATAATATATATATGAAAATACTTATGGAGAAGAGTTATGTGTCTATAGAGATGACTTAACAGGCATATGAACTATGGGATTCTTAGGGACCCATATATTAGAATGAGTTGTGACTAGCTTGGGTTCTCTTCGATGTAACACTAATATGTAAGATAATGGCATAGAGAGAGGATATTTATAATCCATAACATGTATTTCACATAGTAATATCTCTAATAAAGGTCTCCATGGGAGACTATGTGTACATGGTAGTGTAATAATACTAGAATCACCTGTATTAGTTTCTCAACTGATATCATAGGTGTGCTAATAGAATCTATGTAGAGATATAACTATTGTATATTATGTAAATGGCTATGGAATAGGTAATATATAATCATATGAAATTCCCTTGAATGTAACCACTTGATTATCTTGTATATACTTAATACATATGTGTATGGTAGATGGAATGTCTCAAAGTTGTTGTATCCAAGGGCTACCCAATAACATGTCAAATATGCCAACACTAGGTACAACTAATAATATGATGGATATGTGTATATGACCAAGTTTTAATGGAAGTAATATATACCTAATCTATCTCTAAACATGGCCACTAAAACCACAAATAAATGTATCTATCTCATAAATATCTTGATCTGAATAACCCAAATGTTGTAAAAGTGTGATAGTACACATATTAATGTTTAACCCATTATCAACCATGATACTATGAATAAGATGATGATTAATGTAAGCTAATACAAATAATTCATATAAATCTAAGTCATCATTGACAATCTCCTACTCTGATAAAATGATGAGAGGTCTAGATGGCACTATAGTATGGTACACACCAGTGATATTATTTAGAGGGTGTGTGTCCATCATAGTATGATAGGATGTTAGTGGTATATGTTACTGCTAAGTAAAATGCACACCTAAATTACTTGTTGTCTCATTAGTCATGTGATTTTTAAAATTATCTAAAAATATATTTTATGCTTTCACTTATGCTAGTTATGGTCTAGGTGCTTTTATAAGATTGCTGACATCAATGATATTAACATCTAAAAAATCTTGTATCTTATGTCACAATTTGATGCATCTATTTTTAGTATGGATTGATGCCTTTTAATAGTGATAAAATACATTAGAATCATAACTATTTGGATGAGGCCTAGTTGTATCAACCTCTTTTATAGGAGGGAGAAATATGATGTTACATTCTAATAGTTGTTGGAGAACATGTGTTGGTGATTCAAAAAGGTTTTTGAAGGGTCTCCTTAGAGGAGATGATAAAACCATGCAAGGAGATGGCTCTAAAGTTGTATTAACTATTTTATTTTTATTATTGGCCCTCACCTTATATGGGGGCTTATTATAACTCTTATTAGTTGAATTTGATCTAGTTGTGTACTTTAATTTTCCCATGGAGAGAGGCTTGACTTTTCATTTTTTCACTGTATGGCATAGATATGTGAATTATGGATTTTTTTTTAATAGTATAGCTTTATTTAATGCCTATAATAAACTCTATTTGACTATGTACTAGATTTCTATATCTACCATGGGGATAGTCATCTTTGCTAATATAATTCTATATCTCAAGCCATATTTAGCTATTGGATAATTGTATTTTGTTTGAGTTGTGAAAATTGAGCATACAAAACCTTGTCACTAATATTGATTGAATTTTTAAAAAAAAACATATCTACTAGTGGATTAAATGTTCTAATAAACTAATTAGGAAGATTATAGAACCATTATAATGCATATTCCCTTAAACTTCAATGGAAAAACATAGTGAGGATCTAATAATTGGACACATAGTCCAAACATGCTACATAAATATCATATAGATGATGCTCTGGGTAACCCTTACAATCATACAGATTAAGCTTGGGTGCCACAAATATGGAGTACAAAGGATTTACCACTATATGATGTGCCTAAGGTTTATGTAGGATAATATGAGAATCTAAGGCATAATATGGTCTAGTAGCACCCTATTGTAGATGTAACACCTTAGACTATAGAGAATCGATCTCCTATCAAAAGGAGTGTACATCTGAAGTGGAAGGATGTGTACTAGTCACAAGAAGTTGTACCACTGGTGATGGTTGGCTAGTTATAAATAGTTGTTGTAGATTTTGAGTTATTCTCATAGTAGATGTAACAATATTATTATCTATGGGGTTGGAGGTTTGACCAAGTGATGTGTTCTTGATTTCCAATATATCTTGTAAAAATTGTACATGATCATGGGGCTATTCCCAAAGTCCATCTCTAAAAATTTATAAGACCCCATATTTATTAATGATTAGATTGTCATCATTGAGAATAGGTGTGTATATCAAGTCCTATATTTTGTATCATCAAGATATTTATTGTATTACTCATGTTCTAATGTATTATCATCTCCCAATCTAAGTGTTGATGTAAGTACAAGTCAATGCTAGTATGGGTAATAATTTGAGTGTTTTAAGTGTGACTCGGGACTAGAAATTTGAGTAATCTAATCTTTAGGATAATATATATGGGTGTATGAAGTAGTAGATAAGAATAGCGATTAATGACATTGATTTTCACCACTATTTTTGATTTTGTTTATGAGTATTTGAATCTAATTTCCATCTAGTGGATAAGCGAATGAAATTGATGTATATATAGCATTTTGGTACTTGTCAAGATGTAAAATAGGTCTAGGCCAACCCTAGGGTTACTTTGGGGGAAAAAATGATATACCTTGGGGGATTAAGGACCAAAGGGACACTAATGTGATCCCTAGGTCAATAGTATAGTGCGCTAGTGTCCAAAGGGTCACATTAATTTCCAAGTGGCAAAAGAATGTGAGCAAAGGGTCCAGGTGCCTAGGGTATGGCTTAGTGATACTTTTGATATATCTAAGAGTGGGTTTAACAAACATTAAATCTATAAAATGATCAAAAGAGGCCCTTGGATAGGTTTGGGGCTAAGCTACAACAATGTTGTCTCAAGTGACACTCATTACACTAAAATGATATTTTAGATGACTAAAATTCTAAACATTATCCAAAATTTATTTTAAACCATGGGATCTACCTTTAATTTTTTGGAAACTTACTCCCATTATTTAAAAACCCAATTTTAAAAATATAATATAACTATATTACTAAGCTTTCAATGTACATTTTTTATGGTAACTTATGTGCTTATCCTAGAATACCTATACATGTTATAGCTCTCATTTTTAATTTGAGGATCACATATATCTAATTTTACATGAATCCACATGGAAATACTTACTATGATATGATTTAATTATTTTGTAAATGTTTTTAAAATATCCCCCTCATTATTCTTCTATTTTCACATCCTTTCTTCTTACCTTGTTTTCAAGTTTTTTAAATTTCAATCATGCAAATTTTACTTTTCAAATAATCAATAAAATTCAAAACATTCAAATAAAGAAAAAATAGAAAAATACTCAACATACACATGTTTATTCAATTTTACATATATATTATTTAATTTATATTATTAGATAATATATCATTTCATTTATATACATACATATGTTTCACAGGTAATTGAGTGTGATATAGACATACACTAGATACATGATACATGGGAATATAGATGTTGGACCTTTCTTCCACCCGAGTGACACAATACATTGGGAGAATATGATTCATTGATCATAATTGACATATGTTACATTATTTTTTGACCAATTTACATTATCATGTTCATATTATATATTAATACTTACACATGTCTATGCTTGTGCTTACATCTTACATAGTGTGCTAGATATGTTATGTTACAAGTATTTTCCTAACATATGTATGTAGGGAATAGTATGATATGATTATGTTGGTGTCTTATATTTCAATAATTCATCTTATCACATGGCTTACTTGAGTGTAATTCTTATTTGATACCTTGTCTTGATTTTGGAACATTTTAACATGTTCCTTGTTTGTTGGCCATAGTTCCCTTGATTTTTGTTTCTTTGGTATGAAAACATTTTAACATGACCCTTATTTATGGCTTCCTTAAACAATTTTTACATGATGTTGAGTTTTCTTGTGTGTGATTTTTTTTTTTTGAGCTTATGATTATTACTCCTACATGTTACCATGATGCATATCATGCATCTAATGGCTTGTTATGTTTATATACTACAAGATTCATTGATACATATACTTTGTCATGATACCATTATCTATTTTATTACTACATGAATGATAAATATATACCATGTTCATCTTATCCTTTTGAGATAAAGTTTCATTCCCCTCACCTCAAAAATGGGGTCATATCATAAAGACATGAGTCCACACATACATAGTTGAAAAAATTAGAAGAATTTGATATAATTCACATGATTTTGATATACACTTAGGTTATCATTGTATGCAATTGACATTTATTTTTCATATTTGGGATAATTTTTTCATATTTATGATTAATATTACACATAATTTACAGATTAAAGGTTACATTCTAATAAATACTTTATCTTGATACACATTAGAGTTACATATGCCATGAAAATTCACAAAATTATAGATGCATAATTAGATTATATACACATTTATATACCAACCTTACCAAGATACATCTCTCTAAGAACTATCTATCTATAGTAATTATCTCTATTAAGTAGTATAGTTGAGATTCAATGCCCTTGATGACCTTGGCACTACTTCGATTTTGCAGGCTAAGATGGTTACACCATTTAACTTGGGTGAGATTAGATAGATTGGCTAGATTATGTATAGACTTGAGTTATGTAATTAATATTTGGTGATCTTATTAGCCTTGGTACAACTCACCCTTTCACCAAATTATGGGCATGCTTACCTTTGAATTATCCTCTTCAAATCTCTAAGGTTCAGTTGTGAACCTCTCTCCTCAAAACTTCAACAAGTAATCATCATTACAAAAGCAAACTACCAAGGGGCATCATGATTGCATTGACACATAGGTGTAATTCTTCCTTGATCTCTTTTATTTCAAGCATTTAAATCATTAAATTTTTAATATTACATTCATTAATTATACTATAACATTCTCTTCATTTCAACTAATACATAAACATAAAATTCAAATAGGGATCAATAAAAAACATGGTGTATTTTTCACACCAAGGTACACATTTATTTCCTTTAAACTAGTAATATCATCCTTATGAATTAACATAGTAAAGAGGAATAAATTTAGATACTAAAATATAATTAAATATGATAAACTAGTCTTTTAAACTTGAAAAATATCACTCATATCTCAACCCTTTAGTTCATGACCTTCATGCTTCCAAAAGGCTCACATTCATCATGTCAATGTGCCTAAATGTTTATCTTGCAATCTGACCCTGATATTATGATTACATAAATCACCTATAGCCCACACTCTACATAAATATTGATTTATATCCTACTATGATAGTTATATATTTTCAACAACTTTCTTTCCTCTTAAACACCACCATCCAGACTAGGACACTAGCACTAATGCCAGTGTCCTAGATCTGATGCTAGTGTATGAGCCTTAAAAATGTTAAAAAATTAAATATTTAAACATGTATGGGTTTTCCTATGGTAATATTTTAACCCTTCCATGAGATAATTTTAAAATGTATGGTATAAATACAAAATAAAATGTCATTCATTATCATTTAGTAATTACTGATAAAACACATATCAAGATTACACTTAATCATTTTCACAACAAAGGTATAGTAACCTATTATTTCATATTTAAAAATCATAGGATAAGTCTTATTACAAGTCTAAATCATTAATAGAGTGGGACTTGAATAGTATTTGTCAAGCTACAAGCTATATCACTACATGCACTCACATATAGCATATTGTAAAAATTGTTCACACACAATCCCAGATAAGGGGGAAAACTACATTGGTATAAGGCCCTCTTCAAATTATATGTATATATAGAGAAAAATCATTTTTATAGGGGTCTTTGAGGTCATCTTTACTTAACTTCAGCCCATTAACCCATGTTTTTCAAGGTGACATGCCCATGTTGGTGGACCTAAGGTTTGAAGAAAAAGAATAATATCCAAAACCTATGCACATGATCTATATTGACAATCTACAAGGTGAAAGTGGACCCTAATAGGTGAAATTGGTCATTCCAAAAAAGTACTTGTATTCCATCATAGACATAAGCATTAGATTTAGGATAGAAGCATAAATACTAGTGTCCTCATTTTTATGGTAGTGTTTAGACTAACTGAGAAAGCATTTTGATGACAAATCACTATAGAACATCATATTATATTATCATATACTTTCATCTTAGTACCTACCTTCACATTAGTAAATAAGATAAGTTTTATTTCTTTTTCATGTTTATACATTATAATTACTATTTGACATTTTACTTTCCATATTTAGTATAATTTCATAATTTATCAACATATCATGCTATTGTGAATATAAATTATTTAATTAGAATTATTTTAGAATATATTAGCCATTTTTTATTATTATATTCTCCCCCTAACCCTTACCAAAACTGAAAAGGTTTAAAAACCAATGTAAATAATATTCTCATCAATGAGATATTGAATTTTCTATTTGAGCTACATACATTTGTTAGTAGAATATCCAAATCATCTATGATAATAAAAAAATTCATTCCCAGAGAAGCTTATATATTGAGGTTTAAATATATCTATTTCAAATTTTGGAAGAAGTGAAATAATATTACATTCAATTATATTTTGAAGTAACACATGAGGAGGTGAAGGTAGCCATGAGAATTTCCTCATTGATGGAACTTATAGTTGAATCTTAGGTGATTGTTTTGATATAGAATTTATTGTAAATTTAGCCTCATTTTTTATATCAATATGTATGATCTTATAATTAGTGTTGCCTTTATGTTTGATTGTTGAAGTAGAATGAGAATTTGAGATATGCTTGAGCTTATTCAATTTAATCAAATTAACCTCATACTCTTTAAGTGTATAGCATAATTCATCAAATAATTTGAACTTATCAAACATAATATACTCTTGAAGAGTAGCATTAAATCTTTGAGTAAAACAATCTTGAAGTTCATTATCATCCATTTGATTTTTCATTTTGGTAAGCATAGTTTTGTATCTTAGAACATACTCACTAACTTTCTCATTTGGTCCTTTTTTTAGCTTTCAATTTGAGCATATGATAATTTATCACCAATATTGATATAAAAATGTGCCAAAAATTAATTTTCCAAAGGATTGAAATATGTAATTTATTTGATAGGATTGTCATAGAACCATCTAAGAGAATAATCTTTGAGGTTGTGTGGAAAGATCTTAGTTAAAATTTTGTCATTATCTGCCTAATCTAGACAAATTGCATGGAAGGCACACAAACTTTGTTTAGGATCACCTTTTCCTACATAAAGAAGAATATTAAGAGCCACAAATACATTTTATATAGGATGGGATGAAATTTTAGGAGTGAAGGGCTTATGAAATAAGGTGTCACAATTTAAAGAAGGGCTAGCATGAGAAATGGTTTGCTCAAAAGTAGTTATCTTGGCTTATAGGAAGATAAGGGCTTATTCAAGTGAATAATTGGTTAAATTAATTAGTGGTGTATAGGTAAATAAGGGTGAATAAATAAGGATATATGAAATGGTCTATTAAAAACATGAGAAAGACTAGTAGAAGTTAATTTCTTATGTTCATCTCGATAAATATAAATAAAAGAATCAATCTTTTCAAGATGTGTTCTAATGCAATCTCAAATTTTAGAATGGTTGATTATAGCATCAAGGTCAAATATAAGGTCCATGATGTTCCAATTGAGAGTATGAGGGGTGGGTGCCAAGACAATTTGTGGAGATATATTCATAACATATGCCTTCTCATGTTCCCAAGTTATTGACTATTTGACAAAACCAATAGGGGAAACCAAATTACAAGATGAGGTAAGAGAAAATTTGGGAGTAAGAGAAAGTGGTAGAGTGTGACAGGGATCTTCTATAATTTATTTATATAGAATCCAAGAAAATTCATATTGAATATCATGTTATATGTTTCAATAAAAATCATGATTTTATGAGAAAACCTTTATATTTTATACCTATAATGAATATTGAAAATGACAAAAGAAAAAGGAAAAATAAAGTGAAAATAAAAAATGAAATATTTTTGTGTATGGGAGAAAACAAATTTCAAAGTGAGTTAAAAATAAAGATCCGTAGGAAAACATGTATATGTTATACCCATAATGAATATTGAAAAGGAAAAAGAAAGTGAAAATAAAAAATGAAAAGATTTTTGTATATGGGAGAAAATAGATTTCAAAGTGAGGTAAAAATAAAGAGATTCAGTGTCAGTATGTATCCAAAGTGATAAGACAAAAAAATTTAGTGGTGGATTACTCCAAGGTTGAAAATTTTGAATCATTATGTTATAGATAATATCCAATATTGATGGATTTATATAGATACTAAATCTGAATTATATAGAACCTTAGCCATGTATACATGGAAAGTATTTCTCATTCTTGTACCCTTCAGTTTCTAAGGCCTTCTTACTACTGAAAGGCTTGCATCTGCTATCTATTTTTCCTATTACTTATCTCTTAGTTTGACCATATGGTATTATAATGACTAGGTCCTCTATAATACTAAAAATTCTATAAGCCTACTTATCATCATATTTTTCATGTTTTGGACTTGTACCTATTTTTCAACTTCCTATACACTTGCATCCCAACCAGATACTTATAGTGATGCTAGTTTCATGTGCCAAACTAAGTGTCTAGATCCCTAAAGTCATCAAATTAGCAAATTAAATGTATACCTATGGTTATCCTAAGTGTGTTTATGTGAGATACTTCCAAAAGGTATTGGTATATATACAATATCAACCCTCAATCATTACTCAACTAGTATAGACCTACAAAACTCACAATGTAACTTACCAAATATAACCAATCAAGCATTAAAGTGAAAAAATATTCCATATTCTCTCCTATTCAATATCATTCATAGGGATAAGCCATCTACAAGTCTGAAGTATAGAAGGAGAATCCCATGAGCCATACTTTCCTAGTTAAAATCTATTTCACTTTATATATTTGATTATCACACATTGCATCTTGATACACCCACAAGGTAACACATAAAGGAGAACTACATAAGTATGAGTCCCTCTTCATATTATTGGCTATGTAGGTAGTGCCAATTAATAGAGGGGTCCTTAGGGCATCTTGACATTATTTTCCCACTAACCCATTTTCCCCATAGTCACTTTAGGGGTGAAATAATTAGGGTTTTATCATTTATCAAAAAATGATAGTCCATTCACAAGATATAAACATACTATAATAAATGTGATAGAAAACATATGAGGATCCATGTGGTTGCACTTAGATGTAATTGATATTATCTATTATACACCTACATCTAATTCAAATAGTAACATTGATGTTACTATTTAGATTTGATGCAAACATTTGAGCTCCCATTATGAATAATTTCATAATCTAAAATAAATTCCAAGATCATGATCTAGTCCACTTCCATATTATTTTATCCTAGATCTACATGCATATATTAAACTAGATAAGTATTCTTGTTTATAATTTTTTAAAATATCAATCAATAGTTATACTTCTATTTTTAACATATCTCATTATTATAAATTCAAAATATTATTTATATAATTTTTAAAAATTATTGGCTTGCTATACATATATTTATCACCCTTAAGTTTATTCATTTATGTATTCTCAACCATATACTATATTTATTTATCTCAATTTAGGGTTCATCATTTGGTGAACTTGGCTCTATATGCAAACCCTAGTTTTCCTTAGGGTATTTATCCTTCTAATGTTTTTCATTCTTGTACTATTTTAAAAAAATCTATCATTTATATACAACCTAGGTGTATCCCTATATTATCCAATGTTTTTGTTGAACACATATAGCTTCCTCATTGTGCACCCATCATGGCTAAAACCAATGAAGTAACCAATTTTATATCTAATTAAGATACTACTCATGAAGTTGAATTGCTTACTGAATAAGTTATCATAAAAGATAATTTTGATCACAAAAATGATGAATCTAATGAAATTAATGAACATGAACAAATGTATCAATAACAAGTACAAGTTCTTGCTATGTTTTAACATCATATTAATAAATTAAAAAACCTAAAGATATTGATGAGATCCTAAGAACCATAGTATAAAATAAAACATTAAAAATCATAGATAAACAAGCAATTCCATCCATTGATCATGATATTAGAGAGATGATCCATCCTCATATACCAATAACCCTCCTCTAGGGAACATCACCACTTCATACTTTTAATGGGGTCATGGTATATGTCTTCACATATTTGTTCCTTGATAATATATTACTATATCTTACATGGGCCATAAAATACTTCAATCCAATTTCCGTTTTTAGTTCTTATATCCACTCAATCTATGGGTACACCTCCTTTGGTTACTTCTCATACTTTTATAATTATTGAGCAAGAGGTGAAAAATCTTATCGAAAATATAAATTTGTTTGAAGCTAAAACTACTAATATTAAAAAAAAACCATGAAATCACCTTATGTTATTAATTCACAAGAGGTTTTGCATAACCCTCTTTCACCTGGTATATCTTTTCACCCCTTGCCAACTACTTTTGTTGCACCTAAGTTCACATTTTGTGATGTCAAGGATGATATTGAACAACATATTTTATCTTTCTATGTAGCATGCATAGATTATTCCTCCAAAGATAAGCTTTTGACTAAACTATTTCCAAGGAGCCTCAAGGACTATACTCTAATGTGGTTCTATGATTTACCAATCCAATTAGTAAATGCATTCAAACCTCTTGTACATCAGTTTTTGTCACACTTCTCTATCAATATTATCAAAAAAATAAAATCATCTTTCAAATTTCAAATATTTATATGGGATTTAGCCTACACTAGGATCAACTTTTATGGACTATTATTGATCTAAACTACTACAATAGTTGGTTTAATTTTGGAAAGTTGAGGTGATTACATCACTAAATATTACTAATTGTATGGGATGGAGTGATTAAATCATCTACTTGCACTATATTTATAGTGTGAATTTACTTGGATCACTCATTCTCACCAAGTTATAAATATGATTGGGTTTCATAGTTGAGTTAATCTTAACTACCAGGTGTCAACTTACCTTTGCTCCAAGTTTGGGGTTAATTTTACCTCCAATATTTATATATTTTTTCACTTGTAAGTTTTATTATTTTATTAATCTCATCTCCAAATATTCATAATAAAGAATATATTCAAATCAAATTGACAAAAGGAAATATGG